>CM038146.1:439945193-440319020 GCA_021437245.1 Aegilops speltoides
TATTGCTTCCTTCATGACTTATACATGTTCCTGTAACTATGAGAATTGTGTAACTCCGTTTACGGAAGAACACTTTGGTACTACCAAACGTCTGGCGTAATCTGGGTGATTATAAAGGAGTACTACAGGTGTTTCGAAGGTACATGTTGAGTTAGCATAATTGAGATTAGGTTTTGTCACTCCGATTAGCTGAGAGGTATCTCTGGGCCCTCTCGGTAATACTCATCACCTAAGCCTTGCAAGCATGTAACTAATGAGTTAGTTATGAGATGGCGTATTACGGAGCGAGTAAAGAGACTTGTCGATAACGAGATTGAACTAGGTATTGGATACCGACGATCAAATCTCGGACAAGTAACATACCGATGACAAAGGGAACAACGTATGCTGTTATGCGGTTTGACCGATAAAGATCTTTGTAGAATATGTAGGAACCAATATGGGCATCTAGGTCCCGCTATTGGTTATTGACAAGAGACATGTCTCGGTCATGTCTACATCGTTCTCGAACCGTAGGGTCCGCACGCTTAAGGTTTCGATGACTGTTATATTATGAGTTTATGTATTTTGTTGTACCGAAGTTTGTTCGGAGTCCCGGATGTGATTACGAACAGGACGAGGAGTCTCGAAATGGTCAAGACATAAAGATTGATATATTGGACGGATATATTTGGACACCGGAAATGTTCGAAAGAGTTTGGAGCTCCGGAGGTTCTGGAACCCCGGAGGTATATGGGCCTTATTGGGCCCATGTAGGAGGAAGGGAGAAAGAGCAAGGGAGGGGGGCGCACCCCCCCAAGCCCAATCCGAATTGGGGAGGGGGGCCGGCCCCCCTTTCCTTTCTCCTTCCCCCTCTTCCTATTCCTACTACTAGTACTACTTCCTAATACTAGTACTCCTTCCTTCCCCCTCCAAATAAGATAAGGAAAAGAGAGGGAAACCTACTTGGAGTAGGTTTCCCCCTCCCTATGGCGCCCCCTTGGGCGGCCACCTCCTCCCTCCCTCCTTTATATCACGGGGTAGGGGGCACCCTAGAACACACAAGTTGATCATTGATCGTTCCTTAGCCATGTCGGTGTCCCCTCCATGATATTACACCTTGGTCATATTGTAGCGGTGCTTAGGCGAAGCCTGCGACAGAGAACATCAAGATAGTCACCATGCCGTCGTCTTGTGGAACTCCCCTCGGGCCTCTCTGGATTGGAGATCGAGGGTGCGTCATCGAGCTGTCGTGTGTCAAGAACTTCGGAGGTGCGAGTAACGGTGCTTGGATCGGTCGGACCGGGAGGACGTCGACTACTTCCTCTCGCTGCGTCAGCGCTTCGCTTGGTCTCTGAGAGGGCGTAGACAACACTCTCCCCTCGTTGCTATGTCATCACCATGATCTTGCGTGTGCGTAGGAATTTTTTTGAAATTACTACGTTCCCCAACAAGATATTGGTTCGGTGCATAGTAGAGATAAGTCCAGGAGGTAGTTTGCATAGAGATCTTCTTGTAACTATCTTCTCTTTCTTATTTCTCAAGATGTACCTTAGATCTCTCTTATCTCTTCTCTCTTGACCGCATGTAATCTGCTCCTCTGTTATATATAAACAACACGTCGCCCTCGTCAAGGGTAAGACGTTTTCCGCTCGCACATGGTAATCAGAGCACCTCTTCTTCAACTCATCTAGCTACCAGAATCACCTGTGTCGAAGCCGCACCATGTCTTCCTCCTCCGGCGCTTCCTTCCATCCTAGCCTCAACGGCCAGGTCATCGAGAAGCTATCCCGCACGAACTACGTGCTATGGCGCACGTAGATCATACCGCAGCTTCGTGGCGCCGGGGTCTTCAGCCACGTCGATGGTACCCATCCGGAGCCGGCGCGCCTCCTCATCACCACCAAGGAAGGAAAGGAGACTTCAACGCCCAACCCTCTCCACCCCATCTGGGTCCGAGAAGAACAGCAGATCCTCGGCTACCTGCTGAGCAACCTCACCAAGGAGGTGCTCCTCGCGGTGACCACGGTCACCACCGCGGGCGCGCACTGGACGACGATCGCTGGCATGTACTCGTCGCAATCGGTGAGTCGAATCAACAACATACGTACTTCTCTCATCAATGCGCAGAAGGGCCACCTCTCCGTCGCCACCTACTTCGCCACCATGCGCGGCTACGCCGATGAGCTGGCTGCGGCAGGCAAGGCCATCCTCCATGATGAGCTCATCTCCTACATCATCCACGGGCTCGACGCCGACTACCAGCCGCTGATCTCTGCCCTGGATGCTCGCATCACGCCCGTCACCATCGACGAGCTCTTCGCCATGCTGTCAAACTATGACCAGCGGATGGCACACTTCAATGGCAACGGCGGCGGCAGCTTCAAGTCCTTCGCGAACTCGGCGTCTCGTGGTCGTGGTGGCCCCTCTCGGCGCGGTGGTGGCGGCGGCTTCTCCCGTGGCAGGGGGAGGTCCAGTGGAGGCAACGGTGGCGGCTCCAACTCCCGCAACGGCGGGTGCAACTCCAACAAAACTCACCGCGGCGGTGGCAACCCTCGTGCACGCCCTGATGCTCCACGGTGCCAGATATGTGGCAAGGTGGGGCACACAGCAAAAGATTGCCGGTACCGCTATGAAGAGGATGATGACTCTTCTCAAGATGATGACAAGGTGGCGGCGGCCGCAGATGGCTCCTACGGAATCAACACCAACTGGTATGTCGACCGTGGAGCCACCAACCACATCACCAACGAGCTCGAGAAGGTGACCATGAAGGAGAAGTACCGTGGCAAGGACCTAATCCACACAGCTAGTGGTGAAGGTATGGAGATCCGTCACATTGGTCATTCAAGTTTTAGTACCCCTTCTCCTAGAATTCATCTTAGGAGAATTTTGCATGTTCCTAATGATGAAGTCATGTACCTAGGGTAGGGTCACGGGCCTGTCGTAAGTACCCTTCCCAAGGGCATCCTCAGAAGAAGCTGCCTTCTAGTCGACCAAGGGAGATTTCACTCGACGGACTCAAAGGACTCGACCATGAAGACTCACTCGACCACCAGGAGATCAAGAGCCACTCTGCATCCAAACGGTCTGTAATTAAGTAGTCTTTATGGCATTTAGGACACTTTATGTAAGCGTTACGATGCGCCTAGCCTTAATGTACTTTAAACCCTGCATAACTGAGGGCCGGAGGGGTCTAGCAGACATTATATAAGCCACCACCCTCCTCAGTGTAAAGGGTTCGCACCCTTGTAACCTATACACTCATAATCCAGTCGACCGCCTCCGGGCTCCGAGACGTAGGGTTGTTACTTCCTCCGAGAAGGGCCTGAACTCGTACATCCCTTGTGTTTACAACTGCTCCATAGCTAAGATCTTGCCTCTCCATACCTACCCCCATTCTCTTGTCGGGCTTAGAGCCACGACGGTTGGCATACTGGGGCAGGTGTCTTAGCGATTTTGGAGAAGTTGCAATTGTTCGATTGCTTTCGTCATGGTTCTTGGTGGAGTTTTGGTGAGGGCATGAGATCCGTCTCGGCGCACTCACCTTCGTCGCCCGCGACTCCGCTTAGCTCCGAGCTCCACTCGACATCGACGCGCTCCCGTCCAGCGAGCGACGCATTTTCGGCGTGTGCCCACGCGTTCTGCTGCGGCGATCGTCGACTCCTTATCGGTCGACTCCCTATCGTCCTCCTCTCGATCTCCCGCCCGATGCAAGCGCTCTGGTCGGTCGAGGCTCAAGCGGTGGGTGAGGCACGCGGTGGCCCTTGATCGGCCACCACCAAGTCAGCGGCAATCGAGCTGACGAATCTCTCTGGCTGTTCGATCTGTCGGTAGCTCCGTAGAGACCGCATCCGAGTCGCGACAAAGAATGATCCGCGGCGGAGGTCTTGATGGTCAACGGGCCTCGAAACCCTCCCGGCTTCCCCCGCGACGACGGGGTGGATGGTGGAGGCGACCCCGCTCAAGTCCATGAGGAATATCAACCCGAGCCACTTAATTCCCTGCAAAGGGAAGAACTTCGCCGCAGGAACATGGATGCCCTGCATACTCCCATCGCAGGAGAAACTCCCGAGGCCCGCGCCTTGTAGGAGGCACGTTTGGCCAACTTGGCTGAACGCACTCGTCTGGAGAACCTCCAGCGAGCACTCGACGGCAATGCCAGCAGGCAGCGAGTACCGACTCGGTCGGCGTCAACTCTTCCCGCAGCCGACTCAAGTATATCGAACCCAGATTTAGAATTTAGCAGCTGCAGCCCGTATAGCAGAGTCGATTCAGCCCTCTCAGTCAGAGGCTGGCAGAGGCTTGATGCAGATTAGGGATTTACTTCGGGCAGTAGGAGATCAGAATTCAGCCGTGTCACGATCCACGCAAGCAGATTCCGCAGCTTGATCCGTCACTGCGAATACGGTTCAGTCGGCTCGCAGCCCCAGATCGCCTCCGCGGCGTGAAGGACGCGAGAATCGACGGGACCAATATGGTGAGCAATACGATCGCGATGATAGGCGTCGAGTGCCCACTCCTCCCCCAAGAGGTGGGTCCTATGCTCCTCGGCAGCAAGATGACAGGCGTCAGCTCAGTGTGGGGCGAAGAGCTCCGGTCGACCCCAGGGAACCATGCTTTGACGCGCGATCCATCATCGTGCAAGGCCTGGTCGATCGGAACAGGGCTCATCGAGGTGGCCATGACAGAGATGCGCCCACTAGCAGCCGAGTGCATGTTTCAGGTCCGGAATGTTTTAGCAGGGCTATCAGAGCCGCGGTGATTCCCCCCAACTTCAGGTTGGCTACTGGAGTAAGTAAGTTCACCGGTGAGTCTAAGCCTGAAACTTGGCTTGAAGACTACCGAGTGGCAGTGCAGATTGGTGGCGGAAATGACGAAGTGGCTATGAAGCATTTACCGCTCATGCTGGAAGGTTCGGCCCGGGCGTGGTTGAATCAGTTAACTCCTAGCAGCATTTACACTTGGGAAGATCTTTACCGAGTGTTCGTCAGAATATTCGAGGGAACTTGCAAGCGGCCAGCTGGATTGATAGAGCTGCAAGTTTGTGTGCAGAAGTCGAATGAGACCTTAAGAGAGTATATTCAGAGATGGATCACTTTGCATCATACCGTGGAGAACGTGTCTGATCATCAGGCAGTCTGCGCCTTCAAGGATGGTGTTAAGAACAGAGAGTTGAGTTTGAAGTTTGGTCAGACCGGAGATATGACCCTGAGTCGAATGATGGAAATTGCTACCAAGTACGCTAACGGAGAAGAAGAGGACCGACTCCGGAGCGGCAAGTACAAACCTAGCCAGTCGGAGAAAGGAAACTCCAGTCGGAAGCAGAAACGGAAGGCCGAGCCAGCGGCTCCTGGAGAGGCTCTAGCCGTGACTCAGGGCAAGTTCAAAGGAAAACCCAAAGGATCCTGGAACCCCAAGAAGGTGAAGGATAACGAAGGTAATGACGTGATGGATCTGCCGTGTCACATCCACACGAAGAAAGACGAAGAGGGTAATTTCATCTACCCGAAGCATACCACTCGCCAGTGCCGGCTCCTGATCCAGCAGTTCCAAGGTAAACAGCCCAAGGACAAGGAAAAGGAGTCGGACAAAGCCGAAGACAAGGAGGACAGTGATGGAGGATATCCTCATGTTAACTCCACTCTGATGATTTTTGCTGATGTTGAAAGCAAAAGCCGACTGAAGGTTATCAACCGTGAGGTGAATATGGTCGCCTCGGCGACGCCCAGTTATCTGAGATGGTCCCAAACTCCCATTACATTCGACCAGTCTGATCACCCGACTCATATAGCCACACCTGGGAGGCAAGCTTTGGTGGTCGATCCGGTCGTCGAAGGCACTCGACTGACGAAGGTGCTAATGGATGGTGGTAGTGGACTGAACATATTATATGCGGAGACGCTGAAAGGGATGGGCATTCCGATGTCCCGACTAAGCACCAGCAACATGAGTTTTCATGGAGTCATACCAGGAAAGAAGGCTGAATCACTCGGCCAAATTGCTCTGGACGTGGTGTTCGGTGACTCGAAGCATTTTCGCAAGAAGAAGCTGACATTTGAAGTCGTGGATTTTCAGAGCGCTTACCATGCTATTTTGGGGAGACCATCTTACGCACGATTCATGGCCCGACCATGTTACGTGTACCTCAAACTGAAGATGCCCGGCCCCAAAGGCGTGATCACTATCACTGGTAATCAGAAGAAGGCAGAAGAGTGTTTCCAGAAAGGCTCGAAAATTGCTGATTCCCAGATAACAATGGTTGAGCTGGAGGGGTACAAGAAAAATGCAGATCCGAGTGATTTGTTGCGGGCCAAGAAGCCTGCAACAGAATCAGCATTTCAGTCGTCCGGTGAGACGAAGCCTGTTCGCATTCACCCGACCGACCCCAACGCAGCTCCGACCCATATTTCTACAACACTCGACCCTAAATAGGAAGAAGCGCTCATCCAGTTCCTCCGTGAGAACTGGGACATCTTTGCATGGAAGCCTGCTGACATGCCGGGTGTTCCCAGGGGGCTGGCTGAGCATCGCCTTAGAGTCGATTCAACAGCAAAACCGGTCAAAGAACATCTTCGACGGTCCGTCGTCTAGAAGAGAAAGGCCATTGGCGAGGAGGTGGCTCGATTGTTGGCTGCAGAGTTTATCCGAGAGATATACCACTCCGAGTGGCTCGCCAATGTCGTCATGGTTCCCAAGAAGGACAAGTCACTCCGCATGTGCATTGATTTCAAACACATCAATCGGGCCTGCCCGAAAGATCATTTTCCTCTTCCTCGCATCGATCAAATTGTCGACTCGACCGCGGGATGTGAGAGATTGTCTTTTCTAGACGCCTATTCAGATTCGTCTGTACGGACCCGATGAGATCAAAACAGCTTTCATCACTCCATTCGGGTGCTTCTGCTATGTCACCATGCCATTCGGCCTCAAGAATGCCGGAGCCACGTTCATGCGAATGATTCAGAAGTGTTTACTCACTCAAATCAGTCGGAATGTGGAAGCGTACATGGATGATATCGTGGTCAAGTCGCGAAAGGTTCCGACCTGCTGGTGACCTCGCTGAAACATTTGCCAACCTCGGAGGTATGATATCAAGCTCAATCCATCAAAGTGCACATTCGGAGTTCACGGTGGCAAGTTACTCGGTTTTCTCATTTCGAGCGAGGAATCGATGCTAACCGAGAAAAAATCAGCACTATACTCGAATGAAACGCCCGTCGGGTGCACGATGTCGAAGCTTCTTGGATGCTTGGCGCATTAAGTCGATTCATCTCACGACTCGGTGAAAAGGCGTTACCTCTTTACCGAATGATGAAGAAGCGGAACAAGTTGAGTGGACTCGAAGCGATCTGCGGCGTTTGCCGAGCTAAAAGCTCTGCTCTCCACCCAGCCGGTGCTTGCTGCTCCAATCAGCAAAGAGCCTCTGTTGCTTTATATTGCAGCCACAGGACAAGTCGTCGATCTGATGACTTACGGTCGGCGGGAAGAAGAAGAAAGCCTTCAAAGTTCAGCGCCCGATGTACTATCTGTCGAAGTTTTGACTCCATCAAAGCAAAGATATCCTCATTATCGAAGCTTGTGTATGGGATCTACATGACCACGAAGAAGGTTGCTCATTATTTCTCGATTAATCCATTACGATTAAATCGTGACGCTCCACTTTCGAGATTTTGCACTGTGAGAGATGCAACCGATCGAGTGGCGAAATGGGCGATTGAACTCCTTCCCCTTGATATCAAGTTTGAGGCAAAGAAAGCCATTAAGTCCCAAGCAATAGCAGATTTCCTGGCTGAGTGGATTGAACAGCAGCAGCCGACTCAAGTTCACTCGAAGCATTGGACCATGTTCTTTGATGGCTCTAAGATGTTAAATGGTTCCGGTGCCGGGGTAGTCTTGGTTTCCCCGGAGGAGATAAGCTCGGATATGTGCTCGATTCACTTTGATTCCTCCAACAATGAGGCGTAATCTGAGGCCCTTTTGTATGGATTGTGCATGGCCATTTCACTCGGTGTCCGTCGCCTTATGGTTTATGGCGACTCAGATTTGGTGGTCAACCAAGTGATGAAGGAGTGGGACGTTAGAAGCCCAGCCATGACTGGATACTGCAATGCAGTGAGGAAGCTGGAAAAGAAGTTCGAGGGGTTAGAACTCCATCACATACCCCGACTGAAAAACCAAGCGGCTAATGATTTAGCAAAGATAGGTTCCAAGAGAGAAGCCATTCCCAGTGATGTATTCTTGGAGCATATCCATACTCCATCAGTCAAAGAAGATCCTTTTACTGAAGAAGCTCTGCAGCCCAAGAGTGCCACAGATCCGACTGAGGTCGAAGTTCCAGCAGTGGTCGACTTGGTCATGGAGGCTTTAATGATCACTCCTGATTGGACAGTACCATATATAGCATATATCTTGAGGAAAGAGCTCCCAGAGGACGAAGAAGAGGCTCGACAGATCGTCCGCCGATCCAAAGCCTTTACTGTGATCAAAGGGCAGCTGTACAGAGAGAGCGCGACTGGAGTTGGTCAGGAGTGCATAACGCCAGAAGAAGGTCAGATAATCCTTAATGACATCCACTCGGGGACCTGTGGCCATCATGCGTCCTCTCGGACCATCGTGTCCAAAGCATACCGAGCCGGATTTTACTGGCCAAGGGCGAATGAAATGGCAAAGGAAATAGTCGACAAGTGCGAGGGATGCCAATTTTACTCCAACATGTCACACAAGCCTGCATCAGCTCTGAAGACTATTCCACTTGTCTGGCCCTTCGCAGTATGGGGTTTGGATATGGTTGGTCCCTTGAGAACAGGACGAAGCGGTTTCACACATGTACTGGTAGCAGTCGACAAGTTCACCAAGTGGATTGAGGCTAAACCCATCAAGAACCTCGACGCCGGTACTGCTGTCAGCTTCATCAGAGAATTGATTTTCAGATATGGAGTCCCACACAGCATCATCACTGACAATGGATTAAACTTCGATTCGGAAGAATTCAGGGCGTTCTGCACATCTCAGGGCACTCGAGTCGACCATGCTTCAGTCGCCCATCCCCAGTCGAATGGACAAGCGGAGCGGGCCAATGGCTTGATCCTCAAAGGGTTGAAACCCCGAATGATGCGTGACCTCAAGCATGCGGCTGGAGCATGGGTCGATGAACTTCCCTCGATGCTGTGGGGTCTAAGGACCATGCCTAATCGGTCGACGAGAAGAACTCCATTCTTCTTGGTCTATGGAGCTGAAGCGGTCTTGCCGAGTGATCTGCTCCACAATGCTCCTCGAGTCGAGCTCTACACCGAAGCTAAAGCAGAACAAGCGCGGCAGGATGCAGTCGACCTTCTAGAGGAAGAAAGGGAGATGGCTCTGATCCGATCGATCATCTACCAACAGGACTTGCGTCATTTCCATGCCAAAAACGTGAAGAGTCGAGCCTTCCAGGAAGGAGATTTGGTTCTCCGAGTGGATCAGCAGAAACCACACAAGCTTGCTCCTTCTTGGGAAGGATCCTTCATCGTCACCAAGGTTCTCCACAACAAAGCGTACCGCCTCTACAACGTCGAGCACAACATCAACGAGCCCCGAGCTTGGAATGCGGATTTGCTCTGCCATTTTTATACTTAAGTATTCACTCGGATGAGTTGTAATAAAAGTACTCCTGTAGTTCATATTTTACAAGATAATAGTGTCATAATTTCCCCAATGATTTTTGTCACTTCTTTTTGTTCAGTAAAATTCCCCCTCAGTGGGTGGCTTAGCTGCGAATCCGTTTCGCCTAAGTTTGTAAAAAAAATCCTTACTGAGTGGCGAGCCAGCCTCCCACTCGGGGGCTTAGCTGTGAATCCGTTTCGCCTAAGTTTCAATAAAATCCTACCGAGTGGTGAGCCAGACTCTCACTCGGGGGCTTAGCTGCAGTCCAAGTACTCGCCTAAGTTACAATAAAATCCTACCGAGTGGTGAGCCAGCCTCCCACTCGGGGGCTTAGCTGCAGTCTAAGTACTCGCCTAAGTTCAAAGTCAACGTGCGCTCTGCAAGGAGGACGAGGTGCAGGTCGACTGTTACCCTCTCCTTCGAGCTACGCCACAAATACAACATGCGCTCCATAAGGAAAGCGAGTCTTGGTCGTGATACCCTCTCCTTCGAGCTACGCCACAAATACAACATGCGCTCCGCAAGGAGGACGAGGTGCAGGTCGACTGATACCCTCTCCTTTGAGCTAAGCCACAAGTACAACGTGCGCTCCGCAAGGAGGACGAGGTGCAGGTCGACTGATACCCTCTCCTTCGAGCTACGCCACAAGTACAACGTGCGCTCCGCAAGGAGGACGAGGTGCAGGTCGACTGCTACCCTCTCCTTCGAGCTACGCCACAAGCACAACATGAAAATCCTACCGAGTGGAGAGCAAACCTCCCCACTCGGGGGCTTAGCTGCAGCCCAGTGCTCGCCTAAGTTTTGAAAATCCTACCGAGTGGAGAGCAGACCTCCCACCCGGGGGCTTACTTGCAGTCCAGTGCTCGCCTAAGTTTTGAAAATCCTACAGTGGAGAGCAGACCTCCCACTCGGGGGCTTAGCTCCAGCCCAGTGCTCGCCTAAGTTTTGAAAATCCTACCGAGTGGAGAGCAGACCTCTCACTCGGGGGCTTAGCTGCAGCCCAGTGCTCGCCTAAGTTTTGAAAATCTTACCGAGTGGAGAGCAGACCTCCCACTCGGAAGCTTAGCTGCAGCCCAGCGCTCGCCTAAGTTTATTGGGGAACAAGTTGGTTGCAATAAGCACCTCGCTTTAACCTGCAAGAGACATCTCAAACCAAATGCAAGCATATTCAAACGCCGAATCCAAGTTCGGATAAATACCTAACGGAACCGAAAGTGCTCAGGTGCTAAGCCTGTTAAGGTTTGTCGGTTACAAAAATCACTCGGCATACCGAGGCAAATTTAAAGAATCAAGCTCAGAAGTTTTTTACCCCTCCTGTGGAGGGCTGGAAGGTGCAACAAACTCGTCCAGGTCGATTCCATTGGCAATCCGAGTGGCAGCGGCGTTAAAGGTCTCCATGAAAGACCGGAAATCGTGCTTCTTGGTGTTAGCCACCCTCAGGGCCGCCAGCTTGTCCTCTCGTGCTTCCTTGCAATGGACTCGGGCTAGAGATAGAGCAACGTCAGTGCCGCACCTGGCAGAAGACTTCTTCCACTCCTACACTCGACTTGGGATGTGTCGGTCGAGTCATCGAACTTCGAGATCATTCGGAGGCGTCTCTACGGGCGAGCATGGTGTCGATGCGGCAAGTGGCAACCTTCAGCCTTGCGAGATAATCAACGACGACAGCAACACGAGATTCGAGCCGGAACACGTTCATGGCGACTTCATCCGTCACAGGAGAGTAGATGGGGTCCAGGTTTGGCTCAGTCGACTAGTCTCCTTTTCAAAGTTCTGGCAGAATTCTGCAAGCACAACCACCAAGTCAAGACAACAGTCGAATGGAAAAATCACAGTTAGAATACCTGTTTGGTGCAAAAGATTACCTTCGAGCATGAGGAATAGCTTCTTGGCGAGTCCGCCCAGATAAGCCTCCAGATCGTTCTTCTTCCCCACCAACTCACTGGCCTTGTCACTCAGGGCAATCTTATCGCTTTTCAGTCGACTGACCTCTTTGTTGGCAGCATCAAGAGCAGCTCTCAGATTAGTGTTTTCTTCTTCAAGCTTGGTGACCGAAGCCAACTTCTCGTCTGCGAGCTTGGTCTTTTCTAAAGCTGTTCTCTGCATGTCAGCCAACTCAAGGTCTTTCTTCCTCTGGGCATCCTTCACTTTGCCTGCAAAATTACACCAAGGTCAGAATTTGAAACAAATGAGGGGCAAAGGCAGTCGTCGAAAACCTCACCAAGCATACCTTTAGCTTCCTCCTTCGCCTTCGTCAAATTCTCCTGGGCCAGCTTTAGATCAAGCTCGAGCTGGATGTGTTTGTTCTCCAACTCAATGTAACGGGCTGCAGGTCGCAGGATTTCTACGAAGAACCAATCGACCAAGTGTCAAAGACAATTCACTTCTGAGTGACTAAGGAAAAATCATATGTTTCTAAGACTATAGCCGAATACAAACATTCGACCATAGTCTCGGGGACTACACCCAGTGGGTGCACTCAGCGTGCCCCCACTAGTTCTATCAAGCTAGAGTCGACCAGTCGACCAACAACAACAAAAAAAGGACATGTTCTTGAGACTGTAGTCAACTGCCAGCAGTCGACCATAGTCTCGGGGACTACACCCAGTGGGTGCACTCAGCGTGCCCCCACCGGTCTATAAATCCATTCGATCTAATCGAATGAAGGAAAAACTTAAGATATAAAGACTATGGTCGACTGCCAGCAGTCAACCATAGCCTTGGGGACTACACCCAGTGGGTGCACTCAGCGTGCCCCCACTAACTTGGAATTTCAATCGACACACCCACTGGGTGTAAGACAATCACTAGGAATTTCAGAAAGAAGAATCTTCAGACATCATATCCTAACAGAACAGGCGGTGACCGCTGACCTGAACGTTACTCTGAAGAGCTGAACTGGCGTCATAGGCTGCCTGGCTGGCTTCTCGGATGGCCTTCACTTGCTCCATCATGACTCCGCTGGCGTGTTGCTTCCTTCGCAGACCGGCTTGGTCCTCTCGGGACGTAGTGGGTCGAGAAAAGTGAAGGCTGTGCAGCACTTTCGACGGCGTGGGCGAGAACTTCGTCAGCGGCACCGCAAAAGATCTGATAGGCAGTGATGTTCTCTCCTTCCGCGACTAGTGTCTCGGGCGCTGACACGTCCAAAGTCGCCTTGCCAGCAGACGCTTTCCTGCTCCTCCTTTGCTTTAGTGGTTCCTCATCGTCGTCGTCAGGAAGGGTGATAACGACATTAGACGGGGCTACAAAAAAGAATCAAAATTAGAGACAAAGAGCCAATCGACTGAAGACAGAATTATGAAAGTCATACCAGGTTTTGAAGTAGCGGTGTCTTCCATCTCGTGATCGTCAGCCCTGGCCGAGGTATCAGAAGTAGCAGCGCTGCAGTACCAGAAGTCATTCGGTTGATACATGAGTCGACCAAAAATAAGTTCATGTGGAACAGAAAAACTCAAGTAGCATCATTACCCTGAGATAGTGGGGATCACCATCTTCATCTTCGGCAAGACCTTCGCCGGCTTCGACGGCGCCACTTTGGATTGCTTCGGAGCTTTCTCAGTCGGCACCGGGGAAGTGGTTCGAGGGCGCTTGGTCGACTGAGCGACAGTCGCGACCCCCTTACCACGCTCGGTCGCAGGGTCATGAACGAGCTTCGAGCGTCTTTCCGAGCAAGGTGGTGCAACTTCCTCCTCCTCCTCCTCTTCTTCCTCCTCACCAGAGTCATCACCTTCATCATCATCGGCAGCATCCGAATCCCACTCCTCTTGGCTTTCGCCCCCACTTCCTTCCTCCTCCTCAGTCGGCGTCTGTGCTCCATTGGGCATCGAGTATAATTCGGTGGTGGCCTGACAGACAACAAAACAAAGATCAATCGACCAATTTGCAGCAAAAGCAGAATGAGTATAGCAAGATTACAATTGAGGATAAAGTGGGCATACCATGTCCGGAGTGTAGGAATGGTCGAGTGGAGGAATCCTCCTGGCTCCTCGAGGGTTGTCCTTATTCCCTGTGATCGCAGCCATCCACCTCTCCAGTGTGGCGTCGTCGACTGCTTCTGGATGGACCCGAGTTTCATCCTCGGTTCCATAGTACAGCCACATAGGATGGCCTCGGTACTGAAGTGGTTGGATGCGCCGCCTAAGGAAGACCTCCAGAAGGTCCATACCCGTCACTCCTTCCCGAACTAGCTGAACTACACGCTCCATCAACATTTTCACTTGGGCTTTCTCCTCGGGGAGCACCTTCAGAGAAGAGGGCTTGTTCACTCGGTCCATGAAAAACGGAGGAGACCACGATGCCCAGCGTCGACTCGTCTTGGCAGTAGAACCAAGTCGACTGCCACCCTCTGACCGACTCAGGAAGAGTCATGCCCGGAAAAGTACTCTTGCTCCTCATCCGAATCCCAAGGCCCACGCACATCTGAATAACCTTAGTCCTATCGTCATTCAGACTCGCCTTTTTCACCGTCTGTGAGCGACAAGTGAATATGTGCTTAAAGAGACCCCAGTGCGGTCGACAACCCAGGAAGTTCTCGCACATAGACACGAAGGCAGCAAGGTAGGCGATGGAATTTGGATTGAAATGGTGGAGTTGCGCCCCAAAGAAATTCAAGAACCCACGGAAGAAAACACTCGGAGGCAGGGAGAACCCACGGTCTACGTGAGTAGCCAGAAGAACGCACTCACCCTCCTGCGGCTGCAGTTGCCACTCGTTCCCCGGGAGCCTCGCTGCCCCGTGAGGGATCAAGCCCTCGTTTGCCATCTCAGTGAGATCCGTCTCGGTGATGGTCGAGCGGATCCAATCCCCTTGGACCCAGCCGTGCGGCAGGCTGGACCTTGACGAAGATCCGCCCCGACTGGGTGCTCTCCCTTTCGCCTTCCCCATCATCGTCACCTTCTTCGCACGCTCCAAAGCCGTCGTCTTCTCCTTCACCATTGTTGCCGACAAAGCGCACGAGGAGTGGATGGGCGGGGGCGAGAGCAGGCACGGTGGGCGGAGATGGAGAGGGCAGAAGGAGAAAAGGGGAGGCACTGTTCAAAAACCCTCGCCCGACGCATTTTATAAGGACGCTTCCGAGTGGATGACAAGTGGGCCCGGGCGATCCTATCACATCCCGAAACAGTCACGCGTACGCGATACGTGGCAAAAAAGGCGGCGCGGAAATCGATGCGTCTATGCCCTATCCCATCCGAGCGCCGCGGTCCGCCCCGCTTCGCGCGCTTCCCAAAATTTGGATCCCACAAAATCCGCTAACAGCAGATCAATCTATCAGACGGAAGATTTCCTGCGATCCGTCGCTCGGAAGTTTACTAAGTTCAAAAGTTCACTCAACAGGAGAAAAGAATGGATCAAGGCGACAGAACGAAAAGTTGTTGTTATCAACAAAAAGATTATTGGTCCAAGATGATACATGTTCGGAACACAAAAGCAGGTCGGAAATATTATCAACTCCTTCCTCACTCAAACCTCGATCCATTCGGGGGCTAATGATGAAGTCATGTACCTAGGGTAGGGTCACGGGCCTGTCCTAAGTACCCTTCCCAAGGGCATCCTCAGAAGAAGCTGCCTTCCAGTGGACCAAGGGAGATTTCACTCGACGGACTCGAAGGACTCGACCATGAAGACTCACTCGACCACCAGGAGATCAAGAGCCACTCTGCATCCAAACGGTCTGTAATTAAGTAGTCTTTATGGCATTTAGGACACTTTATGTAAGGCGTTACCGATGCGCCTAGCCTTAATGTACTTTAAACCTGCATAGCGAGGGCGGAGGGTGCAGCGGACACTATATAAGCCACCCCCCTCCTCAGTGTAAAGGGTTCGCACCCTTGTAACCTATACACTCATAATCCAGTCGACCGCCTTCGGGCTCCGAGACGTAGGGCTGTTACTTCCTCCGAGAAGGGCCTGAACTCGTACATCCCTTGTGTTTACAACTGCTCCATAGCTAAGATCTTGCCTCTCCATACCTACCCCCCATTCTACTGTCAGACTTAGAGCCACGACACCTAATGCCGACAAAAGTCTTCTTTCTGTCCATAGAATTGCTCTTGACAATCATGCCTTCCTTGAATTTCACCCCTATTTCTTTTTGATCAAGGATCAGGCGACGAAGAAAATTCTCTATCGAGGTAGGTGCATTCGTGGGCTCTACCCGTTGAATCCGGAGCTTAGGAGACTAAATAAACAAGCTTGTGGTGCTATCAAGCTTTCATCCACACGATGGCATGATCGTTTTGTCTGAAGGGGAGTTCCATAGGAATGTTCAACTTCGATCAACCTTGGTTTGGCCCCATGCCTAAAAAAGACAGAAGGTCAAAAACAAAATAGGGGTGATATAACCCACTGCTCGCCAAAGAATGTACTGACGTAATCCCTACTATGGCTTCCCGAAGGATCCATGCTTCTTTTTCCTTAGTTGAAAAATTACTTAGAAAGAATAAGCTCCCGTTTGTTGGTGAGCGCAATATTGAAACTATTTGTGATTCCTGTCAACGTGCTAAGAGTCATCAGCTACCCTATCCTATATCCACTAGTGTGTCTACCAAACCACTGCAATTAATTTTTTCAGATGTTTGGGGTCCTGCCCCCAACTCAGTTGGTAGACATACGTACTATGTGAGCTTTATTGATGACTATAGTAAATTTTCTTGGATTTATCTACTTAAGAAAAGATCTGATGTCTTTCAAGTCTTTAAAAATTTCCAAGCACTCGTTGAACGCAAGTTTGACAGCAAGATACTTGCTATCCAATCAGACTGGGGCGGAGAGTATGAGAAATTAAACTCTTTCTTTCAAACTCTCGGCATCTCCCATCATGTGTCATGCCCCCACGCTCACCAACAAAACGGCTCAGCTGAACGCAAGCACAGGCAAATCGTTGAGGTTGGCTTAGCTCTCTTAGCTGGCGCCTCCATGCCTCTTAAATTTTGGGATGAAGCTTTTCTCACTGCCGTTCATATCATCAACATGCTTCCCAGTCGTGTTATTAATAACGAAACTCCAGTAGAACGACTCCTTCTCACCAAACCTGATTACACATCTCTTCGTGTTTTTGGGTGTGCATGTTGGCCCAATCTTCGTCCATATAATCAACGCAAACTCATGTTTCGGTCAAAACAGTGTGTGTTTCTTGGCTACAGTGTTCAATAGAAAGGTGTAAAATGCCTTGATGTGTCTATGGGACGAGTCTATATATCCCGTGACGTTGTTTTTGACGGGAAAAAAATCCTGTTTGCTGATCTTCATCCCAACGCAGGTGCCTTGCTTCGCAAAGAAATTCTGCTCTTGCCATCTCATCTCACTGGACTTGATCATGGGGGAAACACTTGTGATGATTCAATGCTGACTAACCCTCCTAATGGTACAGACGAGTCTTCTGGTGATGTTGCAGGAAAAATCAACGACGAAAATAACGAAGAACTCGGTCTCCAGGCGCCATATTTGTTGTGTCAAGAATCAGGGAGAAAATCCCCCTCGGGATCAGTGCCAGATCAGGTGGAGCCCAGGAGATCCGCACCGGGATCAACGCCAGCAGACGCGCCAGCTCCGTCCGCAGCAGAATCTGCTGCGCGTGCGGGCTCCCGTGGTTCCACGCCTGCCACGCGCCAGCTTGCGGGTGGCGGAAGCCCCGCGGCAACTCCGCGCCAATCAACAGATGCCATGTGGCGGCACCCTGCCCAGGCAGTGCGTGGTTTCGCGACTAACCGCAGTGCTATAAGAGGCGGGCCCAGGCGCAGCCGACCGGCGCGGACTCCAGCGCCCAGGTGCGGCCGACCGGCATGGACCCCAGCGCTGATCCGTCTGGCCAGGAGGGCGCGGGATCTGGTGCAGATCTGCGGGGCCCCGCGCAATCATGGGCTCATGATGAGCCGACCGGTGCGCCTGGATCTTCTACGGCTGCTACAACATCTCCATCAACTACTGAAGCCACAGATGATCCGGTGCAGCTGGCGGACGAATCTGTCTCGGGATCGCCCGTGGCAGGAACTCCTGTGCGTGATTCTGGATCTTCTGCGCCCGCTGACTCTGCAGCACAGTCTCGACGGCTCACACGGCTGCAAAAAGGTGTAACTAAACCTCTTAATTATAAACATATAAGCAAATATGGTCTCGTCTGTTCTACAGATGCACAAGTTGAACTAAGAACTTTGGACGAGGCCTTTGGAGATGAAAAGTGGAGAAAAGCAATGATGGAAGAATATGTGGCACTGAAAAAAAATAAAACATGGCATCTAGTTCCCCCACGGCAAGGTAAAAATCTCATAGACTGCAAGTGGGTGTTCAGAGTTAAGAGAAAATCTGATGGAACTGTTGACAGATACAAGGCAAGGCTTGTTGCCAAAGGCTTTAAACAGAGATATGGGATTGATTATGAGGATACATTCAGTCCAGTTGTAAAAGTTGCTACTATTCATCTTGTTCTGTCTATTGCTGTCTCTAGGGGATGGAGTCTCAGGCAGCTAGATGTACAGAATGCGTTCCTTCATGGTGTTCTGGAAGAAGAGGTTTACATGAAACAACCTCCTGGGTTTGAGAGTAAGTCTACTACATCATTTGTGTGCAAACTTGATAAAGCACTCTATGGCTTGAAGCAAGCACCAAGAGCGTGGTACTCACGTCTCAGTCACAAGATGCAATCACTTGGTTTTGTTCCTTCCAAGTCAGACACCTCACTGTTTATTTACAATAAGCTCAACACATGCATATTTGTTCTCATCTATGTTGATGATATTATTGTTACAAGTTCTTCTAGTGAGGCCATTGCATCATTATTGAAGGATCTAAGTGCAGAATTTGCTCTCAAGGATCTTGGAGATTTGCATTTTTTTCCTTGGGATTGAAGTGAAGAAACACAAGGATGGACTTCATCTCTCTCAAGAGAAATATGCAACTAATGTGGTAAGAAAGGCAGGTCTGCAGGGTTGTAAACCATCTTTCACTCCATTATCCAGCTCAGAAAAATTATCTCTCACAGAAGGGCAACTCTTGAATCAAGAGGACAGTACAAAGTACAGGAGCTTAGTAGGTGCACTTCAGTACTTGACTTTAACAAGGCTTGATATTTCTTTTCCTGTTAACAACGTATGTCAGTTTTTGCATGCTCCTACTAATGTGCATTGGACTGCTGCAAAACGCATTGTCAGATACTCCCTCCATTCCTAAATATAGGGTGTATAGTTTTTGGCACGGAAATTAAAGAACGCACATGGAGGGAAAATTTCACAAGTTTTGGGCGATATTACACCAAACGAATTGCCATGAGAAAATAGAGGAGCTTGCCTAATATAAAAAAATGTAATCAAATCCCTAAAAACATTATCTAGACGAGTGGTGCAATGCAATACACCTTATATTTTGGATTTTTCCTTAAAAATCTATACACCTTACATCAAGGAACGGAGGGAGTATGTCAAACATACCTTGAGCATTGGTCTTAGTTTCAGCAAGTCAGCTTCAACTCTTGTCAGTGCTTTTTCTGACTCTGACTGGGCAGGCTGTCTAGATGACAGACGCTCTACTGGTGGATTTGCAATATTTTTTGGACCAAACCTGATTTCGTGGTGTGCAAGGAAGCAGGCCACAGTGTCTCGGTCTAGCACAGAGGCAGAGTACAAGGCATTAGCGAATGCCACAGCTGAAATTATATGGGTTCAATCAATGTTAAAGGAACTTGGTATACGAAGTTCTCAAACTCCATGTCTGTGGTGTGACAATCTTGGTGCCACCTACTTGTCTGCAAATCCAGTCTTTCATGCCAGAACAAAACATATAGAGAAAGAGTTGCACGGAAACAACTTGATATTCGGTTTATTCATTCCAGAGATCAAGTTGCAGATGGGTTTACTAAAGCCCTGCCTATTCGAAGCTTTGAAGAACTTAAGAATAATCTCAACCTAATGAAGTTGTGATAACGGGGAGTGTTAAACATCATTATATGTTACGTGACATATGCGGCAGGAGATATTGGTTCGGTGCATAGTAGAGATAAGTCCATGAGGTAGTTTGCATAGAGATCTTCTTGTAACTATCTTCTCTTTCTTGTTTCTCAAGATGTACCTTAGATCTCTCTCATCTCTTCTCTCTTGACCGCATGTAATCTGCTCCTCTGTTATATATAAACAACACGTCGCCCTCGTCAAGGGTAAGACGTTTTCCGCTCGCACATAGGTAACAAAAAAGAAACTCATCCAGGCAATTCGTCGAGCATTTGTGGTGCGGTGGCGGTGCACCGGCCAGCCGGTCGTTTAGACCAAACCAGCGGGTGGCGACGCGTGCAAATGACCTGCAACGGTGTGCAAGCAAGGTGGGATGCGACGGCGGAAAGTGAATTTTTTTTCAAAACAATCCGGCAAATCGGCTATGGCGACGGCGCGGTGTTTCACCTTGATTCCGGTAACAGCGATGGGGGCCGAACGGGCTCGACGTCGGGCAGAAGGGCGGCGGGGCCAAGGAAGGCAACGAGGTAGTGGCAGGGCCGACGGTCGGTCGCCGGGAGGTGCGCCGGCGAAGATGTAGTGATGGAGGGCGACGCAAGGGAGAGGCATGGCTTTTACTTGGAGCCGCAACGGCCGAGTATATTTAGGGGAATGGTTGGCGCCAGAGCATAATTTTTACTCCACTACGGTGGATTGGGATCGGTTAGATGCGCGTTAGAGGAGTTTTTTTAGAAAAGGAGGAAGACCCCCGGCCTCTGCATCTGGACGATGCATGCAACCACTTTATTAATTATTCACACAAGACCTTACAAAGTCATACACCAGTAAGACTAAAGCCACCGTCTAGGCAACATCTGTCGCTACTCCTATCCAGTTGATGAAGGGATGCTGATAATCTGGGCCTAATACCAAACGGACCTCGCAGTCAAACCTAACATCTAAGACCTGAGGTCCCAACCAGGACGTCTGCCGGGTATGGGGCACCCACTAGTCCGGCGCACTCCTCAACCAGGACGCCTGCCGGGTATGAGGCCGCCGCAGCCACCTGCCACCAATCCATCTTCAGAACTGTACTGCTACATCTACCTTGCCTGGTCTAGCTGCCGTCGATGCCACCACGACGCCACACAGTGTCACCCTATTGCGCGAGTCCATCGTCGCACATCAGACGCCTAATCTCCAGAGTGCCATGCCATTGAGGTCTGTCACCATCAATGTGCATGATGAAGCACCGCTCCACCAAAGACGCCATCCACTGGTCCCTCGAGCCCGCGTACACCTCAAAGAAATACGCCCCCATGGGGGAAACGACACAACACGCCGCCGTCTTCTGATCTATCGATCGAGGGTTTCCCCCGGAGGTAGCAGATCGTAGTCTAGAACTTCTTCATGGCGATGCCTTCAAGAAGGTAACGACACTATAGAGTGCCGCCACCGCCGTCTTTGGCATCTATCCAAGAGCGGGTTTTCACCCAGATCTATTCGAAGAACTCCATCCGCTTCTTGTGCACAGACGCAGCCTTCTCTATCAAAGACTAGACCAAGGGTCCAGCCGTCACCGTCAGATCCATGTAGCCAGCACCGGGAGATGACGACAGTCTCCCTGTACCGGAGCTAGCACGAACAGAAGAAGATCGAGTCAGAGACGATGATGCCCCTGGATCTCCGGTAGACCAACGAGCCGCCGACCCCACCGCGTCCAGATCGCCGGCCACACCGGGCCGCCGCCACCTGCCGCACCGTCCGGGTTGGAGAGGAGCCGCCAACGCGCAAGACAAGGGCAGCTGCCGCTGACACGCCGGGATGCTACCCAAACCAAACGCCCGCCACCGCCTGCCGAGGCCCACCGCCGCGGGCCCCACGCCCCGCCACAGCTCACCGAGTTCTGCCACCTCGCGCCCGACCGCGAGCGCCGCAGGACACCGCTGTCTGCCGCCTAGATCCGCCGCTCGCCGAGGAAAGGGAGTCGTAAGAGGAGGTCCCCCGCCGCCGCCGTCTGCCACGCGGGTTTCACCTGGCGGCGTCACCCGGCGGCGGCGCGAGGAGGGGGGAGAGAGGGTTGCGGCGGCGCCTAGGGTTGAAGAGCCCCCGAGCCGCCGAGGGGAACTCGTTAGAGGAGTAAAACCCACTTTTTACTCCTCTAACGCCGGATAACGGATCGGTTGGAAATGCCTTAACGGAAAAAATATTTGGGGAAAGTTCCCTGGGAGGGAGGTTCTAGGGAGTGCCCTCCAAGCCGTCTGATCACGGTCTAACAAACGTCAATTTATCAACGAAACATCGCAATTCTTTAGTTTTTAAAACGCGTTACATGGCAATTTTTCTACAAAACTTGGCAATTTTCTAGTTATAACAATTTTAATTGGTTTGGCATGGCAAATTGGGCATTTGCTGGAAAAATGCTCCCAGAAAGCTCCCCAGATGTTGCGGTCCTAACTTGAACGCTCCAACCAGTACTGCACTCAGCGGGATTTTGTGTAAATTTACCTTGTTTTCTTGAACTGAAGCAACCCCAGGAACAAGCTGCGGCCTCCGTCTTTTCAATTTACACGTCAGCATCCAAGTTTCGATATTTTTATGGAGAAATTTCCCAGTAATTAACCTGCCAATTACAATTGTATCTTAGAAATTGTGGTTAAATAGTAGGGCATCCTTGTGCGAGCTTATCACCTAGATAATTTTGCAAGCAATCAATAAATATATTTCTTTTCCATTGTTGATTGTTTTTGAGACATCGAACTGCTCATACCAAGCGGTAGATATCTTTCTTTTCCAAATAAAATTATATGTAGAAATTAAAAACTGGAATTTGACTTACAAGAGCATGTGCTGCACTAAAACATTTTTGGACAGTCTCGGAATTGTTTTATGCTGACTGTGTGTACACGATGCAGGAGCAGGACTCCCACTAATTAAGCTAGATATCTCATTAAGCTATAACCCCTGGCAAGTGTCACTGAAGTTTCTGCAGGGGTCCAAATTTCAAGCTCAAGTTCTGGACTCATTCAGTCATTCTTCACTGAATATTCTCGTGGATTTCCGGTAAGTTTTCCTAGCAATCACGACCAGGAGTTTTCCTATAAATAGGCCGGCATGTCTGCACGGTTACACTACAGAGCTACCGAGCTTGTTGTGTAGCTTAACTGATTCCAGAGTTGTTATTTTCAGGTAGGTTCAGAGTGGTAAGACTATACAGTTGTCTGAACTTCTGTCCAACCATGGCTTATGCTTACCATGTTGCTAATCTTGCTTTTCAGGATACTCATCTTGGAGCATTTCATCTTGTGTCGCTCGGAGATCCATTGAGGAAGAATGGGGAAACGCAACTCCAACAACGTCAAGAAGAGCATCTGGCAGTTCCTCTGCGGCTGTGGGTCGCCTCAGACAAGAAACTAATTAAGACCGGAAGAGCATCTGGCAGCTCCTCTATTGCTGTGGTTCGTCATAAGTGAAAGTCATTAATATGGGTCGCCAGAAGTTGCTTGATGTTGAGTTTTAAGAAGTGTATGTGATTAGATTTTGCTAAGTTGTTTGGTTGAATTGGTTTGTAGTCGCGTGGTTGTGTCAGGCTTCCTTCTTCTGCAGCAAGGAGCATGTAAACGCGTGTCATGTGATTCAGAAATAAATCTTGGAAACTTGTTATGTTTACATGTCATGCGTGTGAATCCCTGGGAGATTTGGAATGAAGCAAACGGAGACAGAAGTAGCGAAGCTCGGCTTCCTGAGGCTTCGTGTAACCAATCAAGGCAGAGAGGTTAAGGCTGAAAGCGGGTTTGTAGTACCGAGGTGCTCCGCACCCCTACATGAACATTAAATTTAAAAAAATAGCAAGAAATTTGGAAAAAAAATCTAGGATTTTGGGATATCAAACATGGGTTCCCAATCTACTCCCGTGTGAAATTTTGTGAAAAAATACTTGGAAATGTATTCGTGGCAAAAAGACAAAAAAACCTATGTATAGAAAAAAACTGTTTGTATGGATTTTTGTTCGTATAGTATTTCCTTCGCCACAGATACGTTTCCTGACATTTTTTCACGAAACTTCACACATGAGTAATCTCCAAATTTGAGACTTTTTTTTTATTTTTTGGTATTTTTTACGTTTAATATTCGTATAGGGGTGCGGAGCACCCATGAGCTCATGTGTAGAAAAATAATAAAAAATGAGTAAATCAATTTCCATAGAGGAAAAGATGTCATTTGATTCGTAGGATATGATTTTTTTTTCATTGGGTCTAGCCTAATTTTTCTTAGTTTGAAATGCGAAGGATTGGTTCCTATCCTACCAAGAATTATAAATTCATTCCTACAAACCAAAACCAAAGGGCTCAAAAAATTTCTTTTAAATATCCATTCTTCAGAATTTCTATAAAATTCCTGTAAACCAAAGAAGACCTAAGGACGTGTTTGGTTAGTTTCTCAGAGGAGCCGGGGCCAGGGGAGTCTAGCCCCGTGGAGCCTGGTTCAGTGTATACAGACTGGGCCATTAGCTGCATGTTCTTTGGTTGCCCGCATCAAGCCCAGCTCGCATCGTCCGCGCAGTGTAAATTGCTTTAAGCTCAGCCTGTATCTGGAAAAACGGACAAGTTGAGCGTTCCTGGTGAGCTAGGCTGAGGGTGTTTTAAGTTTCGTGCGGACCAGTTTCTACATGACAGAAATAATACGAGGAATATGCTGCAGCGTAGGTCTATACATCTCCCAAGCTATGTATGTGCTCTATGTAATGATCACACCGATGAAACATCAACCCACCTCTTCTGGAATTGTCCTTTTGCGCTCTCCTGTTGGGATTGCATCATACCAAACAAAGAAAGAGGTATATCAACTTATGACGAGATTCAGTTAGCTATTGTCCACCTACCACAAGAGATTGCTCTGGACCATCAGAAATGACAAAATCTTCCGAACAGCTGCTATTAGTCTTGAGAATTGGAAATTCTATCTGCAAGAGGGTCTTTGGGCTTGTCAGGTACGAGCTAAGCAGAGAAAGGCAGACAAGATAAAACTTTGGAGCGAACAGAACTTGTATTTCTTTAAATGATGTTTTTCCTAGAGTTGGTATTGGCTGAGGCCTTTGAGAGTTTTTGTAATTAGACTTGTACATAATTTATTAATTAAAATACCGTAGAACAATTGTTCTACGGTCACAGGGTAAAAAAAAAAGTTTCTACGAGTCAGCCAACCAAACAACTCACTACTTAGCTCGTCAGATACTGGTTGGCCTTAATGCAGGCTACCAAACGCGCCCTAAGTGTCTGGTTGCCACCCGACAACATGCAAGGGGGAGGGATGTCTTAAGGGAACATGTTGGCACGATGACCATATGTTGCACCTGGCGAAGAAACATCAGAGTTCAAATGAACAGTGTTTTGGCATATGGGTCATCGTCGCACTCGCACCTATTCATACATTCCCAATTCGACGCTGCAAAGGTGAACCGTGTCAGTTTAATTTGCGTCAAACATTGGTTACCATTACGTGCATCATTAGCGGTAGTTGAACTTGAATCGTTCCAAGCCGATGTGTAAAAATCCAATTCTTCAGCCATGGGAGCTTCGCTAGCTTTCAACGGACAACACCTGCACCATTCAGTTTCAGTCTCCGCGTACGCGTACGATATGTGGCATAACCAATTGTGTCGCAGGGGTGCCGACCAGCAAATCGTTGAATGATTGAACATTGAAGGCATCGAATCTGGGAGCCTGTTAAAATAAGCTAGCAGTCGTGGTCATACGCTCACACTGACTGACAGCGTCACACGAAAGCGTCAGAATCGTCAAAAGGAAAAAAATAGTCAGGTCATTCAGAAGTCATTTTCGGTTAGTTTTCACTTCTAACACTGGTCACTGGTCAAGTACCGGAGACAATAAAGTAGCTAGCGTGAGCAGAATATAGTCCCTCCGTCCGGAATTACTTGTCGCAGAAATAGATAAAATTGGATGTATCTAGAATTAAAATACATCTAATTACATTCATTTCTCTGACAATTATTTCAGGACGGAGGAAGTACTTGGCAAGATTTTGCAAGCATCTTTCAATGAACATTCTATGACAAGTGCAAACTAAGTCCAATTTAGCTTTTTTATTTTGTGTTTGTTCACGTACTTTTCCAGGTACGTGCAATCCAAGTTTCTCTGGCTGTGTGACTTGGACTACTACTATGAGCAGAGTACTCAGAGGACATTGACTCCCCTGAATTTTCTTGTGGTTTCCCATGTTCTTTTCCTAGTAAAGTCTGTTGTAGGCACACTCCCCGACCGACATGTGGGGTAGAGGTGCTAATTAACTAAGTGCAGCAAACTGCTTGTGTCAGTGTGAGTGTGTGACTTCTATAAAGAGGCGTTTGGAAGTGCTGCTTATTCGCATCAATCAAAGGCACACATGCTGATTCGCTTGATTGGCTCTTCAAGCAGTTGCCATCCTCAGGTATGTTCCCTGCCTTGTTGTGACGGTGGCACCGATAGATGGAAACATGCTTTGCTGCAGAAATCCGCATGTAAACTTTCTTTATTTTTGTGGATGGTAAGTTGGTAACTTATGCCAAGAATTCTCTGTTGTACCAGAAGCAAATCTTTGGAGCATTTTAAGCTTTGTGGAGGCAGCGATCGATCACGGTTTCAGGAAATGGCCGATCGTAATGGCGTGAAGAAGAGCATCTGGCAGTTTCTCTGCGGCTGCTCTTCGTCATCTACCACGGATGAATAATTTCTAGAGCTAGAGCAGAAGAGGTGTTTAACTTATCTGCTGTCCCGCGTGGCGTAGGCTATATTGAATGATTGTAATAATATTTTAATTAATTAATATATGGGGATGTTTAAAAAAAGGTATCTCCTGTCTCATGTAAGAGGCGTGCTTCGGTATCCCTAACGTATTAGCACATTTTTTTTCGAAACGGAGGCATAAGATTTGCCTCATCTATTAAATAAGGAGAGAATAGAGTTTAGAGAATTACAACACACCCACACTTTCGGCATGACAATTACTCGCCCAGAAAAATATTCCCTAATTTCTTTGCGCCCGCGGCCATCCAAAGCTTGGCCTCGTCGACGATGGCGGTGAGTAGGACGGTCGGTGGTGCACTTTTGTGGCGGAACACTCGTGCATTTCTTTCATTCCAAATGGTCCAAGAGACAAGCATGGTGAGGGAGGCCATAGCTTGCCGGTTAGGGTTGTGGTTGTCGGTTCTCTTGTCCCACCACTGGTAGATGGAGTCGTCCATGAGCCACTCGGAAGTATCCATGTGCGCAAGACCTAGTTTCTCAATAAGAGACTTCCATAGCCGAATCGTGTAGCGGCACTTGAAGAAAAGGTGGGCTCTGATTCTTGCTCCATATTGCGAGCTTGCAAAGGCCACAATTTGGCCAACCTCGGCGCTCAAGCGATCGGCGGTCCAAATCCTATCTTGCAACGCCAACCACGCAAAAAACTTAACCTTTGGAGGTGCCCATGCCTTCCAAACCATGCGATCAAGGGGAAAGAGTCATGCCTAGGAATTAAGCCTTGTATGCGGTGGCGCGTGTAGATCCCATCGTTCGCATGCTTCCAAACGATGCGGTCTTCGGTTTGCTCTTGAAGGTGGACGTCATTAAGGAGCATCCAAAGAGTGAAGAACTCCCTAATGTGGGCGATGGAGACAACCGTGTCCGTGTCATGATTGATCTTGAAGATCCAAGCGTTCCCCACGAGGGCCTCACGGACCTTTCAATTCTTCCTTCTCGAGGCCGCAAACAAGAGTGGCACGATATCCTTGGGTTTGCGACCAAGAAGCCACGGGGAGCCCCAAAAAGGCATTTTGGCGCCATCCCCTACGGTGATAGTCGTGGAGGCATAGAAAAACTCGAGGTCCTTCTCCGTGCACGGGTTTCCAAGGCCAACCCATAGTCTGCGGGGCTCAGTCCATTCATACCATAGCCATCGGAGCCGCAACGCACGTGCAAACTTGTCGGTGTCGAGCACCCCGAGGCCACCATATTCTTTTGGTCTACAAACCACCTTCCAGTTGACCTTGCATTTGGCTCCCGTTGTCTTGTGCGAGCCGGACCAAAGGAAAGCTCTCTCAATTTTTTTAAGGCTATGGAGAGAGCTCTGAGGCACGATGAGGGGTGTGATGGAGAATACTGCTTGGGAGGTAATGACCGACCTAACAAGTGTCGTACGAGCGATCGTAGTGATGTTTTGGCCCTCCAAAGTGACCAATTTGCCGGCCGCTTTGTCCTCAAGGTATTGGAAATCCACCTTCTTCAGTTGCCAAACAGAGAGTGGTAGCCCTAGGTATTTGACCGAAAAAGAGGCACGTGCTGCCGGCATGCTCTGAAGAATTTGCTCAAGGTCAAGGTGATTGCAGCGAATAGGCACAACCGAGCTTTTTGGAAGTTGGAACAAAGGCACTGTGGCGTCCCCAAAGCCTCTGAGGATAGAGGCAAGATTGTCGATGTCCCGCTTGATGGGGGCCACAAAGACCGCCGCATCATCCGCATAGAGGGAGGTGCGCACCATGGCACCCCGGCCACGGATCTTATGTAGGAGCCCTTTTCGCGTCGCCAAGTCTAGGATCTTATGCAAGGGGTCAATTGCCAAGACGAAGAGGAGAGGAGAGATGGGGTCCCCCTGCCTGAATCCGCGGCCATGCTTGACAGGAGGGCCGGGTAGCCCGTTTAGCATTATCCGAGATGAAGAAGAGGATAGAAGCGCAGCAATCAAAGCTCGAAATTTTGGAGGGAAGCCCAACCGTTGGAGCAGCTCAAGAATGTATCCCCACTTGACTGAGTCGAAAGCTTTTTTTATATCAAGCTTGAAAAGGAGTGCGGTGGTCTTCATTTGTGTAGACGCCGGGCAAAATTCCGAACATACATGAAGTTGTCGTGGATACTTCTCCTTTTAATGAAAGCACTCTGGGCATTGGACACGAGGTCATCCATGTGGGGCACAAGGCGTAGCGATAGAACCTTGGCAATGATATTAGCGATGGCATGTATGAGGCTAATGGGCCTATAATCAGAGATGCCTTCCGCGCCATCCTTCTTAGGCAGCAGAACAACATTGGCAGAGTTTAGCCATTGCAGGTTGGAGGTGTGTAAGCAATCGAAGCGTTGAATGACCCCCATGATCGTATGCTTGATGATTCCCCAACACTTCTTGAAGAAGATCCCCGTGAAACCATCAGGTCCCGGCGCCTTGTTACTAGGCATCTCTTTTATAGCCTCCCAAACCTCCTCCTCGGTGATGTCGGCGTCGAGGTCTTGCAAGGCATGGGCCTCAACGCCCAGTTCCTCCCAATTGAAATCCTTATTGCTTGTACTTCCCCGGCCCATGACCTCGGAAAAGTGATCATGGATGATCTTCTCTTTTTCCTTGTGGTCGGTCACCCAACCATGAGCATGCTTTAGCCGGTGAATATGGTTTTTTCTCCTACGAGCATTGATGCGACGGTGGAAGAAATTGATGTTGGCATCACCCTCCCTCAGATTTGCTAGTCTAGCACATTGGCTCTTCCTAGCCCGCTCAAGGACCGCCAAACTAACCACTCTTTGCTTAAGTCTAGCATGCAGGTCCCTCTCCTCAGGTGAGAGGGCTCGTTCCTCTTGCGCCAAGTCCAACTGAAGGATCACCAAGAGGGCCGCATGGAGTTGGATCTTGGCCTTGGAGAAAAACTTCTTGCTCCATTCAGTGAGCCGGGTCACGGTTTTCTTTTTTTTTCGAAAAGGGGGGGATCCCCGGCCTCCGCATCATCATGATGCATACGGCCATCTTATTAATAATAAATCATCCACAAAGTCTCGAAGTCTCAATAGTAGCAAAATAAAGAAGAAAAGGCTCACACAGAGCCCAAAGGCTAGATACACAAGCTAGCCAAACAAAGGATAAACCACAACCGGTTGGCTCAAAAATAGACAGGTAAACTAATTGCCTATCCTATTACATGACCGCCATCCAAACCGGCTGAAGATATCCCGAGCTACCGTCTCCCATCGGATAGCACCAGTAACCAAAAGCTCCCTGGCCTCCGTCGGAGTGAGTAGCGACCAGGAACGAATAAGTCCCGTAGCTCTGAAGATAACCTGCAAAAAATAAATGTTTGTTGTTTTGTTAAAGACAAGATCATTTATGCAATTCCAAATCGCCCACACTAAGGCGCACACCCCCATGCGAATATGTTTTGCTAACCCGGGCTCTACCCTGTTTAGCCATGTTCCAAACAACATGTTAACCGAATTTGGTGGAGGAATATTGAAAGCAACATGAACAGTTGTCCAAAGAATTCTAGCTAGTGGGCAATCAAAGAACAAATGTTTAATGGTTTCACCCTGATCACAGAAACTACACCTAGTAGGTCCTGTCCAATTGCGCTTTGTTAAATTGTCCTTTGTTAAGATAACTTGTTTGCGTAGAAACCACATAAACACCTTGATCTTTAAAGGAACTTTGACATCCCACACATGCTTGGAAGTAGGAATCGAGCTCGAATTAATGACATCAACATACATTGATTTAACTGTGAATTCACCCGACCTAGTGAGATTCCAGCGCAGTGTATCAGTATGTTGTGAAAGTTGGACCTGCATCAGTCTCCTAACTAGATGTAGCCACTCTTCCCAGCAATTGCCCACTAACGATCTTCTAAATTGAATATTAAGGGGTATCGAATGAAAGACCGTTGCAACTAGAGCATCGCGCCTTTGGACTATACGATACAACGACGGATCTTTGGATTGCAAGGGTGCATCTCGAGCCAAGTATCCTCCGTAATCTTGTCTTTGCACCATTACCAACTACATGCTTTGTCCTCTGAAAAAATGAAAGCTTAACTTTCATAAGCCCTTTCCAAAAGGGTGAATCAGTTGGTCTAACCGTGACATGAGACAAAGTTTTGGTTTGAAGATATTTATTACGAAGGATTTGAGCCCAAGTGGCGTCAGTTCCTGAATATAACTTCCACAACCACTTACTAAGAAGGCATCGGTTCTTAACCTCGAGATTTTCGATCCCCAGACCCCCTTTAGGACGACGTCGTAGAATCCAGGCAAAGATACTGGTGGAATCCAAATTTTCAAAGATACCGTAGAAAATTTTCTCACGGGCTTCATCACGGGTATCATTCCACGCCTTTAGGACGACGTCGTAGAATCCAGGCAAAGATACCCAAATTTTTTCAAATTTGAAGGACCGTGGACGTCTAGGTCCCTTGTCATCGGCAAGCAGGAGAGGGCAATGGTCGGAGAGGGAAGATGAAAGGGCATGCAACACATGCGTGTTGAAAGTTGTGTCCCACTCGGCGTTGCAAAAGAAGGAGTCAAGCTTCGTAGGCATTTTAGCACGCGGCCCGATCCAGCGTCGCCCTGGCCGGCTGATCGCTGCCCTAATGTACGACCGCCCCAGGCGGCGGTTGCCATCCCCGCCCACGACGTGTCTCACCGTGCCCGGACCTCGTTCTCCATTTCCCTGGCTTCACCCTGGATCTGGCGTCCGTGCACGTCGTCGAAGTCGTCGTCGACCGCATTCACGCCACGATCTGGCCTCCGTGCATCTCGTTGACGTCATCGCCATCCGCAATCACGCCGGAGTTCATGTACCTCATGGCCTAGCCGTGGGGCATCGACGCCTGCCAGCCCCTAGGTTTGTCATGTAAACGTGGTGGTGCTAGAGCATTAATCTTGTTTATTCAATTTCGAGTTGTGTTGTCAAATATAGGTATTTGTATTGTTTTTTAGGATTTCTAGAGCTCTACGCTGATTTTTACCAAAAAGTTGGGTAGTCAAATATAATAATTTGGAATGATTTTGATGTTATTATCTGATCATCGACATGACCCCGTTACATCTAGTTTGATTTTGAACTGAGATATCATGTTTCTATATTGTGTAGTGTTGGTAGTGAGGTTATTTAATGGAGGAAGAAACTGGATATACGGATGCACTCCTCCATATGGATGATGAATATGGTAGCAATACTGTCAGTCGTACCGATAAGAATTGCAATAACAAAGATGATTATAGCAGCAACAACGGATCGTGGTCATCATACGATAATTTACTCGATGAGAACTTTCGAAAGAATGAGGATGATGCTTGCAGTGAAAACATAAGTGACGTGTATTTCATCTGACAAACAACCACATGGCTGAGGAGACAAGAGATTCCCCATCGCCGCCAGCGGCGATCAGGCTTCGCCCGGCCGCGCCCTTGGGCGACGGCGAAGGAGGGAGAGGTGGAGGGGAGGGCCTGGCGGCGGCGACTATGGTTCCCCCTCGGTTGCGTGCGGGGCGACGCGATCGAGGAGGGGGGGGTGGATACCTTCTAATTAAATGCATGAATAGTGTTGCTGTAGGAAAATTATCTGTTTCTATGGGTCCTAAACTTTCGCTCTGAACCAGGAGCACGGTAATACTTTCAAGAATGGAATATGGAAAGAAAAGAAGCTTGATTAGTCGTAGGTCGAACAGTTCCGGTGGTCATAATTAAGCCCAAGTTGTTTTGAATTGAAGGCTAACGGGTGTTTCAGTCATGGTCAGTACGTACTTACTGTACACTACTCGTCATATTGTCTTTTTGACGAAGATTACTCGCCATGGATTTGACCACGGAATCCAGTCCCACCACCAGTAATACGCGTAGGACGCTAATAGTTTACCATATTCCATCTACGCCTTGTTGCGCACGACGGAAGGGCATCAACTTATAACTGTTGAATTTAAGGTCAGAAGTCTGAACGCCTTCAAAATTCACACTTGACAGTGCTCGTTCTGACACTGTCACAACGGGACGTGACACTTGCAAGTCATTTTTTACTCTTTCCAGTCACCGATCGCCCCAGTTGGAGTTGGACTGTCCCTTGCTAGGACCTGTTCTCAGTCCACTGAAACTTTTCCCGGTCATCGATTCAATTTTTTCCTACTCCTTGCACAGCAAGCAAGCCAGCCAGCCAGCTTCTCCATCATTATACGTGCGAACCAAGTAGCTAGTGGTAGTATAAATTGGGCATCAGAGAGGCTTGCTCAGGCACCGAGCTTCCAACTCCCCCGCTTGCTCAGTTTTAGCACTTCCAGCTCCAAACATTTCTGTCATTCCATCTTAACCGTTTCACCTGTTACTGTCAAGGTGAGCTCCGACTCTCCGAGGATCGTCGATCGGAACTTCAGAAGCATGGCTGATCACAATGGCGTGAAGAAGAGCATCCTGGAGCTCATCTGCGGCTGCTTCTCCTCATCCAGCACCAAAGATTAAATGGCACCAACTCTGCTTTTCCCCTTTTCTTTTAAGATAGATTGAAGTGTGGTTAGTCTGTCTACACCCACAGCGGTATGTAATGTAGTTGATCGTCAGGTATATAGTTCATCGATGCTTCTGCGCTTCAGTTATTTGTAGTCCTTAAGGCGTACTTTGTTTAGGGTGATCTAGGGTGTGTATCGTTCTAAATGTATCATCAGTTCAGTCGTTTTTTTTTGGCAAAACACATCGATGTATTTGAGTGACAAAGCAAAATTAGCGTTTTTATGTCTTGTACGTGTCCTTGTTTCTTGATTGAATATATCTCAAATTCTAGTTGGATACGTCAAGAATTCTGAATCGCAATTGAAATCACCATTGTTCGTTATGTGGAACAACAACTCGTGCACTAGGTTGGCTGAGTTTTTTCGAAGTTGACCCCTGCTTCAGGTTGTTTCCTGACGCGCAAGAAAATGATTTTTTTTTTTGTCCTCCTGTTTTTCAATTACGGCCTGATTTGGATCTGCTCGATGAGGAGAGCAACCGTAGATCAGCTCTTATTGGATGGAAAAAAAGTTCTACGAGACAGGGTCTAATTCGTTGGAGAGCTGGACACAATAAATCTTGAATTAATTGTGAGGCGCTTCATTTTTGGTTAGCGACCAGGAACCCTAGTCGCTGCCGCAAAGAGAGCCAACCCTTCAGGCGCCGTCTTCTGGCAGCTCCCCTCCGCCGGCGACCTCTTGGTCGCCGGTAGTGAGGGGGGTCGTTGGATCCCGCGCGTGCGGATCGTTTTAGCTTTAGGTTCTTGGGCCCTAGTAGCTTAGTTTTTTGGATCGTTCGACATCTTGGCTTCGGCGGTGGCAATGGCGATGCTGAATAAAGAAGCTCTGAATTCTTCTCCGGCAACGCAATCGTCTCTCTGGTCGGCGATGGATTTGGAAACTAGTCTGTTCAAGCGGGGATGTCCTGGCGGCCGCGGCATCCTTGTGGTGGACATGTGTCCTCGGGTTCCGCCATTGCGACGTCATCTACTCCTACATCGGCATGGAATTTGGGAGGTAGTCCAGGAGCAGATGCAGATAGTGGTCTGCATCGACGACATCTGAAAGACGAAACGTCTGCAAGGTTCGTGGTTGATGGATGGCAGATATGGTTTCCTCCTTCGACGTGTTAGTCGTGACGGAGTACCAGATGTAGAGTTCGATGACATGTTTGTGGTGTTGCCCCGGTCTAATATGTTCAACGACAATGACTTCACTTTTGGGGAGCTACTTTGGAGGTCTGCAAAGGTGCATATCAGCGATGGGGCGCGTCGAGCTCGTATAAGAAGGTGATCCGTCATTTTTTTTCCTTCACTAGGTACTGTGGTGGTATCGGAGGCAGGTGACGGGCGTTGGAGTCAAGCTTAGAGATGTTTTGTTGTCCTTTTAGTTTTGTCATGTCGATCTTTATGTGACTTGTACTTGGATCTTTTTTTAACATTAATAACTTTATTCCTCGTATAATAGCCATGTCCTTTACAATATGTGAAAAAATAAAGTCAGGGAGATTGGAGTCCCAAAATTGAGATAAACCAAGATTAAAGCAGTGCTTTGCTAAACAATCAGCAACAAGATTGGTTTCCCTTCCGCAATGAACAAAGCTAACATTTGAAAAGTCCATCGCCAACAGACCATCGGGACCCATGTTAAGTATCAAGGTCTGAAATTGCCCCCAATGCATTTAAACTATACTTTGATCTTTATGATATGAATGATACATGTATTACAATGCAAAGAAAAAAAATCTTTAATTAATTAGGGCACAAGAAGATGATCTAGGAAGGGTTCACAAAAAGGATTTTATCCAGGCTCAAACCCTCTATCTAGTGAGTCACTAACGAGCGATTACCCTGTTGGTGGATCTTCAAAGATCACTTTTGGTGGCATGGGAGCACGTCAAGTGGTGCGCCAAGCCACCACTACCTGCCGCGTGTCAGACGCTCACTATGAATTTTGTTTTTTTATTTATCTATACGCGGTTTAGGTTTTAGACATTTTTTTTTTTGGCTTTTTAGTTTTTGCCTAGCTTTGTCTAGGTTTTGGGGATTAATTTTACGAAGCACATCCATGCTTCTCGAAAAACATTGTGCTTCGACGTGAAGCACGGTGGAAGCACATTCGTGCTTTCATGAGAAAAAGGGAACAACAATAGTAATTTATAAGACACTTAAGCAGAAAATACAATACAAGAAACTTCCTACAAATCGGTTATAAGGGCAGAGTACAAACTTGCATTCACCTGGTGTGGGCCAGAAAAGTCTAGATTCGTTGTGTGTGAAGGGCAGTCAGTTCTCATTCGATGTGCGCGAAAGACAACCAGTTCTCCTAGAGTTCACCTGTGTCACCATGAAGCACCCAGATTAGTCACAGCTAGAATCGGCCTCTAGATTCCGGATATGACAATACCACCCACCACTACACCCCTCACCGTCCAGACGACCAAGAATCGTAGCCACTACTGCCATCATGAAGCCTGCGTGAAAAGCCGCCATGGACTACCATCCGGGGCCACCGCCCGACATCCATATCCTAAGTCACCGTCGACCGTCAACATCACAACACGCAGTCACAATGGGAGGAATGGAAGGCACCTCCTTCCGCTCCTAACCCGCCATCAGCCACCTGGTCTGGGCGAGCGCCTCCATGATAGGAGGTGTCCATGCATGTGTCCCCAGTCAATACTTGTGGACCAAGGGGAACATGGCCTAGTAGCTGCTGACAGCCACCGCCGAGCCCGGTCTGGCATTGGTCCCTATCCTTGGCCGAGACAACTCGCACACCGCCACATCCGTGGCCATCGACATCGATCCGACCTACAACATAGAAACCATAAGGGAACCTACTCGGACTGATGCCACATGGAACAGGAACAAGAGCTCTGACGCAAAGGCTTACAACGCGTACTAGGTCAACCCCCTGCAATTGCACTCCGTCGAAAGCCATCCACCACCTCAAAACAGATACACGTTGCCACGATGGCAAACGCCGCCCACCACTGCAAGAGAGTAGAGGGCCACCCCACAGCCGCCCGAAGGAGCCCAAGTAGCACCACCACACCAGGCCCCGCGCTGTCCCGCCAGGACCACGCCGTCGGCATGTACGAGCCCAGCCACCGCGGCCACCCTCACATGACGCCAGCTAAACCATCGCACACCAGCGAGGATCACCGCCCATCAGAGACCCAATCGAACCTGCATCCAACCCCCCTCCCCGCGTGCGCCAATGCCACACGTCATCCCCCCATCACCGCAGAACTGGCCGCGCCCAACCACCTGAGAGGAGGACCGTGCAGCCGCCGCACCATCCACGGGCACAAGGGCGGCGCCGTGCCGTGATACGACGACGTCGCCGCCACCCCCACGCACCCGCCATCGCGCCACCAAGCCCTGCACCAGCCCGGCGCCTCCGTGGCCGCTTGGGACGTCACTTGCTAATTAATGAAACATCATGTGCCAACTTTAAAGTCGAACAGCAAGTTTGCTTTGCATCCTTGCGGCCAGATGAGCATCGTGTATTGCTTAGAGTCTTCACATCTTCTGTTTCTGTAGTTGTATTAAATCCTAATCCACTTCTTTTTTTGTCCGGCAAACATATAGTACTAGTTCAACCCGGTCTCTATGTAAAAGTACTACAGTATATTACAGTATAAAATAAAAGGGTCCCGATAACTGCCACACGTGTGGTGTATCGGGTAGTTGTGCCACACATCTCGTGTGGCATGGACAGGAACCAGCCCGCACGACCGCGTCCGGGCGCGCAAAGGCACGGCCCGCATGTTCGGTGTGTGGCAACCCCGCCCGCACGTCCGGGCCAGAGGACCCAGCAGCCCGCACGATCCAGCCGTCACAGCCTCTGATCGATCCCCAATCCCGACTGCCGCCATCTTCTCCCACCTCCCGAACCCCTACCTCCATCGCCGGCCTTCTCTGGTTGCCATGGCAACCAGAGCAGATCCGTAGGGCCTTCCGACTGCAAACCACACCCCTTATCTCCCCTACCCCCCCAACCCCACTCCAACAATGCCCTCCAAAGACGACTAGCTAAAAGCAGGTGAATCTCCCGATCTCCCTACTGCTTCTCATCCTTCTTCTGGGCAGAAATTGGCAAAATTACCGATGAAGTTGGCAACTAGATCCATCCTACATGGGTAAAACACTACATGGCGTGTGTGTCTGCACAGTTGCCAAGCAGAATACACTAGATCTGCCATGTACTACGCTATAGATAACCGTAAGTTCTCAGTAGATTGATGCACGTAGTTGGTGAATGAATGGATGTGTAGGAATCCATAAAAAGGGAGAGAAAATTGAGAAATTTGGAATAATGAGGGGTGTGAAAATTAATTTCCACTGGTGTCTAACGTCAGTTGCCACCTATCATTGTCGTCAACTGCCACCATGTCAACTTATTGCTTGTCATCCTATTGTAGTGGCTGATGCCATCGAATCAAACGGATAGCTAGCACCCAGATTTTAGAAAAGATAGTGGATGTGCATGTCCTACTAGCCATGATATGTTGGTTGCCTACGCATGAAAATGTGATAACACTGACGTGTTAACTTCTACATGCAAGCAGCACAAGGATACATTTTTTGTGGATTGTTGATGCGTTCTTGTTCATGCAGTGATTGAGAGCACATTGGCAGAAACGAGACGCGGAAAAGAATCAATCACGAAGATGGCGCTGATACTTGGGGTTCTCAAATATCAGAAACGCCCCCTTGGGATGCATCAGAGTACAGTCAACTAATTTCTGCAGGGCCATTGCTGCCAGTACTAGAACAGTATGTAGACATTGGTATGATGCGTGATAACAAAGAAAAGAACAGTTGCCATGTTCGCGATGATGAAGATGACATTCTACTTATGTCCTACACTGTCATTTTTTCGCAGGTTCTTATGACCAAAACACACTCAGGGGGGCTCCGTGGCAAGTTCAGTCACAGGGCGCTAACACTGACAAATGTACGGACAGACAACTTCAACTAGCTAATATGGCTAATCAAGGTAACGCATACGAAAAAGAACACATACTGGTCTGGACATGAAAAATAAACTTGCAAATGTTGGCAAAAGACTCACGAGTTATGACGGGGGGAAATGCAGAGCCTTCATGTAGCACGTGGCATCAGGCAGCACCCATGTACCTGCCATCGACGTCATACACATGTAAGTCCATAAAAAGTGAAGTTGCGGGCGGTGAATTAGCAGAAGGAGCATAGTTGATAACTGCAGTTGCCATGACTGGACAACTGCAATTGCCATGAACAAATAACTGCAGTTGTCATCCATGGACAACTGTTGTTGCCCTCCCTGGACAACTGTAGTTGCCATGGAGGAACAACTGCAGTTGCCATGCCAGCACAAATTGCAGTTGCCATGTATTGACCAACTACTACGATGCTTACAGGTTATTATGGTGGTGGTACCCCGTCAAACGTCTCGTGGCAAGCTTCACAGATTGCAGATAGAGCACGTCAATTTGGTGTGACAGACCACACAGGATGGGCACATGCAGCACAACAAGGTAAGGAAAAAAATTGAACCACAAAAGAGCACTACATTTGTTTTTGTGGCAAATAGCACGTGACGAAAAAGAAGATTTGTATCAGTGATGGTGGACAAAATCAAGCATAAAAACGCTAACAAGTGGTTGTGTGCAATGACTCATACATTGTCTTCAGAAATTTGCCAACTGCTAAAAGCATGTGTGCAACACTAATGGTTGATCGCATTTGCCTAGTGAGCTCAAGCCTAGAATGCAAAGTTTTGATGCTAGAACACACTGGTTGCCATGTATTGGTAGCAGTATTTGCCATGTATGCAGGACTGCAGCTGCCATGCATATAGAATCCAAGTTTTTGTACTAAAAAGGAGTTGGTTGTCGTGCATTGGCAAACAATAGTTGCCATGTTTGTTGGACTGTAGCTGCCATGACTGGACAACTGCAGTTGGCATGCATGTCCACACACAGACTCGCGGCTTGCTGTTTGGATGATGTCATGCCAAATCACTTGAAGTTGATGTGATCCGTTACGATAAACATGTTATTCAAGCAAAATCTTACGCTCGCACATGTTTTTTCTATTACAGGGCATACAACTACAGTGAACAGCGGCGCGGGGACATCTACTGCAGGGAGCTCTGAGCGCACGGAAGACGCGTTCCACCAGCCAGCCGACAATCATGCCGCAAACAATGCCGAGTCAGAGTCGGAAATGGCAACCATTCCAGCAATGCGGACAGGTACCCCTTTGAACACAAGCACTAGCAACACTCAAGTAGATGAAACTGCCGCCGATACTGAAGTGAATGATGAAACTGATGACGAAGCACAAGGGGATGAATATGATGGGCAATCAGAGATCGTGGTACCTCACCCACCGTACGTTGGGCAGAGATTTGAATCGTTTGCAGAAGCAAAGGAATTCTACCAGACATATGCAAAGTTCCATAGGTTTGCGGTCAACAGCGAATACAATAGGAAAATTAAGAAAACTAATGAGTACAGTAGAGGTGAGATGAGGTACCACAAGACACGAAGGAACAAGAAGGGGAAAGGTGTTACGCCTGTCATTCCGGAGCAAAAGAGAGGTATCATTCTCAAGACGGGATGCCCTGTCCGATGTAAGCTAAACGTAGATGGAACAAAGTATGTGGTCACCGAATATTTTGACGAGCACAACCACAAACTCATAAAGAAACTCGACCTAGTAAAATTTCTGACCGCCCACAGAGGATTCACCCCCCTTGAAAGGAAATTCATAAAGCTGCTACATGATTGTAACGTCGGTCCATCAATAATGGTCCAGATACTATCACTCATCCACAGCAAAAATGGGACTCTGAGTAGCATTCCCGACATACCAGCTGATGTCACAAACCTAAAGGCAAAGTACCGTAAAGAGAGCAAGTTGGCTGACATAGAGGCCACAATGGCCTACTTCGATGAGAAAGCGAAAGAAGATCCAGATTCCTTCTACAGGATAATGTTGGACGATGAGGACCGTGTCAGGAACATGTATTGGGTGGATGCTGCTGCAAGGAGAGCCTACAAACATTTCCGAGATTGCATTTCATTCGACGCGACGTATCTCACTTATATGTACAAGATGCCATGTGCTCCATTCATAGGAATAAATAACCACAATCAGTCGTTGCAGTTCGGATGCGGACTCGTTCGGAACGAAGACACATATGTGTACGTTATGCTGTTCAAGACCTTGGAGTGCATGGATGGACTTGCTCCGATGAACATAATAACAGACCAAGATTTTAGCATGCGTGCAGGCATAGAGGAGGTCTTTCCGTTGGCAGTGCACAAGCACTGCAGGTGGCACATTATAAAGAAGGCTGAGGAGACGCTAGGACCGTTCTTTGTTGACCGTCCAGAGCTGCACAAGGCATTCAAGCTGTGCGTGGACCATAGCTTGACGGTGGAGGAGTTTGAAAAGAGCTGGATGGCCATGATTGAAACATATCAGGTCCAAGACAATGAGACTCTTGCTAGCCTGTGGGAGAAGCGAATGTACTGGGTGTCGGCCTACTTCATGCAGTGCTTCTTCCCGTTTCTGCAGACTACGCAGCGCAGCGAGGGGTTCAATGCTATTTTGAAGTGGTACGTGAGCCCTGGCAACTCATTGCTACAGTTTGGCAAGCAGTACACAGCTTTGCAACAAAAAATACTGGGATCTGAGCTACAGCAAGAAGTGAACACCGCGCTACAGCAGCCAAAATTGCTAACATATTTACCGATGGAGAGGCAAATGAGCAAGATATACACCAACAAGATCTTTAACAAGTAAGTCAGTTGCGTTACAGTCTTGTTTGCGCAAAGCACAAAGGCAGTAGGTGCCATATAGAATGCAATACAGTTGCCATGATATGTGGTTGCCATGTTTAATGAAATACTGTTTGCCATGCTTACTCAGCTGCAGTTGCCATGTTCAATGAAAATTCTGTTTGCCATGCTTGCTCGGATGTAGTTTCCATGTTCAATGAAATGCAGTTGCTATGTTTAATGCACTGTACTTCCATTAGGCATGTTAGTATGCAAATGCCAATGTCAACTGAAAATGTTATGTTGTTGCCATATCTACTGAAATGAAATTGCCATGTTTACTAAAATGCAACTGCCATGTTTGCTGAAATGCACTTGCCATGTTTACTCAACTGTAGTTGCCATGTTTAATAAAATGCAGTTGCCATGTTTTATGCAATGTACTTCCATTGGGAATGTTTGTGTGGAAATGACGATGGACAGTTGAAAATGTACTACAGTTGCGATGTCTAATGTACTACAGTTGCCATGTTCAAGGTACTATATTTGCCATGTTCAATGTACTATATTTGCCATGTTCAAACAAAATGTATTTCGATTTCCATGACAACATAAGGTGCTACAAAAAAAGAGCACACGATAGTTTAACAGAAAACACACAAAACTTACAGATTCCAGGAAGAAATAAAGCGTGCCAGCATGTTCACGGCTTTCCAGGTGGACGAACATACGTTCAAGGTGTGTTCTATTTTGGGCATGTCATATTCAGAACCTGAAGACCCGGACAAAGGAAGGAACTACTTCGTGAAAGCCTCGATCGGCCAAGGAGAATACTACTACCAATGTTGCAAGTTTAAATAGGACGGCATTGTGTGCTGTCACATACTAAAAGTAATGGACATGAATGCTGTGACACGGATGCCCCGCCATTACATAAGGCGGCGATGGACTTGGGACGCTGACGACGCATTGGCGCCGCAGACAACAAACGCAGTTCTGGCTGTGCATGACGATAGACCTGAGTCAACCATGGAAGCTGTGAGGCACATTGTGCTGACAAAGAACTATGCTGAGCTAATTGATGAAGCATGCAAGAGTGATGAGACAGCAAGAGTCGTAGAAAAACACAGGAAGGCCCTGAAAAAGAGAGCTTGATGAGATCAAGAAGAGGAAAGCTGAGGAAGCCTTACACAGGTCAACCCGCACATCAAGTGTGCCTTCATCCACGGGGCCATCATCTGAAAACTCGGAGATAGGATCTGGAACAGCAAGCACACAAACCCAGGTCAGGAACCCGCCCCGTTCCATCACAAAGGGGCATCCAAAAGAGATAAGGTACAAATCGGGATTGGAGATTCAAGCAAAACACAAGAAAACGAAGAAAGGGACGGGCAATCCGTAAGCAAAATTGGGGCGCTGTGTCATGGTCCTTGAGGACATTTTGTTTTGTAACCTAGATGTTGTGATTTTTTTTTCTAGAAATGGGAGACTGACTCTTGAGGGGCATCAGAAGTTGCAGGAAAATGCATTGAATGGGTTACTCCAGTTGCCATGTTGTGTGTACTTGATCTGCCATGTTATATGTGTTTAATCTGCCATGCTATTTTGTACTACATATGCCATGATATTTTATACTGAATCTATCATGGTAAATATACTGGGTCTGCCATGTTAATTATACTCAATCTGCCATGTCAAGTATACTGGATCCGCCATCTTGTTTATGCTGAATCTGTCGTGTTCTTTGTACTGAATCTGCCCTGTTAGCTGTACTGAAAAATGCCATGTTATTTGTAATGACTCTACATCGCGTGATAATTCGACACGCTTTAGTTACACATGTTGAGTTGTGTGCAATCTATGGGAAACAAAGTTGAAAAGGCGTAACGTGCATCAACAGCAGAAAATGTTACGGCTACAAAATCAAATCTACCATGGTAGCCGGTGCAGTTAGCAATGAAAAAGAAGAAGCAAAACAGCCAAATGAAAAACGACGATGAGTTTTAATAACCATGTCTGATGAACTACAGTTGCCATGTTTTAGAACATAGTGCACGCATTCGACGCAGCAACCTGGTGGTGCAAACAATGAAACCATAATAATAATGATAAACATAAAACATGTCTACTATCACGCCTAAAATAGGTTCACATCCACACAAAATATTACAGAAAAATATTCAAATGTCGCTCACGAACCACCACTGCGTACTAGGCTACTCGGGGTTGCAGTCATAGCATAGCACACGGACATAGTTTTTGAGAAGAACAAAAGGTAGTACCTTACATTCCTCAGCAACAGAATGTAAGGTATGCGTCCGGTGTGTAACACCATGTTATCACTTGTACTTCTTCATGACTTTCTTGACAGCTTCCTCCACGAACTCGCGTGCTCCGGACCACTTGTTGAAATCTTCATTCGTCAACCAGTTCCATGTGTCAATTTTTCGGAGCTCAACGACAATTGCAGCTGTGACAGCAGGAACAAGTCTACCTTCCCACTTTGCAAAGTATTCCAACGTGTGAAAGCCACAGTCCGTCCTGCACAAGAAAAAGAGTCAGGTGAACTCGCAAAAAGGACAGACATAGCAATGATAAACTTCAATTCAGATGTAACAACAAAGAGGGGTGGGATTGATGTAAATGGCACATGAAGGAGGGTGTAGGAAATTACGTGTTCCCTTGATTCGTAGTCCCCACGTACTCAATCGGGAAATGTCTGATCTGGACCTTTGAGTTTTCGTAGTGACGGTTCCATGTCTCTCTGACGTTGTTGATGAAGAATTCAGCATGCGAAGTTAGGTCTGCATCAGCTGCCGAACTATTGAATCAAGCACCTCAAAGCATTGGTTCTTCAGGTCAAGACAGATCACACAGTGGTGACCACACTTGTCGTGTGGGTCGTGTGGTGCAAGCTCCTGGAACATAGGGAACATGACCTGCATGTAAAAGTGAAGGAAATGAGAAGCAGAGTTCACATGAAGAATAGCAGAGGGACAAAAAAAGTAGAATCACGTAGAATGTTTAGTTATAGTGGGTAGTTGAAAGAAAGTTGCCGTCCATGTATGAACAAAATTTGCCGTGTATTCTACTTTGAAGTTGCCACATAGTTTGCACGGGATGCAAAAATAAAAAAGTCAGTTTGCACGGCAGTTGATGCCACATGAAACATCTGCCACATAAACAGAGTGTAGATAATGGCAAAAAACCATATCGTGTGAAAAAAGTGCAAACAGGGAAGGAGTACTCACATATTTCTTCAGTGTGAGCTTGAATTCACCGTGTTGAGCAAAATTCTTCCTCAGGATTTTGTGGTGGAAGCCACCATCCCATATTTTGCAGGTCACACTGTAATGCATGATTGTTTTGTCGGGCGACACATCCATATGCTTGTTGATGTAGTCAATCCCGCATGCAACTACATTCGTCGACATTTTACCGTTTGGCCTCACGGACTCGGCAAGATCACCCAGGTCAACTTACGTCGCTTTGCATTGAATGACCTTGGTTCTGTCTAAACATGAGCTATATGAAAATGATATAACATGAAAGAATCATGTCTACTAAGTAAAAAAAATAAAGAACTAAAACGTAAGCGGATCATGTCTAGCAAGTACGAAGAATATGAATGGTGAAAAAAGAGCAAAGAAAAATGAGAGATTATGTGGTGTGGTCATTTACGCTTTCAGCTCCTTCATGTGCTTGTTGCTGGCCCTCGCGTTTCCAAATCGCTTGACAATATCGTACAGCTGGGTCTGTTCCTTTGTGGCCCTGAATTCGGGCTCGTAGTCTTCCGCGGGAGGTGCGTGAACTACCCTCTGCTGCCTCACAGAACTAGGGATGGCACTCCTAATGGTATCCTCAGATACCGTATCTGCAGGCACGTTGGAACTTGATTGCCCCTGACCTCGTGAGGACCTCCTCTGCAATGCTGCCTCCTCGATCCTGCAGTAAGCTTCATCAAGTGACGGTGAATTCTCCTCAGGGGTGCCTGCAAGGATCAAAAAAGTGGATTAGGATACCTGGAAAACAAAACAAATGGAATGTGAAAAGATAGGGTGCATGATGTGAAATGTAGGTACAAAAAGTAGGGAGTTGCCATGTGGAGGCAAATTCGGTTGCCATGTGTAGTGCACTGTAGTTGCCATGTGACAGCAACTCCAGTTACCATGTTGTGTCAACTCCAGTTGCCATGTGCTTGCCGAATGGAAAATGCAGCATGGAAACAAAAATACTGGTGACATGGTGCAGCAAATCCAGTTGCCATGTGTATTGCACTGTATTTGCCATGTGACAACAACTACAGTTGCCATGTTGAATCAACTTCAGTTGCCATGTGATTGCCGAATGTAAAATGCATCATGGCAACAAAAAAATATAGGTTACATGGTAAATCAAATCCAGTTGCCATGTCATCACATAACAGTTGCCATCACAAGTGAGAACCCAAAAAAATGCTTGGGACAAAAGTGAGACTACACAGATGTATACAAGAAAATGATAAGCACATAAGAAATGTACCTTGGACGATCGGCTCTGCGAACTTGACAGCCTTCCTGCCCTCGACCATTGGCTGCGCCATCATTGCGGGCATGCCTCCCGGGAAAGAAAAGGCAACTGGCATAGGATCTGGCACCACTGGTTGATCTTGACTGATGCCAAGGCTGAAGCTCGGTGGGGTGAAGGCCATTGGGTGCCTCTCATGCATACTGGCCGGACTACGAACAACTTGCGGGGCAGAATCCAAGGGTGAAAGATCAACAAACATATCTGAATCGGCCGCTATAGAATGATCAGGCTTATTTGTAGGGCGGGGCATGTTGTCAGTGGTATCAGCCGCAGCTTTCTTGACAATCTTCTTGTTTGGGCTGTAGGGGACACCAACATTGACTGAGAGCCTGGAAGTGTGCAGATTTAAGCTGGGGATTTCCACTGCGGGTAAAGGCGCAGTCTGCTATGGACGTTCACCTACGTCACTCGTGCCCGGCTTGACACCTGCATCAGTTGTGCTCCGGTCTTCCGGTTTCTCCATCAGATTGCTTTTGGCAGGTGGCGGGAATAGTGTGGACGCAGGAACATAACCAGACTCATCTCTGCTGCTCCTAGCTACAGCTGGTGCATTGGGTATGTCTGTTGATTGCTTGCGGGGGCTACGACGCCTAGGTGGAAGACCAGCACGCGAAACAGTCGCCTTAGCAGTATCTGCACCGACAGGAGCTGGAGCTGTTGTGCCAAGACTCTCACCTGTAGATGGCATATCATTATGAACTGCCGCCTCAGCCACTTCTGTCATGGACATAGGAGTGCCACCACGCACGCGCTTGGAATCAGTGTCAGATGAGCGGGAATCTTCCTTGCTTAGATTGGTCTCGGGAGCGTCCACTTCAACGCTTGCTGATGGGGTGGCATGGCTCACAGCATCATCCTTCATTGCCAGAAGAGTTGGCAATATTTTAGCTGTCCTGGCAGATACCGACTCGTCACTCCCCGATGTACGGATACCTGTTGTTCTAACCTGCACATCTGCAACCGGCGGAGATGGTCGGCCACTTGCGTCAGAGTTAGTGGGAACAGTTGATGGTGTAGAAGCAGTTTTGTCGACTGGCGCCTCATGAACATCTGAGTTGCCCCCTGTTAACAACTTTGAATGAAGGCGTTTGAGTGGGTCCCTACTGATATGCTTGGCCCCGCATGTAGTAGTCTTCTTCACCCTGCAAAAAAGAAAGCACATGAAAAAGGTATTAAAAATGAACAAAAAATATTTGCCATGATAGAAATCTAAGGGGGTGTTTGTTTCTAGGGACTTTTTGGTGTAGGGACTAGAAAAAGTCCCTAGCAAACCAAACAGGGTGGGACTTTTTTGAGACTTTTTGCTAAAAGTTCTTAGAAGCACCTCCTTGAGAGTCTTTTTCAAAAAGTCCCAGGGACTAGAAAAAGTCCTAGGACTAGGAAAACAAACACCACCTAAAAAAATGAAAATAAGGTGGAAAAGCTGGTAGTTGCCATGTAAGGGGAATATGAGTTGCCATGTGGCATAGTTAGCAGTTGCCATGCAAACCCAGCAAGAGTTGCCATGTTAGCCAACTTGAAGAATGATAAAAATGTCTGATCTGCCAGGAATGCAATTTCAAACTAGGTATGCGATGAGCACACAAGCCAATGGAAAGATGGAAGTTGTCATGTAGGTACAATAAAAGTTGCCATTTGGCCTAGACAGCAGTTGCCATGTAAAAACAAGCAGGAGTTGTCATGTAGGTACAATAAGAGTTGCCATTTGGCCTAGATAGCAGTTGCCATGTAAAAACAAGCAGGAGTTGCCATGCAGTTAAAAAGGAAGGAAAATCATTTGAAAAACAACAGTTGCCATGTGGAGATGATGACAGAAGCCCATGTGACAAGCTGAACGGATGCATTGAAAAATCAAAAATATAGCACTATGTCAATAAAAGCACATGGAAAACCTACTTCTTGACTGGCTTTCTCAGTTCTGGCAACACGACAGGATCCCCGGTGTTGGACGTCCTCGTACGAGGAGATAACCTGGTGGAAGGGGTGTCACCAGCAATGGGGGCACCTTTGTTCAACCGAGCAAAAACATGGGTTGGCGTTGGTGCCTGTTTCTTCGTAACTGCTCGTCCACCAGCTATCGCCTCACTACACGTATAAGATGGAGGGAAAAAAGGTGGAAATTGTGAGACAGCAAACTCGTTGCCGCGCTTAGCAAAAATAAATGCAAAAAGGGATCAGTCTGTTCCAAAAATATAGACAAAACAAAAAACTAAAATTAAAGTCGAACCTCCTCCTAGCAGCTATGGGATCGGTCCTAGACCTTTTGCTAGGAGAACCCTGCCCAACATCCTCTGGACCCCCCCCTCTTTGATGGCAACACCCCCTCGCCTCTCGCAGCCGTATGTTCTTTGACTTTCTCCAGTGGGGGGACATCTGGTGCATCCTTGCCCTTCTTACCACCTGCACGAACTTCAACATGTTCATCATCATCGGTGTCCTGTTGCACATTCTCCATGTCATCGTCGTCATCCTTGCTGAGACCAGCGTCTCCATCTAGTTCATCTTGGGTGTCAGCAAGCTCTTGGGAACTGTTGTAGTCATACCGGCCACGGTAACCAGTTGGCCGATGTGTCCGTTCTGGGACAAATATAGTGAATTGCCTCGCAACCGCATCGCTGTCAAAGCCACTAAGGGACGTCCACCCCTCAACCAACTTCCCGAGCAAGCCGGTCATTCCGGATGCAAACTGCCCAATTAGATGCTCAACAGGTGCCCTCGCCTGTGCACGAAACAAGAAGCAGCAATAACCAACCATATTACAGTCATTTGCGTGACATCAAAAATAATCCAAGGCAACCATAGATATATACCTTTGATTACCTCAGTAGGGCAAGACGGAGCTAAGTGCGCGTCCATCCACTTTCCAAAGTTTTGAGGCCCCCCAAACACGCTGTAGTCTATAGCATGCTTGGCCATCAGCTGGAAAAAACCAAAAAAAATAGCTAGGATGTAAGAGAGAGAATGATGAACACTGACTAGCAGTTCATGTGTTGCAAATACAACAACAAAAGAAGACGCGAATATAAGTTTCAGCACGAATGACAGAGTTACCATGTGGAGTGAGACATGGATACCATACGCAGACAGCCATGGCTAACAAAAGTAGTCATCTCTTGTTAACCACAGACGCTTGCCACATGACGATTTTTTCATATGTTATGCCGCAAAAATTTGTAAGAATGCCGTGTAGAGAAAGAAACCAGAACTAACCTGCAGTTTGCCATATTTGGTATCAGTTACCCTGTCAGCAGCAAGCACAGCCTTGACAGCATCGATAGTCCACGCAGAAACATTAAACTTGTGCGTAGGCGGCGGGCATCCTGTCCCAGTGAAATCCACGATGGACAGATCAAGACAGTCGACGTACATGAGCTGATGTACAACAATTTTAAAAAGAAAGAAATATCAGTTGCCATCATGATATTTTGCGAAAAAACAGGATAATATATGTTCCTATGATCATCAAGTTGAGGTGCATGAAAAAGAGAAAAAAGAAGAAGTTGCCATCTGTATGTGTTAGTTACCATCATAGTGTGATGGCAGTTGCCATATTGTCATGATGGCAGTTGCCATATTGTCATGATGGCAGTTGCCATATTGTCATTATGGAAGTTGCCATCTTGTTATGATCAGGTTTCCATGCATGAATAAAAGGTTTTAAAAAGAGTGTTCACAGAAAGGACTGGTAAAAAAATACCATTAAATGCAGTCGACAACCCTTCTGGTACATGTTGCTTGAGAATGCATCATGCAGGAAGTCGGCAATGAACTTACACCAATTCATGTTCTTCACATCTTTCAGTTTCGCCTGCACCGCACAAATTTTTAGGACAACGAGTTGCTGCATCAGAAATCAAATGGAAAAAAAACATCAAAAACACTGGCAGTGACTAGCTTGCACATGACATCGGAGCCAAAAGATTGAAGGAAAATAATATAGTAAAGATAGATCATTCACCAGGATGGGGAAGCATTTGTTGCTTGGGCGAAGAGAAGTGGTCGGCGCGAAAACAACTGAGATGAGGCACATGAGTAGTTTCATCTTAAAAACCTCGCCATGGGTTGTCATGGCCTGCAGCGAATCTGCCAGTACAGACGTGTTCGGCATGGATTCCAACCCAAGAAACAAACGGGGGAACAACGCTTCCTCGATATTGTTATTGACCTCATACGGGACTTTGATTTGTCCACGAGGCACACCCAAAGTGCAGAACACGGATTCCTCGTTCAACGGCAGTCTTTCACGTCCCGGAATCACAAATTCCTTGGAGGCGGGGTCGTAAATCTCACCAAGCCAGTCGCATACATGGTTGACTAGATTCGTGCACCGGACATTTATTAGAGCCTGCATACCCATCTCAGCAGCAGCTCCCTTCTGATCGTCGGTAAATCTGTCAGTCAATGAAGTCAGTCGTTCCTGGGAGGCCCTGTTGCGAGTATGTTTCTTCTTCTGCAAAAAACAGACAAAAATGATCAGATGTTGCCATGTTTTCACTGTCATGAAATTTTAGTTCATGACAGACGACTGCAAGCTCGAGGTGGCAACCAATAACATATGTAGGAGGAGGAGGGTGTGTGGACAGTTACCTCGTTACCCTCTTTTCTCCGTCCAGTTGCCTGATTCTGCTGTGGTGGATCCATGAAATCATCATCATCGTTTTGATGATCGCCGCGAGCCATTCTACTAAGGTAAGAACAGACCAAATTGTCACGGTGGAAATGAAAATGCAAGAAGTAAGCAGTTGCCACCTAACAGAATGTCCTTGCCATATGGGCTTGAGTGAAAATGTCAACTAGTGAATGCAAAATATCACATGAACACGCACGCACCCCCCCTATGATTGTCAAAAACATAAATGTGGCAATTAAGCACATTGGTTACATTTGAAAAAAGTGTATAAATTTTAAATGCACTTAAAAACAAAATGTTGAAGTTGCCATGTTAGCACAAGATAGTATGAAAGAAAGTCACAAAATCCTCCACTGCACAAACCTAAGGTGTGCCAGCTCACACCCTGTCCTCATACAACAATGACTTGCCATGTGTTCAATGGCAAAAATGTGCTAGGTTGAAATTGCCATGTTAAAATGCAACACAGAATTCAAAAAAGCGATGAAAAACATCTAATGAACAACCTGAAATTGCCATAGTGTGTTCAGATATCACAAGTCATCATGGCAAAACACGAAAATTGCATCTGCCGTACAATGAATTTGCCACATTATACTGACTGTAACATGGCAACAGACATGCTGTGTTCAGACAAATACTTGCCACATGGAAAGCATATATATGGCATCTGACACAATTGATGTGCAAATTAGTTGCCATGTTATGCAGCCAATTTGTCACATTATCCTGTCTACAACATGGCAACAGCCACAGTGTGTTCACAGTCTATTTGCCACAAGAATATACTATCCATGTGGCAACAGACACAGCTGATGTGCAGATTAGTTGCCATCCAATGCAATTGGTTGCTAAAACTGCAGTGACTACCGATTTACTACACTTTACCATTCCTACAGTGTGGCAACTATCACAATCATTCAGGAAAATTAGTTGCCACATGGAAAAGCATGTTTGTGGCAACTATCACAATCATTCAGGAAATTAGTTGCCACATGGAAAAGCATGTTTGTGGCAACTATCACAGTCATTCAAGAAATTAGTTGCCGCATGGGAAAGCATGTTTGTGGCAACTATCACAGTCATTCAGGAAATTAGTTGCCATACAGTCATGATAGTTACTCAAACTACCATGTTTGCCTTCATAATGCAGTTTGAAACTAACTAGATCTAGGGTTCAATGGCAACTATAATGACTTGAATTCATCCCCAAAATCCCCCTGAACTGATCGCAAATACCAATTCGAAGCAATGCGCAACTATCAGACCGGAAAACAATGGCCTAATCCCAAGGCACAACCAGTGTGTGTCTCCGGACAGGCAGAACCACACCGGCGAGACCGCCACCGCGGCGGCGACGAAACTGCCCAGTGCCACCGAAAACGGCAAGCACAGGACTCCACCGCCGGCGGGAATGCCGGCGCATCGCCAAATCGCCTAAATCTCTATGAATATCGAGCGAAGCATCAAACACGGAGGGAAGGGGAGAAAATGCAGGCAAGGACTGTGAGAGTGGGAGCGAGCATTACCTTCAATCTGTAGGCGCTCCGGCGAAGCTGCTCCGGTCCGGCGAGCACCACCGACGACCGCGAACGCCGTCGACTCTTCTGCCTCCGCCGTCGCCTTCTCCCCTCGTCTTCTCCTCCAATCGTCTGAAATGCGAAGTGGGGATGAGTAAATGGAACCGTGAGGGGGAGGGGGGTGATGTGCGCGACGTGTTTGACGTCAACCACGGTCGGCGCGTGGCGTGCGGGCGCATAGCAGTTCCACCGCACGCCCCCGAGTGGCAACCGCTGACCGCGGGGGGCAACCAACGTGCGGGCGAAATATGTCACACACCACACACGCGCCTTGTCCTACGTGGCACAGAAAATCGGCCAGATTGTGCCAAGATTCGTGCATATAGTATTGGACGGTGATGGATGCGTGTGGTCGATATGGTCAACGCCCACACGTGTGGGCGTTAACATTTCCGAAATAAAAACACTACAAGGGTTCCCTAGAAAAAAATAAAGACAGTCCCCCCCTTCGCCCGCGCACTCAATCGACATGGAGACCTTGCCGCTAGTACCCGCTCATGGATGGAGCTCCCTCTTCGACCGTCTCTTCGGCGGCCGCTGGCACTGGCGCCCTGCTCTTCCGCTCCCATTCCACAGTTCCGTTGATCTTTCTCTCCGCTGAGAAAAACCACCTTCTTCCACCCGTCAAAAAGAAAAACCCATCTCCAGTTGGCGTGGCTCCTATTCTGTATAGGCTTTTGCTGGAGCAGTGTCGTGCTCGTGCTTTCTCGACTTTGGCCCGAACCAACTAAATTTTTTCGGTTGGTGATCGATGAAGAAATTGAACTAATGTGTTGGGGAATTAGTCGCTATATATACTCACTCTGTTTCAAAATAGATGACTCAACTTTGTACTAACTTTATACTAAAGTTAGTACAAAGTTGAGTCATCTATTTTGGAATGGAGGGAGTATATGCAAAGTTGCAAACACATCACTTTCCTTGAGCTATCCCAAATTGATCTGGATCTGTGGTGATGAAAAATTGAGATTTTTTTTACTATATAGTACTTACAGGGATATTTACAACAAGCCCATTGGCTGTGTCATCTTGGAGGAAATTATGCAATGCACACTGTCCTATTTGCGTAGCATTGATGAAAATTTGGAGTATTGGAGGTCCAAGAATTGTTGGGTAACACGTTCTTACATAAATCTTTGAATTCCTTTTACACTATCAGTAATAGCATACAGATAAGTTGATCATGTTTTTTTTGTTCTACTTAATTAGATTTTTATGTTTGTGAATTTTTCTTAGGGTTCATCATATTCACAGACAATGTATTTCATGATATTTCAAAGAGGTCCAGGTGCTTTTGTTGAAGCAACGTTCCCACGTCTGACTAGACTTGGGAACAACGAAGGTCCATCGCAGAGCCTTTTCGAGTCTGCATATAATATTATCTCAACAAACATTCATGCCCTGAAGAGTATCAAGCGCTGCTTGGCTGTTTTTCTTGCTGAGGTTTGTAAGTTTAGTGTTTTTTTAATGGCAAAGTACTAACATAGCTGCCGTACTCTACTGATTGAAGTAGAATAATTGACGTCCTACTATAATTAATTTTTAAACCCATCTTTATTCCTCTATGTCACATGACCACATTACCAGTATCTTATACAAGAATTAAAATTCCGCCTCTCCTCTTCAACAGGTTTATCAGCAAGCAGATATAGGCAAAGAAGGATTAACTGGAAGTCATCGTGAATCCCTATGTACACTATTTATTGTTTTGAACCATGTCTTTCCCAAGTTGGAGGAATTACACAAAAAGGTGGGTGGGGTATGCACTATTTTTATAAATATAATTGGATAGTTAAAGTATGTTATATTTCCTTCTTTGATGCAATAATTACTTAGTTAACTATATATTTTCAGGGCCAAACTCTTCTATTCACAAATGATGAAAACTCATCTGAACTTCAATTCAAAAGATTGCCAGAAGTTGACATTAATAGTTCACAATGGACAGATGCATTCTCAGCAAATGCTATAGGTTTGATCTATCAAAACCTCGAGAATCTAGATAATTTTGTTTCCGCTTTGGTAAGTAATTATTTCTTCATCTGTTAGACATACTTAATCAAATCAGGATACACCCACCTATTCATAGGGATGCCACCCTTAGATGGGAGCAAGTAATAGTCAACTTATTCCTGGCAATTCTGTCATGGGGTTTTTTGCTATTAGTGCACCGTATACTTGAGTTTACCGATTAGTATTTCATGTTTCATTGAAGGAGCATTAAGAGTTCTGTTTTATTCTTATGAAGGTTCAGTTATAAGATATTTCTGTTTATATGTGACTCAATAAATGTAACTAACACACTGGGCAGATGATTGCCAAAACCGTGAGAGGTTTCAGAATTAAGCGCTTGAATCACCTACTAATAATTTGTTCAAACCCAAATATCTAAAAGTAGATATGTTTGTATGAAGTAATTTTGCTCATTTTGTCTAAAGCAAGTTTTTGTTTTGGCAATGTCAGCTTTCAAGGCACAAAAAACCAACACATATGACCTGCTACGTCTCGAGCTTGCATTGGTTTTCCCCGAAGAGGAGAGGATGATGCAGCACAGTAGCGTAAGTATTTCCCTCAGTTTTTGAGAACCAAGGTATCAATCCAGTAGGAGGTCACGCGCAAGTCCCTCATACCTGCACAAAACGATAGCTACTCGCAACCAACGCGATTAGGGGTTGTCAATCCCTTCACGGTCACTTACGAGAGTGAGATCTGATAGAGATAATATTTTTAGTATTTTTGGTATAAAGATGCAAAGTAAAAAGTTAAAGCAAAGCAAGTAAATAAAGTGATGGAGATTGATATGATGAGAATAGACCCGGGGGCCATAGGTTTCACTAGTGGCTTCTCTCAAGAGCATAAATATTCTACGGTGGGTGAACAAATTACTGTTGAGCAATTGATAGAATTGAGCATAGTTATGAGGTTATCTAGGTATGATCATGTATATAGGCATCACGTCCGTGACAAGTAGATCGAAACGATTCTGCATCTACTACTATTACTCCACTCATCGACCGCTATCCAGCATGCATCTAGAGTATTAAGTTAAAAACAGAGTAACGCCTCAAGCAAGTTGACATGATGTAGAGGAATAAATTCATGCAATACGATAAATACCCCATCTTGTTATCCTCGATGGCAACAATACAATACGTGCCTTGCAACCCTTTCTGTCACTGGGTAAGGACACCGCAAGATTGAACCCAAAGCCATGCACTTCTCCCATTGCAAGAACTACCAATCTAGTTGGCCAAACCAAACGGATAATTCGAAGAGACTTGCAAAGATAACTCAATCATACATAAAAGAATTCAGAAAAGATTCAAATATTATTCATAGATAAGCTGGATCATAAACCCACAATTCATCGGTCTCAACAAACACACCGCAAAAAGAATATTACATCGAATAGATCTCCACGAGAGAGGGGGGAGAACATTGTATTGAGATCCAAAAAGAGATAAGAAGCCATCTAGCTACTAGCTATGGACCCAAGGTCTGAAGTAAACTACTCACACTTCATCGGAGGGGCTATGGTGATGATGTAGAAGCCCTCCGTGGTGGATGCCCTCTCCGGCGGAGCTCCGAAACAGGCTCCAAGATGGGATCTCGTGGATATAGAAGGTTGTAGCGGTGGAATTAGGTTTTTGGCTCCTGTTCTGATCGTTTGGGGATACGTAGGTATATATAGGAGGAAGGAGTACGTCGGTGGAGCTCCGAGGGGCCCACGAGGTAGGGGGGCGCGCCCAGGGGGCGCCCTCCACCCTCGTGACCTCCTCGGAGGCTTCGTGGAGTAGGGTCCAAGTCTCCTGGATCACGTTCGGTTGGAAAATCACAATCCCGAAGGTTTCATTCCGTTTGGACTCCGTTTGATATTATGTTTCTTTGAAATACTGAAAAAGGCAAAAAACAGCAATTCTGAGCTGGGCCTCCGGTTAATAGGTTAGTCCCGTAAGTAATATAAAAGTGAAAAATAAAGCCCAATATAGTGCAAAACAATAGATAAAGTAGCATGGAGCAATCAAAAATTATAGATACGTTGGAGACGTATCAGGCATCCCCAAGCGTACTTCCTACTCGTCCTCGAGTAGGTAAATGATAAAAAGAGAATTTTTTATGCGGAGTGATACTTTGGCATAATTTCAATGTAAATCTTCTTAATCATGGTATGAAAATTCAGATCCGAAAGATTCAAGACAAAAGTTCATATTGACATAAAAAATAATAATACTTCAAGCATACTAACAAAGCAATTATGTCTTCTCAAAATAACATAGCCAAAGAAAGTTATCCCTACAAAATCATATAGTCTGGCTATGCTCCATCTTCCCCACACAAAGTATTTAAATCATGCACAACCCCGATGACAAGCCAAGCAATTGTTTCATACTTTAACATTTTCAAAACTTTTTCAATCTTCACGCAATACATGAGCGTGAGCCATGGATATAGCACTATATGTGGAATAGAACGGTGGTTGTGGTGAAGACAAAAAGAGGGAAGATAGTCTCACATCAACTAGGCGTATCAACGGGCTATGGAGATGCCCATCAATAGATATCAATGTGAGTGAGTATGGATTGCCATGCAACGGATGCACTAGAGCTATAAGTATATGAAAGCTCAACAAAGGAAACTAAGTGGGTGTGCATCCAACTCGCTTGCTCACGAAGACCTAGGGCATTTTGAGGAAGCCCATCATTGGAATATACAAGCCAAGTTCTATAATGAAAAATTCCCACTAGTATATGAAAGTGATGAAATGAGAGACTCTCTATCATGAAGATCATGGTGCTACTTTGAAGCATAAGTGTGGTAAAAGGATAGTAGCATTGTCCCTTCTCTCTTTTTCTCTCATTTTTTTATTTGGGCATTTTCTCTTTTTCTTATGGCCTCTTTTTTTCGTCCGGAGTCTCATCCCGACTTGTGGGGGAATCATAGACTCCATCATCCTTTCCTCACTTGGGACAATGCTCTAATAATGATGATCATCACACTTTTATTTTCCTTACAACTCAACAATTACAACTCGATACTTAGAACAAAATATGACTCTATATGAATGCCTCCGGCGGTGTACCGGGATATGCAATGAAACATGAGTGACATGTATGGGAGAATTATGAAAGGTGGCTTTTGCCACAAATACGATGTCAACTACATGATCATGCTAGCAATATGACAATGATGGAGCGTGTCATAATAAACGGAACGGTGGAAAGTTGCATGGCAATATATCTCGGAATGGCTATGGAAATGCCATGATAGGTAGGTATGGTGGCTGTTTTGAGGAAGGTTTATGGTGGGTGTATGATACCGGCGAAAGGTACGCGGTATTAGAGAGGCTAGCAATGGTGGAAGGATGGGATAAAGTGTGTATAATCCATGGACTCAACATTAGTCATAAAGAACTCATATAATTATTGCAAAAATCTAGAAGTTATCAAAGCAAAGTATTACGCGCATGCTCCTAGGGGGATAGATTGGTAGGAAAAGACCATCGCTCGTCCCCGACCGCCACTCATAAGGAAGACAATCAATAAATAAATCATGCTCCGAGTTCACCACATAACGGTTCACCATACGTGCATGCTACGGGAATCACAAACTTCAACACAAGTATTCTTTAAATTCACAACTACTCAACTAGCATGACTCTAATATTATCACATTCATATCTCAAAACAATTATCAAGCATCAAACTTATCTTAGTATTCAATGCACTCAAAAGAAAGTTTTACATATCTTGAATACCAAGTATATTATCATTAAGCAAATTACCATGCTAACAACTCTCAAAATAATCTAAGTGAAGCATGAGAGATCAAGTTTCTTTAAAACAAGGGATAATTAGATTTATGCCCCTAGTTGTGTCCCACTCATCTGTTTTACCCCTAATTCCCAAAAGTCACCGGTTCTGTCCAAGTCACTTTGCTCCTCTTATGCTTTTGCCCTTTGACCGTTTGACCGTCAGTTTGAAAACTTCATAACTAATTCATACTAAATCAAAAAAATGCAAATAAGATACCAAAATATTCAGAAAAACATCACCTATATGTGAGTGTCATTTGCATTCATGAAAATAGTGTTGGAAAGTGCCCAACCAAGTTTTAGCTCTTATGCTACCACCATGAATAGTAAAATCTAAAAAAGTTCAAAAAAATTCAAAAAAAAATTGGTGGCAAAGAACGACAAATGCTTTATGTGCCTGCCAAGTTTCATCAGGGAATAACATTCATGGAAGTCGTGGCAAAAAAATAATCTATTTTGGAGTGCTGATTGTTTTTTTTTGCGGCGGCACCCACGAATGTTATTCCCTGATGAAACTTGGTAGGCACTTGAAACATTTTTCATTCTTTGCCACCAATTTTTTCTTTGAATTTTTTGAACTTTATTAGATTTTACTATTCATGGTGGTAGCAAAAGAGCTAAAACTCGGTTGGGCACTTTCCAACACTTTTTTCATGAATGCAAATGGCACTCACATATAGGTCATGTTTTTCTGAACATTTTGGTATCTTATTTGCATTTTTCTGATTTAGTATGAATTAGTTATGAAGTTTTCAAACTGACGGTCAAACGGTCAAAGGGCAAAAGCATAAGAGGAGCAAAGTGACTTGGACAGAATCGGTGAGTTTTGGGAATTAGGGGTAAAACAGATGAGTGGGACACAACTAGGGGCATAAATCTAATTATCCCTTAAAACAAATCCACCACCGTGCTCTAAAAGATCTAAGTGAAGCACTAGAGCAAAAATTATCACGCTCAAAAGATATAAGTGAAGCACTATGAGCAAACTATCGAGCTCAAAAGATATAAGTGAAGCACATAGAGTATTCTAACAAATTTCAATTCATGTATGGCTCTCTCAAAAGGTGTGTACAGCAAGGATGATTGTGGTAAACTAACAAGCAAAGACGCAAATAATACAAGACGCTCCAAGCAAAACACATATCATGTTGGTGAATAAAAATATAGCTCCAAGTAAATTACCGATGGAAGTGGATTTAAAGAGGGATGCCTTCCGGGCATCCCAAGCTTTGACTTTTTGGTGTCCTTGGATTATCTTGGGGGTGCCATGGGCATCCCCAAGCTTAGGCTTTTGCCACTCCTTGTTCCATAATCCATCAAAAGAATTCACCCAAAACTTGAAAACTTCACAACACAAAACTCAACAGAAATCTCGTGAGCTCCGTTAGAGAAAGAAAACAAAAGACTACTTCAAGGTACTGTAATAAACTCATTCTTTATTTATATTGGTGTTAAACCTACTGTATTCCAACTTCTCTATGGTTTATAAACTATTTTACTAGCCATAGATTCATCAAAATAAGCAAACAACACACGAAAAACAGAATCTGTCAAAAACAGAACAGTCTGTATCAATCTGTAACTAACGCAAACTTATGGAACTCTAAAAATTCTACCAAAATAGGAAGTCCTGGACAATTTGTTTATTGATCAGCAGAAAAAATAATCAACGCAAAATCACGTTCCTGTGATTTATCATAATTAAATTCATGCGCGCAAAGTTTCTGTTTTTCAGCAGAATCAAATCCACTATCATCGTAGGTTATCCTATAGGTCCTACTTGGAACAAACACTAATTAAAACATAAAACCACATCCAAACAGAAGGTAGATGGATTATTTATTCCTAAACAGAAGCAAAAACAAAAAAACACAAAATAAAATTGGTTTGCCTCCCAACAAGCGCTATCGTTTAACGCCCCTAGCTAGGCATAAAAGCAAGGATAGATCTAGGTATTGCCATCTTTGGTAGGCAATCCATAAGTGGCTCTCATGATAGATTCATATGGTAATTTTATTTTCTTTCTAGGGAAGTGTTCCATACCCTTCTTTAAGGGAAATTGGAATCTAATATTCCCTTCCTTCATATCAATAATTGCACCAATCGTTCTAAGGAAAGGTCTACCAAGAATAATAGGACATGAAGGATTGCAATCTATATCAAGAACTATAAAATATATGGGCACATAATTCCTATTTGCAACAATAAGAACATCATTAATTCTTCCCATAGGCTTTTTAATAGTGGAATCCGCAAGATGCAAGTTTAGAGAGCAATCATCAAAATCACGGAAATCTAGCAAAATCACATAAAGTTTTGGGAATAGTAGAGACACTAGCACCCAAATCACACAAAGCATGAAACTCAAAATCTTTAATTTTAATTTTAATAGTAGGTTCCCACTCATCTTAGAGTTTTCTAGGGATAGAAACTTTCAACTCAAGTTTTTTGTCATAAGATTGCATTAAGGCATCAAATCTAGCACAGATTGCAACAAGGAAATACAACCAATCAAAGAGCAATTTTCTTAATTAAATTCCTTGAGATCCAAAATAGTGGGTTTAGCAACATCATGGTTTTTATTTATTTCAATCCCACTTTCATCAATTTCATCATCAAGATCTAGAAACTCCGAATTCTTAGAACGCCTTCTAGGTAAAGGAAGATAATCTTCAGATTCATCAAGATTCATATTGCAAAACAAAGATTTAATGGGGGACACATCAATAACTTTTAGATCTTCATCTTGATTTTCATAGGAATTCGGTTTATGGCCATCTTATTGACTAAGGTAGCTTGCATATCCAAAATTTCAGCGGTCATCTTTTCAAGACGAGCAATTTGGGCCCTTATACCATCAAAATCTTTAGACATATCATCGAGTTCTTTATTCATAAAGATCATAAAACTTTTTTGTTCCTTAAGTTCGTTTCTAAAGAAATTACTGTGCTCAAATTGCAAAACCATAAACTTTCTAACATTGCTTTCGATTTCCTCTAGCCTTTTAAGGTGAAGGTCACCAAATCAAGGTAGAGCCATCGCAACAAATAGGCAAACTAACACACGAGCAAGCAGACGGACGAGGAAAAAGGCAACGAAAAGAGAGGAGGAGATTGGGAAGGGCGAATAAAATGGCAAGGGTGAAGTGGGGAGAGGAAAACGAGAGGCAAATGGCAAATAATGTAATGCGAGAGATAGGGATTGCGATGGGTACTTGGTATGTTGACTTTTGCGTAAGCCTCCCCGGCAACGGCGCCAGAAATCCTTCTTGCTACTCTCGAGCTTGCGCTGGTTTTCCCCGAAGAGGAGAGGATGATGCATCACAGTAGCGTAAGTATTTCCCTTAGTTTTTGAGAACCAAGGTATCAATCCAGTAGGAGGTCACGTGCAAGTCCCTCGTACCTGCACAAAACGATAGCTACTCACAACCAACGCGATTAGGGGTTGTTAATCCCTTCACGGTCACTTACGAGAGTGAGATCTGATAGAGATAATATTTTTGGTATTTTTGGTATAAATATGCAAAGTAGAAAGTAAAAGCAAAGCAAGTAAATAAAGTGATGGAGATTGATATGATGAGAATAGACCCCGGGGCCATAGGTTTCACTAGTGGCTTCTCTCAAGAGCATAAATATTCTACGGTGGGTGAACAAATTACTGTTGAGCAATTATAGAATTGAGCATAGTTATGAGGTTATCTAGGTAAGATCATGTATATAGGCATCACGTCCGTGACAAGTAGATCGAAACGATTCTGCATCTACTACTATTACTCCACTCATCGACCGCTATCCAACATGCATCTAGAGTATTAAGTTAAAAACAGAGTAACGCCTTAAGCAAGATGACATGATGTAGAGGAATAAATTCATGCAATATGATAAATACCCCATCTTGTTATCCTCGATGGCAACAATACAATACGTGCCTTGCAACCCTTTCTGTCACTGGGTAAGGACACCGCAAGATTGAACCCAAAGCCATGCACTTCTCCCATTGCAAGAACTACCAATCTAGTTGGCCAAACCAAACGGATAATTCGAAGAGACTTCAAAGATAACTCAATCATACATAAAAGAATTCAGAAAAGATTCAAATATTATTCATAGATAAGCTGGATCATAAACCTACAATTCATCGGTCTCAACAAACACACCGCAAAAATAAGATTACATCGAATAGATCTCCACGAGAGAGGGGGAGAACATTGTATTGAGATCCAAAAAGAGAGAAGAAGCCATCTAGCTACTAGCTATGGACCCGAAGGTCTGAAGTAAACTACTCACACTTCATCGAAGGGGCTATGGTGATGATGTAGAAGCCCTTCGTGGTGGATGCCCTCTCCGGCGGAGCTCTGGAACAGGCTCCAAGATGGGATCTCGTGGATACAGAAGGTTGCGACGGTGGAATTAGGTTTTTGGCTCCTGTTCTGATCGTTTGGGGATACGTAGGTATATATAGGAGGAAGGAGTACGTCGGTGGAGCCCCGAGGGGCCCACGAGGTAGGGGGCGTGCCCAGGGGGCGCCCTCCACCCTCGTGACCTCCTCGGAGGCTTTGTGGAGTAGGGTCCAAGTCTCCTGGATCACGTTCGGTTGGAAAATCACGATCCCAAAGGTTTCATTCCGTTTGGACTCCGTTTGATATTCTGCTTTCTTGAAATCTTGAAAAAGGCAAAAACAGCAATTACAGGCTGGGCCTCCGGTTAATAGGTTAGTCCCAAAAGTAATATAAAAGTGAAAAATAAAGCCCAATATAGTCCAAAACAGTAGATAAAGTAGCATGGAGCAATCAAAAATTATAGATACGTTGGAGACGTATCATGACCTTATACTGGTTCCCCTGCACATGTGGAGCAATTGGCTTCTAGTTATGCTCTCTATGGCTATTATGCCATAGTAGCTTGATGGGAAGTTCTGATGACTATAACTTGGTTCAACATGCTAAGAAGTCCATTGCTCGATTCTGGAGTGATCCCGTTGAACCAGTAAGATACATAATTTTTGTATTTTTTTAATCTTTTGTGTTATACTAGTGCAAGTAAACCGAAAGTAAATCAAGCCATCATAGCGGAGTGCAACATTTTATTGGTCATCTACTTGTACAATATATTTTTCTGTGAGCTACTTCTTGTAGCATGTGTTTGTTCGTTTACTTGTGCACCATGGCTTTGACCAAAATTTCTGATTCAGATAACTGAAAAGGATGTATGCTGTTTTTGCGCATTGCTTGCAGCTTACATGTGCTTTTTGGGCACAGTATTAGCATATCTGTAGCAAACCTTGGTAGATGAGTGTATATGAGCCATCGGACTTGTTAATATGCATCTGCATAGTAGTAGTCTAAATATTGTCCATTAAAATTATATGTGAGACCATTTTGTTTTGTTTCACTGATGGTTTATATAGTTCCTTAACTTTGGAAATCAGTTGTGCTATTCTGCTCCCACCTTGACAGTTTTGTTCTCTCTTAACAATAATCAGATCGTTTCTGTTGGAGAGAGGCCTTTTGAGGCAATGAAGCGAACAGATAGACCTGCAATGGAAAAATAATATGCCCGACAAACTAAAGAGTCACTACGCAGGTTTTTATTCTCTAATGTTGTTTTGCGAACATGTATCGTTTTACTCGTGATTCTTTCTTGAATGAAACATACCCCCTCCATTTCAATGAATAACATGCACGCATTTTTAATACATGGTGAAAGTTGAATTTTGAAATACATGTGTGATTTATTCATTGGAATGGAGTGAATCTATATTTTCATTGCTTACAAAGTTAGTTAGCAATGTTATTGAATGGATATACATTTATCCTAGCTTAACTTTCACACTGTTACCCACGATGAATATAATATTGTTCCTGAATGAATATTCAGTGCAAGATTTACTAGTTCTGATTGTTGTAAGCAAACTTTTAAGTTTCTCATTCTCAAATGCATCAAAATATCATGAAAATATTTGGCACTATTTAATTCCAGTGTTTGCTTGCTGGATTTGTAGGATACTACTTTCCTTCTCTGAGAAACCTTCAAAGATAACATTGCCACAATATGCATCAGGGGATGCTTTGATGGATATCCAAAGGTCGGGTTGTTTGAACTTTGAATTTATACATATTGTTGGGGCATTGACATTCATATCTTAGTCAAACATTTCAAATGCCAAGCATGTGATATATTTTTTCCAGTTTCATATCGTACCTTGTGCTAAAGAGCGGAATGCTGCATTTTCCACCTTCTTTATTTGTCTATTAATTTCCCACCACAAATAATTGGATTGTTCTACGCAGGTCAATTCTGGAACTAGATCAGGTTGCTAAGGCAAATGTACTGGATCTTCAGGAGTAAGTCGTATTGTTTTTGTCTTTTAATCTTGATTAAAACTTATAGAGAGTAAATTGCATAGAACACCAACCCTTGGGGTTGCTGCTCCGCAGAAACACACATTTAAATATCCAAAGAACATGACTACACCTTTGGGGTAAGCATTTGCAGCTTACCCAAATTGCTCAATTATCTTGTTTGATAATAGAGGTGTAGAACTGATCCTCCTCTTCTCCAACGCCACCCCACCGATGGTGTTGCGTATGACACAAATGTTCCTCCATAACCACTTCTTAAGGGTTGTAGTAGAACCCAATGCCGCTGCCCTGGCCTCCACGTGGATTACACTAGGTGGTGAGGTAGGCTGGAGGAACCGAGCCAAGCTAAGTAGCGCTTAGATCTGCCGAAGAGCAGAAGGGGTAAAAATGACGCCCTAGCAGATTTGGGGAATCCACTCCCTAGGTCTTCTGTGCAGTTTATATAATTTACTCATACAATGATGCATTTGTCTTGTCTAATACTCCCCATCTGTGGTGATTGAATTGCTCTTACACAGGGCAATACCGGGACTGGATCGGATTCTGAAGGCATCTAGGACAAGTTTTGCTCTTCTTGCATTTGGGCTTCCTCTTCTACTATTCTTTCGAGTGCTGACACTGGTAACACATGTATGTATATATGTTCATACTGAAACTATTTGTACCGCACACTCTGCAAATTCGTTGTGCTTAAGTCATATGTTTAATATGACACTATTACTGTAATTGTATAATAGGTCCAGAGTGCAGAGGGAATAGATAGCATTGGGGAGCTTCTTGTACTTGCACAACGAAGGTTTTTGGAATTTAAAGAATCCAGTGTTAATGGAGAGGTAGTTTTCTAATATCTTTATCATCACAACATGTCTTTCATGTACTCCCTCCGTTCTTAAATATAAGTCTTTTTAGAGATTTTTCTATATGAATTACATACATACAGATGTATAAAGACGTACTTTTATACTATAGATTCACTCATTTTGCTCCGTATGTAGTCCATATTGAAATCTCTAAAAGACTTATATTTAGGAACGGAGGGAGTATTATTTTCAAGATTTAGGTTCCACTCGTCGTCCCAATAAGGAGAATATGCACTTGTTGTTACTTGATCTGAGCAAATCTTGTCCTTCCCCAAATATGCGATGGGCCAGAGACCCCATTGTAGGATTGGACCCCAACATTCAGCCTGGATATTTGAGTGGCCGGAATTTTTGAATTAGAAGTCTTGAGGATATTGGAATTTTGATATGCCCCCTAATAGTAATTTATCTGAGTTCCCTTGTTTACAGGAGGATGAGGTGATGTGGAAGTTCGGATTGACACTTTACTCCCTTGATAGATTATATGAAGTTGTTGAGTTTCATGGAAATCAAACAGACGAGTGGACAAGGTCAGTTCATATGTAATTTATTTATTTTTCTTGATTATTCGTCGATGACTTGCACACCAAACCAATTTTAATTGCATCTTGAAGGAGTACATCTTCCGTCTTGCAAAACCTGGTGTGGCCATGGAAGATAAGCTTGATGCTCTTTCCTGTCTGAAGCGCACATACCGATTCTTAAGGTTATTTTAGGACTATTTTCATAAATGGCCATGGCACCCCCTCCAGAATTGCAAAGGAGTTTACATTATATACTTAACATCAGTCATCTAACAGTTTAAGGTTATTTTAGGAGTATTCGTCAAAATTATGAAGAAATTTTGACAAATATACTATTTGTTGTGTAGTTTTCATAAATTTTGAACCAATGTACAGAAGTTATATTGACCACATTGTGTATGTAAACTGCGACACCCCGAAGGCTAAGAGTCTAGATCCGCTACTGGGTAATTCAGCATTACACCGAAGCGCATGCAAGTGCTCTTTAGTAAAATGTTCGGACATTGTTTTAGTTTCACTAGTGTAGATTGGGATATCGCACATGGTTAAAAAACCTATCACACACTGAGATGCGAACCGTCGCCTTGCAATGGTGTGCAATAGGGGGCGCATCACACACATTACAAGCAAACCATGTGTGATAGGGTGCTATGATGCAGTTTGACAGTAGCAATCTTATGCATCGTCCAGACATATTGCACACAGTTTAGTTTGGCGCAACATGTGAGATTAATGTATCATTGCAGACATCTCTGCGGAACAAAACGTGTGTAATAGTTCGCCAAACGCAGACAGTTAAGAAAGATCAACTGTTTGTGAAATGTGACCTATCGCATATGGTTTGATAGAAGTAAATGTGTTTGATATCTCAACCATCGCACATGCTTTATCTGAACGAAACTTTCGCGTTGTGTCATACCATCGCACATGGTTCGCATCTACTTTATGAGTGGGATGAAGGTTTAGCATCGGACACGGTGGCTCTGAAGCTCACATCTGGGACGCGGACTTATCGCGCACGGTTGAAAACGAATGGAACGGTCTGATCCTAGGGTCTTCTTACACATGTATCATAGTTCAATAGTGTGTGCAATGATCAGTGCATCACCTACAGTGCTATTCTCATGATCTTGTGTTTTTCTAGTACATCGCACACGGTTCTGTTCTCGTTGGCGTGTGCGTGCGTGCATACATGCTCATTTTTCATAACCGTGTTCGTTGTAGTTAACCTGAAGCAGAAAATAGCCATGCAAACAAAAAAATTCACCAGAATATGTACTTGAACAAATATTGCCCATAGCGAGCACATTCATCATAATATTGACTGACAAAACAATGTGAATAATGCATGATAGATAGCTAAATTTCACACATGTAAATACATCGTTGCCTTCCTTGGCCCCCGTCGCTCTTATGCCCGATGTCAAGCCTGTTCGGTCCCGTTGTCGTCTCCCTGATCGCGGTGAAACGCCGCCAACGTCGCCATAGCCGATTTGTCAGATTGCTTTAAAACTTCTTCATTTGGCTGCCGCATCTCACCTTGCTTGCACACCACTATTGGATATTCGCACGCGTCGCCGCCCGCCGGTTTGGCCTAAATGACACAGGTTGTAAGCTGGAGCCTACCACTGGTAAGACAATAGCAGTAGCGGGCGCTATACTATGCCCGCTACTAATGTGACTTCACCTATAAGCCTTTTCCCAGTAGTGCGTTACACCCTCTAGTTCATGGAAATGCGTTGTTTTGGACAAACCGTCGTTCAAACTTTAAATCTTTGAATTTTAATATCATACTACTAAACATTTAAACTAAAAATTCTGAAAGTAATATGATGGATTTGTCTAGAATTTTTTTCTTACAAAATGTCAAGTTTTATTTGGCTGTATAGCTTATTATGATAGAAATTAGTGGTCAACTACATCTTGAAGACCGTGCAAATGTGTAAAATGTCACTTATTTGTGAACTAGAGGCTAGAAACCTACACAGAACGTCTTTTTGTTTTCTGGTTTGAAACAGTAAACTCAAAATGAACCGTTCCAAGCAGGTGTGTAAATGTTCCATGCATGCTTCAGTCAAGTGAGCTTAGCTAGCTTTCAGTGGACAGCTAGAGACAAGGATAGTCAGTCTCCGTCTAACCTTTCCAACCGATTGTGGCCCGACCGGCAAATCGTTGAATGATCGGATATTGAAGGCGTCAGGTCTCTCAAGGTCATGCGCTCACACTGACTGACAGCGTCACACGGTCATAAGCGTCAGAATTCTCAAAAGGAAAAGTCAGGTCATCCCAAGACATCCAGAAGTAGTCATTTTCTGTTAGTTTTCACTTCTAACACTGGTCACTGGTCAAGCAGCGGGGACAAGAAAGTACTACGCTCTTATATTAGTTTACGGAGGGAGTAGCTAACAGTGCAGGTTGTACTTGCATTATAAGGAGGTGTTTTTTTTCTTCTACCATAAAGTTTTAGCAAGTACTCCCTCTGTAAACTAATATAAGAGCGTTTAGATAACTGTTTAGTGATCTAAACGCTCTTATATTAGTTTACGGAGGGAGTATACTTCACTGAACATTCTATGATTTAGCGAGTATCCTGCACTGAAAATTGTATGACAAGCGCAACTAAGCCCACTGACATGGTCCAGGCTGAGCTCTTCTTATGCGTGCGTGTGCAGGCACGGGCAACACTAGTTTCTCTGGTAATTTGACCGGTGGTACTGCTGTGAGCAGAGTACCCAGAGTGTTAGAATTAACCACGATAGGTTAGCTCTTCCGGCACGGACTTGTACTACGTCACCGACTCGTATAGCTGTACTAGTTAGCTTCTAGTATATATATACGTGTATCCCTTTGTAAAAGATTACCAGAAAAGTTCAAAGCAATAATAGATAACCAAGGCGCGTCAAGAGCCTTTGGCAATCACCAAAAGATTTTTCCTCTGTCCAGGTTCGATCGCAAGTTCCCGTCGAGAGCGTCGCCGGCTACACACGTAAGCCAATAATCGATTAAGCTGCCAGCTTGGTTGCTTGTTCGCCTAGCTTTGCACGTACGTTGTGTAGCTCCTGGGCAATTTGGTCTAGCGATCAAAAGCCAACATTTGGTATCAGAGCCTCGATGATCTACGATCTACGATGACGGACAGCGACGCTGAGTCAGTCAAGTCCGGCAACGGCGGTTCCAAGGCGAACAAGAAAGGCGACAATGTGAAGAAGGGCGGCAAGTCAGCAACCAGTGGTGGCGGAACGGGCGGCGCCAGCGTCTTGGCGCGATCGCAACATCCACATCCAGACCCGATGCTCACCGGCGCCAACTACGGCGTGTGGGCGGTGAAGATGAAGATCATTCTCCGAACCCTTCGAGTGTGGGAGGCCATCACGGACGGCGACGCCGACGAGGAGTCGACGAAGGTGCCATGGCCGCCATAGCCCGATCTGTGCGATTCCGTCTTGATGACATTGGCGGAGTTCAAGACAGCAAGAGAGGCGTGGAACACACTCAAAGAGATGAGGATCGGAGAAGATCGCGTCACCAAGGCTCGGGCACAAGTGCTGAAGCGCCAATTTCACAAGTTGCAAATGGAGGAAACTGAATCGGTGAATGACTATGCCATGCGTCTGACTACTTTAGTGGGAGAGATCCGCGCGCTTGGTGCAAAGCTCGAGGAGACCGAGATTGTGGAGAAGTTTTTCAGTTCGGTGACTGATAAATTCACGTACATCATCGGCTCGCTCGAGCAGCTTTACGACATCGACGACATGACCATAACGGAGGCGATCGGACGCTTGCGGACATGGGAAGAGAATGCTCGTGGTTGTCGGAAAGGCAAAGGAGGCGGCGGTGACCAACTCATGTACTCACGCGCAGATTGGGAGTCCCCAAGTAGCAAAGGGAGGCGCAACGTTGGCGAAGGCTCAAGCAATGCGAAGCGCGACGGACAAACCAAAGAAGGCAAAGGAAAAGGCAAGCCACAAGGTCGTGGTAACACTGGTGGAAAAAAGGCCTTTGGTCACGGTTCGCAACTGCCATTAGTCGCGGCTGCGCAACCGCGACCAGCAAAGCGCGACTAAAGCCCACCACCTTTAGTCGCGGCTGCTTAAGAACCGCGACTAAAGGCCCGTCCACGTGGGCGCCAGCGGCCGTCGAGGCGGAGGACCTTTAGTCGCGGTTCTTCGCCAACCGCGACTAAAGGCGCCCAGAGTTTAGGGTTTTAGCCCCCCTAAACCTGTTTTCTGTTTAATTTGTATTGTTTTATTTCTTTTGTGCTTTATTTTAATTTTGAAGGAGTTTCATATATTCTACGGTACTACATACATGCATATGAATGTACAATTTCAAATAAATTTGAAATTAGAACCAAAAGAATTCAAGAGGAATATACAATATATATTCAATATCATCGGATGACCATATACAATTTTGAACAAGTTTCCATACATGATTTAATCCATATAAAGTTCTCGTCCTCATGATAGTGTTCTCCTTTAGGATGGAGGACTTCCTGCAGAACCATCCAGCTAGTTCCTCTTGAAGTGGTCGGAGCGAGCTTACGGACTAAGCATCCACGGAGGTTATTCCTCTGAGCATTGGTATCACTCGCATCAACCCGCTCGAGAGGTGTATCTCGGATCATCTCACGAACAAAGTATGCACATAGATTGGTCAACGGTGGCTGAATATCCCCGATCTTAGTCTTTACCCTTTTGAATTCTAGCTCTTTTTGAATTCACCGACCTTTGTATCTCTGAACCGTCTCCAAACCCTACGAGGCAAAGAAAATTAAATGAACAAGAGAGTTATTAGTTACTTGATATTAGGAAATGAACGAAATAGGCCGATCGATATAGGCGCAAATGAATGAAAATAATTACTTCGCAGCATTTTTTCGATGTCGGCCCAAAGCTTTGGATCCTTATCCGAGAGTCGTGGGCGAGACATTACGAGGTGTTAACTTTAATTACTAGCGAATCCAGTGGAACCTGCGGACACGATACATGCACGATCGTCATGCATAACTCATCGATTAGCCGCCACATACCATGCATGGAGTAAACAAAAGAGAATGTGCTCAAGACGAAACACTCACCCAAAATGGTAAGGAAATAGAATATCACTTTTGAGTTCTGCTTTGTAAGAAACTGCCACAGTGCTGCCTCCACGTCGTCGGGTAATGCTTCAACACAATATCATTAACGATGTGTGGGTCAATGAACCCAACATCATGGATGTTCCTTACTCGCATTCCTTTTCTTCATTCTGCATGTATAATAGAGGACACAACAATATAGTTAGGACATATATATAGTGCAGGCAATATGAACGAGATGGGGTAGAAATTAATAAATCACTTACGTAATGTAGCAACCGATGATAGATTTGTCGAGCTCGCAGAGATTGAAAAGCTGGAACAATTCACTCAGTTCAACTTGTACATAGTAATGTTTGAAGTGATGCTCATGTCTAACTTCCGCATAAATATAATCTTTGGCGTTTTAATTTTATGTAACCCTTGTACCAATTCAGCAGACGTTTCATTTGGTCGGGTAGATCCTTTTCTGCTGCAGCTCGACGAGAGGCCCATTCTTGACATATGTAATTACTACCTCCTTCGCTGGCAACTCATCAAGGTCTAATAGTTCACGAAGAGTAATACCTAAGTTGGCGCTTGTTCTCGGCACTCGTTCATATCAATCCTGTCTTGCCGCAGCTTGTATGATCTCGGGGCATCCGGACGAAGGCTTCCACTATAAGCGGGCAATCGATTGTTTACTTTGTTCCCGAGCTGGGCAACTTGTTTCCGCTTTTATACTTCGGCCTTCTCCGCTCTTTGTTCTCCTTGAACATGAGTGCCTGCCTTTTAAGTTCACGTGCATAGTCGGTGGCAGATTCTTGGCGGCTTGGGACGGTGTGCTCAAAAATGACTTAGCCCACTTCTTTTGCTGATCGAAAAAATCTGGCTTGGGCTCGGGCTCTCTTTTCTTCTTGCAGTCCGCCTTCCATTTCTCCAAATCAGCGATCGCGCCGCGTCGACTTCCTCGGCACTACGTTCCCAAGGCCTTGTGGGGAGAGGCTTGATGATGGCTCCGTACCTTTGTGGTCTTAGGTACATAAGGGTCCGGTTAATACTCGGACTTCTTCGCTTCTTTGCCATAGGTGGATTGGGGCGGCGTCGATCACCCGCCGGACGAGGATCGGGGCGGCGGATGATCACCGCCGGACGTTGTGGGTCGGGGCGGCGTCGGCTGATGTGGCGGAGGTGTAGGTGAACCGCCACCACCACCACCACCACCACCACCGCCACCGCCACCACCACCACCGTGAGGGGTGGACTTGTTGTCCTGGCGCCTCGCTGAAACTTGATAAACTTCTTTTGCCATAGAATGTAATGGCGCTTGACATCTTCAAGTCTTTTCTCCCCTTCGTGTAGCAATTTCAATCTCCGTGTCCTCAAACCCTTGGACTATGTCCTCCACCGTGACACGAGCATAGCCATCTTTAATGGGGTTGTTGTGGTGGAGTGCTCGAATAAACATGGTAAAGCACTGCCGATGGCTACCTTCATGGACATGTTCCCGATAGGATAATACAGATGACATTCTTTCATCTCCTTTATATCGCCCACGGGTAGCGAGGAGGCTCGGTGCAGTAATTTCGACCACCGAGGCTCCGGTGCGATAATTTCGATCGTCGGTGCATCTGCACCAGCCGGTGGGGCCTCCGTGGAAGCCACGCTGCTTCTCGCTGCTGGCTTCGAGATCCGCCGGATGATCTTCATCTGCACCCGAGCTGAATCTCTTTCGCTACTAGTACACTCATGGTTTTCTTCATCACTTCCATTTCCGATGCCAACCGCGCCACAACATCTGCTTCCCGATCCATCTTTCTCTTACGGCTTCAGAATCAGACGGGTCATCGTTCGGGGAACCCTATTTTCCACGGAATGTGCCCCATGCCTCGTACACGTCCTCCGTGTTCAGGATTCGAGGGCTTTTGTCGTAGCGTCGTTCTCTCTGTTGAACTTGATCTTCCCTCTTGAGCATCCTTCATTGCGTCAATAAGGGCTTGGGTGGGTTTAATTAATTTGCCACGTAAACACACTCCCCTCTCCGGGTTGAGCGTTCCCCATGCCCGTACCACCAGCTTTTGGCCCTTGGGTCCCATCCTCCGTACTGGACGGATTCCTCGCGCCCTCAGCTCGTTCTCCATCTTCTCGAACCTAGGCACCCAAATGCGATACCCTCCGGCCCCATAACATGATTGTACTCCTTCTTAGCGCATTTTCCTTATTTTGTTTCGATATTTGAAGGAACTGCTCCGATTTCTTTTGCTTCACAAATTCTGGCCAATCATCTTTCGCTTCATATTGTCCTCTGAAATCCGGAGTCTTGTTCGCTTGACAAAGTCACGGGCTAGATTTTGCTTGAATTTCCGAATCGTCGGCCATCTTATGAAGAAGCGAACTGTTTGACTAGCCTCCTCCTCTCCTTGTTTTCCTCAATCTTGTTACCCTCCTCATCGAATTTGTTGTATTCGGAGGTAGAACGAAATGTTCCATAAGCTTCTTGAAGCAATCTTTTTGTTCTCTTATCGACAAAAGTGAAACCATCAATTCGTGCCTTCTTTGGCTCATTCCACTCTGGGCGGTGATCGAGACGTTGTCTCTAACAATGGCTCCGCATTGGCTGATAAACTTGGTGGCGTTCTTGCGGGGCTCCAGCTGCCCTGCCGATTGCAAAGTCGACAACTGGATGGTGCATGTTTCTCCTGGTTTCATCGTCTGGTTGCGCCACGCTTTGACGACGTACTCGATTGTTTGACGATCCGCCGAGGGCTAAAATAAGAAAGAGAGTCGCGCGTTAGTACACACATATTATTCAAATCAGTTAGTTTGTATCACCAGAGGCTCAATGTATATATATACCTCGGCGGAGGTGGTTGCTACTTCCATTTGAAGATCGCTGTTTATCGACGTTTCTTGACATCATCTTCTTGACGGCGCCTTCATCTTCACCGTCAAGGTTCGAGATAAGAAGAGATATCATCTTCTTCTTCTCCGGTCGGCACATATTGAATATCGCCGTTTATGATGCCGAACATATGTGCTTCACCGTCCGGATCATAGTTGTCCATAATCGGGTCACTCTATCGTCCGACATTATGTCGATCCTGAAAACATGTAGTAAAACAAATTAATTAAGTGAAGAAGGGGGCGGTGGCGGTGGCGGTGGCGAAAGGGCGGTGGCAAAAGGAGGGGCGAGGAAGGGTGGGAGAGGGTGTCGTGATAGAGCGCAAGACGGGCGGGTTTAGGGTTTAGGGTTTTAAGTTGGCGGTTTTCTTTGGCGGTTTTCTGTTGTTTTTGTTTTTGGGGTTTAGGGTTTTAAGTTGTTTACCGCTTTTGTTAAACTAAAACTAGTTAAAATTAAAAGAACAAAAAAAAAAAAAAAAAAAAAATTCCTTTTCCTTTTCCTTCTTCTTCCTTTTCCTTTTCTTTTCTTTCTTCTTCTTCCTTTTCCTTTCTTCTTCTTTCTTCTTCTTTCTTCTTCTTCCTTTTTCCTTTTTGTTTTTCTTTGGCGGTTTTCGTTGTTTTTGTTTTTTGGGGTTTAGGGTTTTAAGTTATTTACCGTTTTTGTTAAACTAAAACTAGTTAAAATTAAAGAACAAAAAAAAAAAAAATTCCTTTTCCTTTTCCTTTTCTTCTTCTTCCTTTTCCTTTTCTTTTCTTTCTTCTTCTTCCTTTTCCTTTCTTCTTCTTTCTTCTTCTTTCTTCTTCCTTTTTCCTTTTTGTTTTTCTTTGGCCGTTTTCATTGTTTTTTGTTTTTGGGGTTTAGGGTTTTAAGTTATTTACCGCTTTTGTTAAACTAAAACTAGTTAAAATTAAAGAACAAAAAGAAAAAAAAAAAATTCCTTTTCCTTTTTCCTTTTCTTCTTCTTCCTTTTTCCTTTTCTTTTCTTTCTTCTTCTTCCTTTTCCTTTCTTCTTCTTTCTTCTTCTTTCTTCTTCTTCCTTTTCCTTTTCTTTCTTCTTCTTCTTTCTTCTTCTTCTTCTTCTTTCTTCTTTTCTTTCTTCTCTTGATCTCCTGGATGCAAGGCGCGGGGGACACGGAGGGCAGGGCGGGCGGGCAGGCGGCAGGGCGGCAGGCGGGCGGCGGCGGCGGGCGAAGGGCGGCGGGCGTCGGGCGGCGGCGTCAGGCGGCGGCGGCGGGCGGCGGCAAGGGCGCAGGGCACGGCAGGCGGCAAGGGCAGGCACGGGCGGAGGCGGCGCCATCGGGACGGGGCGGCGGCGCGCAGGGCTTCAGCGTCGGGCGTTGCCAGCGTCGGCGTCAGCGTCGATCGGCGCGTCGGGCGGCAAGCGTCAAGCGTCGAGGGCGAGGGCGACGAACAGGTTGCGGTCGAGGAAGACGAGTATTTATAGGCCACAACTTTAGTCGCGGTTGGCGACGAGAACCGCGACTAAAGGGTACCTTTAGTCGCGGGTTGCTCGCCAACCGCGACTAAAGTGTTTTTTCGTTCCCGCGCGCCCCCACCTTTAGTCGCGGCTTGTCTGGCCATCCGCGACTAAAGGGTACCCTTTAGTCATGGTCTCGCCGCCAACCGCGACTAAAGGCCTGTTTTCTGCTTTCTTTTAATTTGTATTGTTTTCTGTTTTCTTTTTAATTTGTATTGTTTTCTTTTTAATTTGTATTGTTTTCTGCTTAATTTGTATTGTTTTCATTTTTGCTTTATTTATTTTGTTTTGTTTCTACTTACAACAAAAAACTTATTTATTTTATTTTATTTTGTTGCTAATTACTTATTTATTTTACTTTATGATAATTATTTTTGCTATTAAAGTTTCTAATTACTTATTTATTTATGTTATTAAAATCTTAAAATACAATTATATATCAAAAAATCAGAAAATAAAACTAATTCATTTTAAATTCTTGTTTTTCTTCCTTTTTTCTTCTTTTTTTTCTTCTGTTTGTTTCTTCCTTTTTCTTGTTTTTCTTCTTTTTTTTTCTTCCTTTCTTCCTTTTTCCTTTTTTCTTCTGTTTTTCTTCTGTTTGTTTTTTTCTTATGTTTTTCTTCTTTTTTTTCTTCCTTTCTTCCTTTTTCCTTTTTTCTTCTGTTTTTCTTCTGTTTGTTTTTTTCTTATGTTTTTCTTTTTTTCTTCTTTGTTTTTTTCTTCTGTTTTTCCTTTTTCTTCTGTTTTTTTCTTACTTTTTTTTCCTTTTCCTTCTTTCTTCTTCTTCCTTTTTCCTTTTAAAATCAGAAAAATAAAACTAATTCATTTTAAAATCTTAAAATACAATTATATATCAAAAAATCAGAAAAATAAAACTAATCCTTGAAGGTTTGACAAAAGGTTTGATACATCATTCAGTTCATCGACCAAATACAAAGTTTGGTACAATAAATTATTACACATCAATTCTTCCCTTGTGTCCCAGCTTGCTTACGATTGTCTTAGTATCCATGGAGCATCCTCATCATTTAACTTAATGCTTGGGTCGGTGTTCACTTTGAAGGGCGGAATTTCAGCAAACATATTATAATCTTGACATGTCTGTCTTGTCCTCCACTCCCACGATGTTTCTTTTCCTGAAAGAACAATGTGGCGCTTTGATCATCGCATGATGTAATTGATCGTTTTCTTATCTTTCCGTTTCCTCGGTTTGCTACTCATGTCCTTCACATAGAAAACCCGAGCGACATCTTTCGCTAGGACGAATGGTTCGTCAAGGTAACCAAGATTGTTGAAATCCACCATTGTCATTCCGTATTGCTGGTCCACCTTTACCCCACCTCCTGTTAGCTTGAACCATTTGCACCGAACAAAGGGACCTTAAAGGAGGGTCCATAGTCAAGTTCCCATATCTCCTCTATGTAACCATAATATGTGACCTTTTGCCCATTCTCGGTTCTTTGCATCAAAGCGGACACCACTGTTTTGGTTGGTGCTCTTTTTATCTTGGGCGATCGTGTAAAATGTATTCCCATTTATCTCGTACCCTTGGAAAGTCGTTATAGTCGAAGATGGTGTCTTGGCCAACATGTACAAACTGATCTACAACATCATTGTCATTCATTAAATGTTTTCTCAACCAAGCGCGAAAGTCTCCATGTGGGCCTTCCTAATCCGAGATTCAGCTTCCCGGGTTGTCCGAAAGCGTAAAATATTCTTGTGTTTCTCAAAGCACGGAGCCACCAAGCTGGAATTGGTCAAGACAGTGTGGTGTGCTTGATCGAGAAATGGCCGTCCATACATATCGTTGATTTCCTTCCGATCGTGCCTTTTCCACTTAGTCTCCCCTCGTGCGCGATCGAGGAAGACCAATCGGCTTAAGGTCGGGAACAAAGTCAACACAAAACTCAATTACCTCCTCATTTCCATAGCCCTTGGCGATGCTTCCTTCAGCCTAGCACGATTCTGAACATATTTCTTTAATACTCCCATGAACCTCTCGAGGGGAACATATTGTGTAGAAATACAGGACCGAGAACGGAAATCTCTTCGACTAGGTGAACCAGAGGTGCGTCATAATATTGAAGAAGGATGGCGGAACACCAACTCGAAACCGACAAGACATTGGATCACATCGTTCAGAACTGTGGTAGAACTTCGGATTGATTACCTTCGAGAGATTGCATTGAGGAATGCACATAGCTTCACAATGGCTAATCGAACATTTTCCGCAGAGCCCCTCAAAGCAATCGGAAGCAATTGCGTCATAATCACGTGGCGCCGTGAGACTTCAGGTTTTGGAACTTTTTCTCCGCCATGTTTATTATTCCCTTTATATTGGGCGAGAATCCAGACGGGACCTTCATACTGCTCGGGCATTCAAAAAGATGACCTTCTCTTCTTTGGTCGAGCGTAGCTGGCACGACCTTGAAACCATTCCGGATGCGGTCATCGTGGTCTTTCAAACGTTGCTGGTCCCGCCGTGCTTCCTTTGTATCATTTGTCTTCCCATACACGCCCAAGAAGCTTAGGAGGTTCACGCAAATATTCTTCGAACGTGCATCACGTCGATTGCAGAGCGGACTTCTAGGATTTTCCAATATTCTAGCTCCCGAATATAGATTTCTTCTTCCACATGGCTGCGTGCCCGTCGGCTCCCTTCGAACTGATTGTCCGCCAGACCCTTTCCAAAGATGACTTTCAAATCCTTGACCATATCAAATACCTCAAAGCACCAGTCGTTCCGCGAGCTTCGCCGGTGATCTGCCTTGCCGTTGTAATGCTTGCCTTTCTTTCTTCTTGGATGAATTTTGGAAGAAATCGACGATGCCCAAGGTACACGTTCTTCTTACAATTTGGCAAATGTACACTTTCGGTCTCATGTAAGCGGTGCGTGCATGCATTGTATCCCTTATTTGACAGTCCCGAAAGGTTACTAAGAGCAGGCCAATCGTTGATGGTTACGAAAAGCAACGCTCGAGGTCAAATTCCTCTTGTTTGTGCTCATCCCACACGGACACCACCCCACAGCTGTAAAGTTCATCAACTAATGGCCTTAGGTACACATCGATGTCGTTGTCGGGTTGCCGGACCTTGGATGAGCACGGCATCATAATGAACTTCCGCTTCATGCACAACCAAGGAGGAAGGTTGTAGATGCATAGAGTCACGGGCAGTGCTATGGCTGGAGCTCGCTTTCGCCAAAAGGATTCATGCCATCCGTATTTAGAGCAAATCTTATGTTCCTTGCGTCGGCGCAAAATCTGTGAACCATCCGTCGATCTTTCTCCATTATGTTCCATCTGCGGTGTGTCTCAACTCCCGTCCGACCTCGTTTCTCTTTGTGCCATCGCAACAACTTGGCATGCTTTTTGTTCATGAACAGACGTTTCAACCGTGGTATTATAGGAGCATACCACATCACCTTGGCGGGAACCCTCTTCACGGGTTTCGCCCTCAACATCGTCACGGGGTCATCGACTCGATCTTATAACGCAATGCAAAGGTGCATACCGGGCATTCATTCAAATTCTCGTATTCACAGCGGTAGAGGATGCGATCGTTGATGCATGCATGTATCTTCGAAACCTCTAAACCTAGAGGGCGGACAACCTTCTTTGCTTCAGCGTCTTGGCGGGCAACTCGTTATCCTTTGAAACATATTCTTCAACATTTTCAGCAAGTTTTCAAATGCCGAGTCAGCTACACCTGCCTCGCCTTCGATTTCAGCAAATCCGATGTGCAGCCCAGCTTTTTCGACCATCATCGCATCCGGGTACAGCGCCTTTCGTGATCCTCTAACATGCGATCCAAATTCTCCTCTCCTTTTCGGTTTAGCAGGCGTCTCCGTGCATCGGCAATGGTCCGACCAAGATCATCAGCGGGATCATCACGTGCCTCTTCTTCACCTTCCCTTCACCTTCAAAGATCCTCCATGAAAGTATCACCAAATGAGCAAGATAGCTTTCATCGATGAAATCATCCCTTCTTCATCTTCTTCCATTATAACCCTCTTTCTCCATGCTTGGTCCAACAATTATAGCTTGGCATGAAACCCTTCAAGCGGATGCATGTGAACAACTCTTGAGGAAGAGTAACCCTTCTCATTCTTACAGATAACACATGGACAGATAACAAAACCCCCCCGCTTGTTCGCATTAGCCACTACGAGGAAATCTTTCAAACCCGTAGTGAACTCGCCGGAGAGTCGGTTACCGTACATCCATTGCCGATTCATCTGCATTATTATAATATAAAATATATAATTAACCATCATGCATTTGTTATGAACTACACACATGCATATTGACACATCAAAGGTTCATCAAGTTGCTAACCGCGATCGAAGAGTGTGGCTCCAACACTTCATGTCATGTTTGTTTCATGCTCTTGGGGCATTTCATCAAACACCTTATGTGCATAAGAGGAACCAAAAGCAAACCTACACCCACTTGTGAAGAGAATGGCTCCAAATGGCTAAGTGTTGGCTGCTGGATGGGTATATATAGGGAGGGCTTTAGTCGCGGTTGGCACAGCAAACCGTGACTAAAAGGTGCCGAAAACCTTTAGTCGCGGTTGGCACAGCCAACCGCGACTAAAGCCCTCACGTGCACCACTGGCCACCGAGCGCCCAGGCCCGTGCCTTTGGTCGCGGTTCACCTCGAACCGCAACTAAAGGTCCCAATGGTCGCGGTTCCTACAGCTTCGCGACTTATGGGCTGGACGGAAAGCCTGTTTTTCCACTAGTGTAAGGCGGACCGATCTAAAGAGCGGAAGCCACGGAACTTGGATATGTCCGAGGTCAAGTGCTATAACTGCAACGAGATGGGTCACTTTGCAAAGGATTGTCCGGAGCCTAACAAGCGGGAGATCACGGCAAATTTGGCGAAGCAGGAAGACGAACGTCCGTGTCTTCGATGGCGAAGTTTGTGATCTCGTCCAAACAGCGGTTGTAAACCAAACCGGAAGGTGCTACTTCATGAGAAAAGGTAACACCAAAGTTATCCGGAAGCGAGCGTGTCGTGGTATCTGAACACGGGTGCGATAACCACATGACGGGGTGCAAGGAGAAGTTCCTCGAGCTAGAATATGATGTTCAAGGCTCAGTCAAGTTCGGTGATGGTTCAAATGTGGAGATTTGCGGGCAAGGCTCTGTCCTCTTTGAGGGTCTCACAGGAGAACATCGCATACTCACCGGAGTGTACTACATCCCACGGCTTCGAAACAACATCACCTCTGTCGGAAAACTTGACGAGAATGGATGCAAGGTGGATATCGAGAACGGAGTGATGACGATCTTCGACAACCTCCGAAACATGCTAGCACGTGTGAATCGCACGCGGAACAGGCTTTATATTCTCAACCTTGATCAATCTCAACCGGAATCTTGGCTCGCCAAGAGTGATGATGATTTGTGGTTATGGCATGCTAGATTTGGACACGTTAACTTCTACGCCTTGAAGAAGATGTCGAAGATGGAGATGGTATCTGGGATGCCGCTTATCGACCATGTTGATCGAGTATGTGACGGGTGCTTGGTTGGAAAACAGCACCGCAGCCGCTCCTGCTCGATCTACCTATCGTGCAAGTGATGCACTCGAGCTGCTCCATGGTGATCTATGTGGCCCTATCACCCCAGCAACTCACGGAGAAAAGAAGTACTTCTTCCTTGTGGTAGATGACTACTCGAGATACATGTGGGTCGTTCTCCTACGATCTAAAGATGAGGCATTTGAAGCGTTCAAGAAGCTGAAGGCTGCAACGGGGATGGAACACAAGCTTAAGGTTCGCGCTCTACGGACAGATCGCGACGGAGAGTTCACGTCAAACGAGTTCAATGACTACTCTGAGAAGATTGGCATAAAGAGGTTCCTCACGACACCTTATACGCCGCAGCAGAACGGGGTTGTTGAAAGGCGCAATCGAACCGTCGTTGACATGGCGAGAAGTTTACTCAAGAGCAAGAACTTGCCAGGGACTTTTTGGGGAGAAGCTGTCTCGACGGCGGTCTATCTTCTCAATCGGGCTCCAACGAAGGCGGTGATCGGCAAGACTCTGTATGAAGCAATTTACGGACGTAAGCCGAATGTGTCTCATCTACGGACGTTCGGGTGCGTGGCGCATGTGAAGACGGCAGAGTCGCATCTCTCAAAGCTTGCCGATCGCAGCACCAAGATGGTGTTCATCGGATACGAGAGGAGTTCCGGCACCAAGGCATACCGCTTCTACGATCCACGAACCAAGCGTCTACGAATTTCACGCGATGTTGTGTTTGAAGAAAATCAAGCGTGGAATTGGAGCGCAGCAGACGATGCTCCAAACGGTAACATATTCACAGTTGAATTTCCAACTGATGATGATGCAAGGGAGGATGTCCAGGTGGTTGGCAAGACACCCAACCAAGGTGACCACAATGAAAGTGATCATCATGGTGCCGACACCGACGACGACGTGCATGGGTCGCAAGGTGATAGCGACAACGACATGCACGACACGGGCGGAGATCTCGACAATGAGGCGCATAGTGATGATGACAATCAAGATGATGGTCACGATCACGACGACTACGCCGACGACGAGGATGCCAACGACCCGGCATCTACCACGCCCGAGACTCAACCGTCTTCCTCAAGTGCATCGACGTCGACACAATTTGTGTCGCCCCCTTCGCAAGCCACGACGGATTCTTCCGGGCCTAGTCGCTACAAGCCCCTCAAGAAAGTCTACAAGTACGCAAAGCCAATTACACTCGAGTACTCCAATTTGTGTTTACTCGGAGTTGAGGAGCCGGCGAACTTCGTAGAGGCGAGCAAAAGTTCAAGTTGGATGCACGCCATGGATGAGGAGATGAAGGCGATCGAGAGCAATGGCACGTGGACTTTGGTAACCCGACCTCCGAACCAAAAGGCCATAGGTTTGAAGTGGGTTTACAAGTTGAAGAAGGACACGAAGGGTGCCATTGTGAAGCACAAGGCAAGACTCGTCGCAAAGGGCTACGTAAAACGTCAAGGAGTTGACTATGAGGAGGTGTTTGCACCGGTTGCTCGAATCGAGACGGTGAGAGTGCTCCTAGCTTTGGCAGCACAAGAGGATTGGAAGGTTCATCATATGGATGTGAAATCCGCTTTCCTCAATGGCGACCTCAAAGAAGAAGTGTAAGTGGAACAACCCCTCGGCTACGAGAAGAAAGGCGAAGAAGGGAAAGTTTACAAGCTCAAGAAGGCACTTTACGGGTTGAAGCAAGCGCCAAGAGCTTGGAACACAAAGTTAGACCGAAGTTTGATCTCGCTCGGGTTCAAGTGATGTCCCCTCGAGCACGCGGTCTATACAAAGAACTCCAAAGGATCAAACCTGCTAGTTGGAGTTTATGTCGATGATCTGATTATCACCGGAGATAGCGCGCAAGAAATTGAACGTTTCAAGGCACAGATGAAGAAGAAGTTTAGCATGAGCGGTCTGGGATTACTCAGCTATTACTTGGGCATCGAAGTGAAGCAAAGCTCCAGAGAGATTTCCCTATGTCAATCGGCTTATGCGGTCAAGTTATTGGACAAGTGTGGCATGACAGATTGCTACGAGACACAAGCTCCAATGGACCAACGCCACAAGTTGAGCAAGCGTAGCTCAAATCCGCCGGTGGACACCACAATGTATCGAAGCGTTGTGGGCGGCCTAAGATATTTGGTGCATACCCGACCTGACTTGGCTTATTCAGTCGGGATCGTGAGTCGGTTCATGGAGAATTCGACAACCGAGCACATGAGCGCGGTCAAGCAAATATTGCGCTATGTGAAAGGCACTATTAATCTTGGCTGCACGTACAGAAAGGGAAAAGAAGGATTGATCCTTCGTGGATACTCAGATAGCGACATGGCAGGTGATGTGGATGACCGGAAAAGCACAACGGGCATGATATTCTACCTTGGCTCAAATCCTATCAGCTGGAATTCTCAGAAGCAAAAGGTGGTTGCGCTGTCTTCATGCGAGGCAGAATACATAGCGGCAAGCACGGCGGCTTGTCAAGCAGTGTGGCTAAGAAGACTCCTAGCTGATCTTGCAAAGCGGGAGGTGCAGAAGGTGTCATTGAAGATCGACAACCAAGCTGCAATCTCATTGTGCAAGAATCCGGTTCATCACGAAAGGAGCAAGCACATAGATACCCGGTTTCACCACATCCGGGAGTGCATTGAGGAAGGGATGATCGAGGTTCAGCATGTGAACACAAAGGATCAGCTTGCCGATATTCTCACGAAGTCTCTCGGGCGACAGAAGTTCTTGGAGATGCGAGAAAAGATCGGCGTCCAAACTGTAAAGTGAGGACATCGTGTTTAAGGGGGTGAATGTTAGAATTAACCACGATAGGTTAGCTTGTCCGGCACGGACTTGTCCTACGTCACCGACTCGTATAGCTGTACTAGTTAGCTTCTAGTATATATATATATATATAAATATATATATATACACACACACACACACGTGTATCCCCTTGTAAAAGATTACCAGAAACGTTCAAAGCAATAAAAGATAACCAAGACACGTCAAGAGCCTTTGGCAATCACCAAAAGATTTTTCCTCTGTCCAGGTTCGATCGCAAGTTTCCGTCGAGAGCGTCGCCGGCTACACACGTACATACGAGCACGTGCAGCCAATAATCGATTAAGCTGCCAGCTTGGTTGCTTGTTCGGCTAGCTTTGCACGTACGTAGCTCCTGGGCAATTTGGTCTAGCGATCAAAAGTGTAGAGAGAGATTATGGGCTGTGCAATCGCGATGTATTACTCGGTGCACCAGGCACGTATATATAAGTACAGAGGTGGGCCACAACCTCAACTATACAGGGAAAACAGGAGGTGGGCCCTACACACACATATACACGTACACAATATACTCAACACCCCGCAATCGAGCGGCGCTAGTGACGCAGAGATCGAACGAACTCCTCAAAGGTGGAAGTCGGCAGGCCCTTCGTCATCACATCAGCGAACTGCCGAAAGGTCGGCACATGGAGAACCCGCATGCGTCCAAGAGCCACCTGCTCGCGCACGGTGAATATCCAGCTCGATGTGTTTCGTCCGGCGATGATGAACGGGTTGGCGGAGAGGTACACCGCAGAGGCGTTGTCGCGATGAACAACCGTAGCACAGGAGACATCGTGATGTAGCTCAAGAAATGCTGTCGAAGCCAGGTGCACTCGGCGACTGCGTTGGCCACAGCTCGGTACTCAGCCTCGGCGCTAGAGCGCGAAACCGTGGGTTGTCGCTTGGACGACCACGAGACGAGCGAGGGACCGAGGTAGACGCAGAGCCAGAGGTGGACCGGCGAGTGTCGGGACAGCCGGCCCAGTCTGCATCGGAGTAGGCCACCATCTCCAAGGAAGCGGACGCCGTGAGTGTCAACCCAAGGGACATCGTGCGCGGATGTAGCGGCGATCCGCTTCACGAGAGTCCATGAGAGTCACGAGGGCGTGCATGTGGAGACACACCTGCTGGACAGCATATCAAGATCCGTCGGGTGAGAGCTGGCATCAAGAGCGCCGACAATAGACCGTAGAATGGAGCATCCGATGCGGCGAACCTCAAGAGCGAGACCTTGGCCTTCGTGTCAGCAGGGTAGCAACCGGATGGCGCTTGAGCATGCCAAAGACGCCTCAAGAAGCTCATGGGCATACTTCATTGATGAAGAAAGAAGCCGTCCGGCGCGAACGACCTCAATGCCAAGGAAGTAATGGAGAGCACCCAAATCCTTGATAGCGAACTCGTCACGCAGCCGCAGAGTGATCTGGCGAAGAACGGCTGCGGAGGAGGCTGTCGAGATGATGTCGTCGGCGAGAGCAGCAAATATGCGAGTGTCACCGTGGCGATAGACAAACAGTGAGGCATCCGAGCGAGTGACGCTGAAGCCCAATGTCGAAGAAACCCGGCGATCCGCTGGTACGGTAGCGCGGGTGCTGCTTGAGCCCGTAGGGAGAGCGCGACAGCAGTACACGTGGCGGGCAATGAGGCGCCGACGAAACCGTGGGTTGCTCACAAAACACCTGCTCCTCAAGATGGCCGTGGAGGAAGGCGTTGGAGACATCCATCTGGTGAACGGGCCAGCCGCGAGAGACGGCGAGCTGGAGGACAGTGCGGATCGTGCCCGGTTTGACAACCGGGGCAAACGTCTCCGTGAAGTCGACTCCAGCGCGCTGGTGGAAACCGCGGACCACCCAGCGAGCCTTATAGCGCTCAAGTGAACCGTCTGAGCGGGTCTTATGACGAAAGACCCACTTGCCGGTGATGACGTTGGCGCGAGAGGCCGGGCACCAGAGTCTGTGCGGTTCCGCCGGAGAGCGCCGAACTCTTCCCGCATCGCCGCAAGCCGTGAGGATCACGTGGGCGGCGCGGGCGACGCAGAATGCGTGGCAACTCCATGAGGCGGGCGAGGACGTACTCATCACGCGAGTACCGGAGGCTCGGGCAGTGAATGCCGGCGCGAGCTCGGGTGACAGGGCCGGACGGGCCACTGCCGGGCGAGGCGGCCGGGCGAGGCGGCCGGCGAGCAGGCGGCGGACCTCAGCGGCGCCCGAGGCCGGGCGAGGCGACGGTGACGGTGCCGCGAGGCAGCCGGGCGGAGAGGCGGCGAGGCAGCGGCCGAGCCAGCGCGCCCGAGGCCGCCGAGGCTGGCGAGGCGGCCGACCCGCGGCGCCCGAGGCCGTGAGGCGGCCGGGCGAGAGACCGGCGACGGGGCAGCAAGCAGCCGCGGAGAGGCCGGGCGAGGCGACCGGTGAAGAGGCGCCCGACCCAGGGCGCCCGAGTCGGGGGCGGCGGGTGAAGGCGGAGCGCCGGCCGTGGGGGGCGCCGGCAGTAGGGCCCGTGGACCGCCAAAGCCCGGAGGCGGTCCACGAACCAAGCGGGCTCGTCCACCTGACGAGGTCATCGATGAGCCGCCGGTGGCCGGCGGTGACGAGACGACGAGGGGTGCCTGCTGCTGAAACGGGAAGACCATCTCATCAAAGTAAACGTGTCGGGAGGTGAAAACACGGTGAGAGACAGGATCGTAGCAGCGGTAACCCTTAGTGTTGGGTGGGTAGCCGAGAAAGATGCAGGCGACGGAGCGGGGTGCAAGCTTATGAGGCGCAGTGGCAGCGGTGCTAGGGTAGCACAGGCAGCCGAAGATGCGAAGGCCGTCATAAGAGGGGGGGTGCACCGAAGAGAAGATGGTGAGGTGTAAAGTTCCCGCGAGTGCGACATGGACGGATGTTTATGAGAAGGGAAGCGGTGGCAAGAGCGTCAGGCCAAAAGCGCGGGGGCACATTGGCGTGAAAGAGAAGAGTCCGAACGCAGTCATTAAGAGTGCGAAGGATGCGCTCAGCACGACCGTTCTGCTGCGAGGTGTACGGGCAAGTGAGACGAAAAATCGTGCCATGTGTGGCGAGAAGCTCGCGGACAGCGGTGTTGTCAAATTCCTTCCCGTTGTCTGTCTGCAACGCAAGAATGGGCCGGCCAAACTGCGTGCGGACATAAGAGTAGAAACCGACAAGAGTGGAGATGACGTCCGACTTGCGGCGCAACTGGAAGGTCCACACATAATGCGAAAAATCATCAAGGATAACAAGATAATAAAGAAAGCCCGTATTACTTGCAACAGGAGATGTCCAAACATCACTATGAATCAACTCGAACGGGTACGATGCAACAAAGGAAGAAGGCCTAAACGGAAGGCGAGCATGTTTGCCAAGACGACATGCATGACACGAGTGATCCTCGTTCTTATTACATGTGAAAGAAAAACTCCGAAGTATGTGGCGAAGGGTGGCATGATTAAGATGACCCAAGCGAGCGTGCCAAAGATCCACTCCGGTGGCGAGAGCGACAGGGGCGGCGGAGGTGGTGGAGGCGACGGAGTGAACCGGGTAGAGCTCGTCGGGGCTGTCACATCGGTGGAGCACCATCCGCGTGCGAGCGTCCTTAACAGAGAAACCACAATCGTCAAATTCAACGGTCACCGGATTTTCACGTGTAAGAGAACGAACGGAAACAAGATTTTTAATAAGATCAGGAGAAACCAAAATATTAGACATGGAGATAGGGGTGGAGTTAGACGGAAAATATGTATGTCCAATATGGGTGATAGGAAGAGAAGAACCGTCGCCGACGGTGATGCGGTTGGAAGTATGGACAGGGTGAGCAGTATGGAGGTTACCGGGGTACGCCGCCATATGAGCGGTGGCGCCACTGTCCATGTACCACCGCCTCCGCCGTGTAGGTGGACGGGAGGCGGTGAAGAGCCGCCAGAGAGCCGGGTCCCACGGCGCGGTGGGAGGAGACGCGCAGACGTCGAGGGCAGCGGCAGCGGCCCGCTGGCGGCGGCTGCTGCCGTAGGGCGCCGCATAGGGCTGCGGCGTGGCGTAGTACGCCTGGTGTGACGGAGGCCGAGGGCCGAGAATACCCGGAGTGGGGGCCCGTGGAACCGGCATGGAGTAGGCGTGGACGACGCCGGTCCACGGGTTTTGACCGGCGTACCACGGGGCCGCCGGCTGAGGAGCCGGCTGCTGCTGGCGGGGCGCTCCTCCCTGAGCACCGCCGCCGCCTCCTCCCTTGCGCCACCCCGCGCTGCCGCCGCGACGGCCTCCTCCATTGGCCGCCGGCCGGGCGGCGGAAGGGCGGCCGGGCGGGCGGGAAGCCCGGCGGAAGGCGGGCGCCGCCGCGGGCGGCGTCTGGCGGGCGGTGGCGGGCCGAACCCGGTGCCGCGGCGACGAGGGCGGTGTGGGTGGCGCGTCCGGGCCGCCCGCATCCGGCGTTCCTCCAGCTTGAGGTACGCGACCACCTTGCCGGGGTGGGCTCCGGGATGAGGGTGAGGTTGGGCGGCGTTCAAGTCCTCGTTGAGGCCGCCGGAGAGGGTGCTGATGAGGAGCTCGTCGCCAATCTTCTCCCCGGATCGCGGAGCTCATCGGCGAAGCTTCTTGAGGCGCATGCAAAAATCATCGATGGACGAGTCAAGTTGCCGCACCCGTAAAACTCACCATAGAGAAGGACCTTGCGCTGCAGCCGATTGTCGGTGAAGAGGCCGTTGAGCTTGGTCCGGACCGCATGGGCGCTATCCTCGCTGCTCACCACAAGTGTGGAAGATGTCGGCTGGAGATGGTGAGGTAGAACCAGCGGATGATGGTGGCGTCGAGATCATCCACTCGTCGTGGATCATGAGCGCGGAGTCCACGGTGCCGCCCACGTGGCCGTGAAGGAGGTACTCACGGAACACGAAGCGAAAAATACCGCTTCCACGCGAGTAGGAGGCGGTGGTGTGGTCAAGCTTGACCGACGCGCCATGGATGTTGAGATCACGGACGAGGGTGACGCTGGACCGGCGAACGGGTTGGAGACGGTGGAGGAGGAGGAGCTCATGATGGCGGCGGGTTGGGGTTAGGGCGCGGCGCGGGTAAGGGGAGGTCGCGGCGCGGGTGCAGGGGAGAGATGCGGCGGCGGCGGCGTTGGGGGCGGTGTGTGCGGCGGCGAGCGGAGCGAAGGGTGCAGCGGCTGCGGGCGGAGCGGGCGGTGGTGGGGCGGAAGGGCGGCCGCGCGCCCTGGTCGGGATACGCGGCGGCGCGGACGGGCGGTGCGGCGGCTGTGACGAGGCGGCGGCGGCGGCTCGGGAGTGGCGGCGGCGGCGGCGGCCGGTGACGGCTGCGGCGGGGGCGGCGGCGGCGGCGGCGGCGGCGGGCGGCGTGTGCGGCGTGGCGGCGGCAGCTAGGGCTAGGACCGTGCTGCGATAGATACCATGTAGAGAGAGATTATGGGCTGTGCAATCGCGATGTATTACTTTAGACACACAGCACGATATATAAGACAGAGAGGGGGCCACAACCTCAACTATACAGGGAAAACAGGAGGTGGGCCCTACACACACATATACACGTACACAATATACTCAACAAAAAGCCAACATAGAGGACATCGACTCCCCTTAATTTTCTTTTGGTTTCCTATGTTCTTTTCCTAGTAAATTTGGATGTTGGTACACTACAAGACCAACATGTAGGGTAGAGACACCAAGTCAGGACCGGTGCCTTTTGTTGATGCGAATAAGCAGTACTACCAAATGATTGTTTATATAAGCCACACACTCACGCTGAGACGGGCAGTTAACTTGAAGATTCACAGTGCGTACTTGAGACGGAGTCCTAGACTCCTAGTATACGCGTACCATGCAAAAGGAGAATAAAGTCTGATGCTCTGTAAAAGCTTGTTGCAGGCAATCCATGGAAGGGCATACAGTTAAGGTAGGTGTAGGATTATTCTAAAGTCAATTAAGGTTACAAGTCAGAACGACTTGGAGATTCACAGTACTTCATAGTAGACTCAGTAGCTGCTCACACTGACAGAATCACACTAGACACTGAGCATCAATTCACACTTCAACTTTGGACTCAAGCTAAAGTCGTCGTCTCGTCGCCCCCGTACGTTGAACTGCTAGCCAGGACCTTTTCCACACACTGTCAAGCGTCAAGTCGCCGCGCGAGCCTTTCTGTGGTCTCCGATAGATGCGCTTTCATCTTCTCCTGTCGTGGGACACCGATGGAGACGCCAGTTTCTCTCTGCTACTAGTAGTAGTATAAATGCAGGACCTTTGGGTAGGAGGGGTACCAAACCCACAACCTCTTCTGCTCTTCACCCAGTTGAAAGGCAGCTTCTTCCTGGCATCGATCTCAGTCGTGCGTTTCAGAGGGGAAGAAGAAGGATGCCTGACCACAACGGCGTGAAGAAGGGCATGTGGGACTTCCTCTGCGGCTGCTTCTCCCCTTCCGGCACTAGTGATTGATTGAGATGATCGAGCTGCGCGCCGCTAGGTACTGATGGACGTGCTGTGTTTCTCTGTGTGATGTAGTACGTACGTTCTTAGCTTAGCTGACCCTCAGTCAGGTAGTAGCTTAGGCATGGTTTGCTGATGTATCTCTGTCTGTGTTCTCCAGTCGATTGGTAATCTGTGTGTTCTCAGCATCGTCGTGCATTGTTCAGCTAGGTTCTTCTTCTCATCTTCTGTCCGTGTCGTGTAATAACTCACTCTTTTTCCGGCAGACGAGTATTGCGGTCCAAATCATGATATAAAACATGTTGCTGTATTTGCTTCGTTTCGCCTGCTTGAGCATTGTCGCTCTGTGTATGTCTCCTAAAATTGCTTACTTCATGAATAAATTCACGTCGGATCGCCGGTGACGGCCAATCCCTTTGGCGCGCGACATGGATTTGCTGCGCCAGCACTGCACGCACGTAGCCTCTGATCACGACCTCGCAAACGTGAACACGAGAGTCTCAGATGCTCAGTTAAGCCATACTGGCGAGTTCCTTGACAACTGGGTTCTGTTAACGAGGCAAAAGATTTACCATTTTCATTGATTAAGAAGAAGAGTTTCAGTCCCGCAAAAAAAAAAAGAGTTTCAGAGACAGTACCGCAAGGTGAAACATTCCGTCTACCTAACAACCTGGTCGGCTGCGCCGGCGGTACTAGCTAGCTAGTTCAAGTGAACTGATTGTACGCGAAATGACTGGCCGACGTTGATCGCCACACGAACTCGTACGCTGACTCGGCCCGCAAATCCGAAATTTGCAATTCAATTTCACACAAGAAAATACATTTATTTGCCTTTTTCAACGGCATTGGATACATAGTACTTCACCAAATCTTTGCTAGAATAGCAAGACCAAATCTTTGCTCATGTGTGGGATGAGGAGCTATAGCACATGATTTGAACGGTCTGATCCTAGGGTACATCAGCCATGTCGTTGTTCAATAGTGTGTGCGATGATCAGTGCATCACCCACGTTCTATTCTCATCAGTGTGTGCCTTTCTAGTACATCACAGACGGTTCCATTCTCATTTGCTGCGCCTTTTAGCTTTGCGTCGCAAATGCTCATTTTTCATTATCATGCGCGCTGCAGTTAAACAGAAGCGAGAAACATACCATATTTGAGTTAGCCCTGCAACAAGAAGATTCACTAGAATATGTATTTGAAGAAATATTGCCCATAACAAGCACAATCATCGAAACACGATTACTGTCATTAGGTGAGAATATAGTGACGTAGTGATGACCAACCATTGACCGCGCGATGCGGGCGACTCGCGGGGTTCCCGTGGCGACCGTCGCCGGCCGCCGACGGGAGTCGCCGGATCTGACTGAAACGCGCGTGGGGGGTCGATTCTGGGCGCTAGCGGACTCGGAAGATGAGGAGGACGACGACGATCCGGTGCCAGACTACTCGCCAACACCATCCGACGTGATTTGCGAGGCGTTCAATCCTGATACTCGGAGGAAGATGTCGCTGCGTTGGTAGATGAAATCGTGCCCGGAGAGGATCCGGCGCGGCTAGGTCTGCGTTCTACGGATCGAGTGGAGGTGGTTCGCCGGATTGTACACCGGAGGACGGCGGCGACGGCGATCCGACCATGGAAAGGGCCTTTGCCTAAGGTACGCATTCAACCAATTACTTTGTCTGATTATTTTCCGCAAGATGATTGGAACATAGTTATTCGGAAGAAGAAGAAGAAGGGAGGGAGGCCGGATCCAGCACCCCCGCCGCCGGCGACCAGGGCGGCGGACGGGATCAGGGCGGCCAGGACCCTTCGTTTGAATTCCCTACTTGGTTCTGAGTGGGCCGGTATGGTGTGGGTCGGTTCCCGGACCATGCATGGGCATGAGGCCCATCATGGGGGTGTAGATGCCGGCCTGGATCGTGCAGCCTCCAATGGGTATGTGGCCCAGGAGAGCTGCGTCCGGTCTGTTCGGCCTGTGGAGAGCGCATGCACGAACGTCGATCGCTTTGTGCCCTTCGTTCGCTTGCCGCCGCTTAGGGTTCGCAAAACAGCACGGCGGTTTCCGCCTTGCGGGGATCGACGAGCGAGGCGCATCCAGCCCTGGCCGGCCATGGCAGGTCGAGGGGATGCTCCTCCGCCGGCAAAACGTTCCTCGTCAGGCGCTGCAGGTCGGGGTGTGGTGGCTCCACCGCTGGCAGCGACCGCCAGACGGGAAGGTCAGACGCAGAACGGCCAAAGGCCGCCGGCGGGAGGTGGCGGCGCGGCTGGTGCCGCAGGACGAGGTGTACCCCCCGGGGGTGCACCGCCGCCGGGGCCATCCCATCCGCAGCCGGCTCTTGGGAAGGGAGGCGTGAGGCCGACGGTACCGGCCTCGGTGCCCGCAGCTAATTCTGCCGGTCGGGGGGTCGGGAGAGCAACAGCGGCGCCGCCCCTTGCTACCCAGGCTGCGGGTCAAGGGGGACCGAGACCCCCATGCCGGCATCTTGCTGAGATGGGCGGCAGCAGCGCGCGCGGACAACGGCAGGTTGGAGGCGTGCCGGCAACCACGGGAAAACCACCACCGCATTATGTTGCTAGGCCGGTGCAGAACAGGTCCACTCAGCCTCAGTCAAACAATAAAGAGCCTAATGTTCCTCCCCGAGGCCAGTGGGGGGACGACGAATACGATGCATACGGTGAGGGACAGCACCGCGGATCCTCGTCGACGGGAGGAGGGCGTGGTTACGCTTGGCAGAGTGACGGGTCGGCCGAGAGACCCTTTCTTGGGCCGGCCGGCGGTTTTGTTGAGGGGGCTTCCGGCCCGGATCATCGTCAAAGAGGAGGTTTTCATGGTAACCGAGGTGGTCGGAGCTGGGGTCGTGGGAGATTTCGCCGCCCACAACCACCTAGGGTGACTGTTCATACTGATGCTACGGAGGAGACTCAGCATTCCTCAGAGCTACCTCCACAGGCGATGGAGGTGGTGAAGGAGTTGGCCAATGTTGACATTTCTGAGGCTGGGACGGTGGATGAGGCCACTGACAAGTCTGATGCAGAGAGGGCATCCAAGTATGCCCGTAAGAAGGAGAGGATGATTTGCTATCGATGTGGTGACAAGGGCCACTTCATTGCTGAGTGTGTGGCCCACCTGTGTGAGTCATGTGGCAAGCTTGCACATGAGTCGGGAGAGTGCCCAATTTTGCGTGACTTACCTCCGACGCTGAACATCTATGGAGTCTACTGTGCTGAGCTCATGTTTTTTGAGTCCCCGGAGGCGAGAGAGGTCCCGGAGGATAACCAGAGTTCGACTACTGGGATTGTGAGAGCGACACAGGGCGAGGTGACTGAGGCACAGATTGTGAGGAGGTTGCAGGAGTTAGCTCCCGGTGATTTTGTTTGGGAGTTGGTGCCCATTGAGGACAGAGTTTTTAAGGTTGATTTCCCATCTGTCGAGGACCTGCGGAAATTGTTAAGTTTTGGCTTGTGTAAAGTTCCCGGTACTCAGTGTATTCTGGAGTTTAACGAGTGGAAACAGGTTGAGCCTAAAGGAAAACCGCTTACATAGGTATGGCTGAGGTTTTTGGGGGCTCCATCTAAGCCTCTGCAGGACGCTCGTGTTGTGGCTAGTTTGGGCATCCTGGTTGGAAAAACAGAAAAAGTAGACATGGCTTTCACTCGTGCCAATGGGATTGCCCGGATTCTTGTGAGCATTCTGGATATTGAGTATGTGCCTGATAAGGTCAACTAGACTTATAAGGGCGAGGTGTTCCCGCTAGATATTGAGTTTGAGGACACCGACTTATTTGATGATGCGGTTAACGGCAATGATGTTGACATGCACGACCGTGAGGGTGGTGCGGGGACTAAGGGGGCACCGTTAGATGAGACCATGCGAGAGGGATCCAACGGTTCTCACGCTCAGTCGGCCGGGAATGGATCGGAGGCTGAGCCCACAGTCTCACCGGCGGTACCCATGGCTACTTTGCGTTTCGGGTCTTTCGAGCCAGCTTCGGCACCTCCCAGGCTTTGGAGTGACAGGGTGGAGCCGGATGATGATCTTGAGCACACGCTTCCTTCACTGGAGTTTGAGAGGGAGATTGGTGTGTCTGTTGCTCGTCAGGCGAGTTCTTTGGGAGGCGATGTGGAGTGGAGGCACGGTGATGGCCCTCTTGGATTGCTGACTCCCGCGGGCGCGATTTCGGTGTCGGCGAGCGCGGGGCCGAGGGGTTGTGGGGGAGGGGGTTCGGGACCTGGAGTCCACTCTCCCCCCGTCCCGAGGACGATGCAGGTATCTTCGGTGGTGTCGGCCCCGAGGGGGTCGGCTCCAGCGGCTGGAGGGACCTCGAGGCAGGCGGCCTCGACTACTTCTGCGACGGTGGTGGCAACCACTGTGGCTGCTGCTGCGGCAGGGGGGACGCCAGGGCAGGAGGCCCGGTCTCCACCCTCTACTCCGGTGGTCAGGAGGACCACCTCACCGAGGGCTTCTCCGTCTGAGCCGCAGGTTGGGGCGGGAGGAGACAGCGGGCAGGAGGCCCCTCTCTTACACTCCTCCCCATTGCCTCGTGTGGGGCACTCGTCCAAGGGGATCGGGAGCCCGCAGACGCCTTCGCTAGTGACCTCGGCACCACCTGTCAGAGTTTTGGTGCCAGGTTATACTAGGGAGGAGGTGATCGCGTTTGGTGGGATCCCGGATCCTCTCTCCGAGGGGAGACGGATGAGTGCTCGAATCCTCGACGTCCCAGAGGTTGATGATATGCAGCAGCGGTGCGCTATGAGGGCGGCCAAGCTTCAGGAGGCTGCTTTTTCTTCGGGTATGTCCGTTGACTTGTCTAATTCCTTATTGCATTTTTCTAATGAGGACATTATAAATAATGCAAACCAATTAGGAGTTTCACTAGGTGCTACGGATAGTGAAATTACCAAATCGTTGAACGATATATTAGACCTTGAAGCGGAACGGGCTTTAGAGGCTATTCGTAATCTTGCAGTAGTTAAACCAATGAATGATGATGAGATAAATGCGTTAGGAGTTAGAGTGCTTGATAGCCTGTGTGAGGATCTCGCACCCACTAACCATGAGGCTGACGAAGAGGATGTCCCCCTACAGAATGACGCTAGCAATATTTCAGAACCCGGTCATGAGGAACGGGGAAACGAGCTTAGTAAACCTAAGCGTAAGTGGAAATGGAAGATTTATCCCGATTCCGTAGTTCGTAGGAGTGCTAGGATTCGAACCACAAAAAAATTCCATGATGAACTATGAGAGGAATTTTTTGGAATAGCAGAGGTCTTAAGGACTTGGCTAAAAGAAGATTCCTGGCTGAGACATCTCTTGAGCAGAAGCTAGATTTTGTTGCTCTATCAGAGACGGGTAGAGATAACTTTGCACCGCAATTTCTCTCCTCACTAGTTGGTGGTATTGATTTCGATTGGCATTGCTTACCTCCGCGAGGAAGATCGGGGGGCATCTTACTAGGTGTGAGATGCGATTCACTTGAAGTCCGTAGTGTAGTGATGGGTGACTTCGCGGTAAAGTTTCGAGTTAGGTCTAAGACGGATGGCTTTAGCTGGGCTTTGGTGGCGGTATATGGTGCCGCGCAGCCTGAGTTTAAAGCGGAGTTTCTAGCAGACCTCGTTCGAATTTGTGGGTCAGAACAACTACCGATTTTAGTTGAAGGTGATTTCAATATCATCCGGAGGCGAGAGGAGAAGAACAATGACAACTTTGACGGCAGATGGTCCTTCATGTTCAACACCATTATTGAAAGCTTGGATCTGAGAGAGATAGAACTCTCGGGTCGAAAGTTTACATGGGCCAACGCTATGCCAAACCCAACTTACGAAAAACTTGATCGGGTTCTTGCAAGCGTGGAGTGGGAACAACAATTCCCGTTGGTCACGGTGCAAGCCCTTTCGAGGGGAATATCTGATCATACCCCACTGTTCGTGGACTCAGGGGAGCCGAACCACATGCGTAATAAGAACACCTTCCCATTTGAGACGTCATGGTTCGAACGTGAGGGGTTCTTAGATTTGATCGCCAGGGAATGGGTTAAAGATGTTTGCGGTAAAACACCCATTGAGCGATGGCAGAATAAGATTAGGAATTTGAGAAGCTTCTTGAGGGGTTGGGCTAAGCACCTTAGCGGTGTGTATAAGATTGAAAAGGTGTGACGCCCGGATAATTAAGTCACAGTAACCCTCCGCTAATGATGCCACGTCACCTTGATTTCTGTTACTAATCTCACGTTAGTTCAAAACCAATTCGAATTCAAATTCAAAATCAAGTCGACAATAAAATTTTTCAAAATTTAAACAAAAATGTTCGGTGGACGCCAAATATTACAAAGGTAATTATGGTGCAGCAAACCCCTTTTTATAAAATGCCTAATTACTTTTAGATGAATTTAAATAGAAAAGAAATAATAAAAAAAAGGAAAACAAAACAGAAAAACTAAAAACTAAGACTATCAAAAAAAGGAGAACCCCCCGGTCAGGCGTGGCCCAACTGGCCTCACCCACCGGTCCACCTGCCCAACCGCCGCGCCCACCCCCACTCCTCTCCTTATCCCCCAACCCTAGCCGCCACCCCACTCGTCCCTTCCCGATCCACCTCTCCTTTCCCCCACGATCCGGATCGGATCGCCCCGATCCCGCCACCCGTCGCTGAACCCCCACCGACGTCGTGTCGCCGCCCGCAGGCCTCCCGTCGCCGGAGCCACCACGCCGGCCCGCCTTCCATCTCTTCCAGCGGCGCCCCAAGCCCGACGTCGCGCGCCGTCGCTACTCGTCAACGCCGCCGGTTGTCTCACCGCCTCGCCGTTGGGCGCCGCCACGCCGAGCTCCCCGCCGCCTGCTTCCTCCTCTCCGCCGCCTGCCTCCCCATCGCCGCCGTCCTCGCCAACCCCCACGAGCACCACTTCCCGTTCCTCGCTTTCGTGAGCTCACCTCTCCCTCCTCTCTGTCTCCCTCGTGCGCCACCACGCACACACGCCGCTGGCCTGCGCTCACTGCGCCCGACGCCGCGCCCGCTCTCTGTTGCCGCGCCACCGTTCTGCGCTACCCGCGCCCTCTGGCTCGCTCGCCTCCACCGCGCCTCCACTCAGGCTTCACTGGCAAATAGCTGCCGCGCCGCCATGCCACACCGGCGCTGCCGCAGCTTGCCGCTGCTTCACTCGGCGGCGCCTCGGCCGAGCCCACCCACCGCCCAGCCATCGCCGGAGATGGCAGCGCCACGGCTTGCCCCCACTCGGGTGCCAGTCGGGTCCGGCGCCCACCAGCGCTGCAGTTCAAGATGGCCTCGACCACTTACACGCGGGCCCCACGCCTGACGCTTGTAAAAAAAAAAGGATTTAAAAAAAATCAAAAATCAGATAAATAATAAATAAAATTAAACTTAATTAATTAATTAAATTAATTACGTTAATTAACCCTAATTAATTAATCTAATTAATCATTAGTTTAATTAAGTAGTAGTTTTTTCGCCTAAACCCCAATTAAGTCTAAACAGGATGATGTGGGTCCCATCGACCCATCGGTCGGGTTGACCACCAATCGCCGACGTCAAGATGACATCATGCTGATGTCATTATTTCATTTTCGAATTAATTAAATAATTAATTAAATTCCGTAAATTAATAAAATCTTTAGAAAATCATATAAAATAAACCGTAGCTCGGATGAAAATACTTTCTACATGAAAGTTGCTCGTAATCGACGAGACGAATCCGAATACGCAATCCGCTTATCCACCACGTATCCCTAGCATAGCAAACACGCAACTTTCCTCTCCGGTTCATCTCGTCTGAAACGCTAAACACCGGAGTACTTTCCTGATGTTTTCCCCTTCACCGGTATCACCTCGCCTTTGCGTTAGGGCACACCTAGCACCGCAGTATTGACATGTTATGCTTTGTGATGCTTTGATTGCATTGTATTTATTGTTTCTTCCCCTCTTCTCTCCGGTAGACTATGAGGTCGACGCCGCTTTGGTACCCGATCGACTACGGAGTTGACGACCCTCTCTCTTGCCAGAGCAACCAGGCAAGCCCCCCTTGATCACCAGATATCGCCTATTCTTCTCTATACTGCTTGCATTAGAGTAGTGTAGCATGTTATCGTTTCTACACTCCTATTCATTGCATAGCGACATTGTTGCTACACTATTGATACCTTACCCGCAATCCTATATGCTTAGTATAGGATGCTAGTTTATCATCATTGGCCCTACATTCTTGTCATCCGCCTTGCTATATTATCGGGCCGTGATCACTTGGGAGGTGATCACGGTATATACTACATACATACATACTATACAGATGGTGACTAAAGTCGGGTCCGCTCAAGAGTACCCGCAAGTGATTCTGATGAGGGGCCGAAAGGACAGTGGCTCCATCCCTAGAGGTGGGCCCGGGTTCCCGACGGCCCCGATCACACTATGTGGCGGAGCGACAGGGCAGGTTGAGACCACCTAGGAGACAGTGGGCTCGGCCTGCTCGGCGTCATGGATACTTAACACGCTTAACGAGATCTGGGTATTTGATCCGAGTCCGCCATTTGGTCTATACGCACTAACCATCTACGTGGGAGTAGTTATGGGTATCCCGCGCCGTGGTATCACCGGCCTTCTTGACGTCGGCGAGCGCGCGCGCTACCGGATTGGAACGTAAGCTCGCTTGTATTAGGGGCTAGTTACGCTTCCGGCCGCCCACGCAACGTGGTGTGTGCATCGGGCGATGGGCCTGCACTGTGGCGCTTAGGTTTAGACCGGCGTGGTCGACCTCTGTTGTGCCTAGGTGGGGCTGCGGCGTGTTGATCTTCCACGGGGCATGACCCAGAAAGTGTGTCCGCCAAATGGGATCAAGCGTGTTGGGTTATGTGGTGCACCGCAGGAAGTTTAATCTATTCAATAGCCGTGATCTTCGATAACAGGACGACTTGGAGTTGTACCTTGACCTTATGACAACTAGAACCGGATACTTAATAAAACACACCCTTCCAAGTTCCACAGACAACCCGGTGATCGCCGCTAACAGAGGCAACGAGGGAGGATCGCGGGTAGGATTATGCTATGCGATGCTACCGGAGATGCTACTTGGAGATGCTACTTGGCGATGCTACTTGGAGGACTTCAAACTACTCTCTTCTACATGTTTGCAAGACGGAGGCTGCTGAGCGTAGTCTTCGACGTGATTAGCTATCCCCTCTTATTCTCGCATTCTGCAGCTCACCCATCGATATGGCCCTTTACACATATACACATGCATATGTAGTGTAGCTCCTTGCTTGCAGTACTTTGGATGAGTACTCACGGTTGCTTTCTCCCCTTTTTCCCCTTTTCCCTTCTTTACGGTTGTCGCAACCAGATCATCGGAGCCCAGAGCCGACGCCACCGTCGATTTATGACTACTACATCGGAGGTGCCTACTACTACGTGCGTGCCACGACGACGATCGGGAGTAGTTAGGAGGATCCTGTGCAGAGGCCCGCGCCTCTTCGATCTGATCCCAGTTTGTGCTAGCCTTCTTAAGGCAAACTTGTTTAACTTATGTCTGTACTCGATATTGTTGCTTCCGCTGACTCGCCTATGATCGAGCATTTGTATTCGAGCCCTCGAGGCCCCCGGCTTGTATTATGATGCTTGTATGACTTATTTTACTTTTAGAGTTGTGTTGTGATATCTTCCGTGAGTCCTCGATCTTGATCGTACACGCTATGCGTGCATGATTAGTGTACGATTAAATCGGGCGTCACAAGTTGGTATCGAGCCGATCGCTGTAGGAATCCCCTTCCCAACTCCTTGGTCAAGTCGAGCTAGACTTTACAAAACTTTTACTAACATGGTCATGCGGCCCATGGGCCCACGCCGCCATTGGGTGGTAGTAGGATCTTTTATTCCTCGCCTTTACTCGGGACTCGAGCTCTCTTCTATTCGGATTAAATGATTTTGCTAAAAACAAAACTAACTTTAGGTTCTCGCAAGTACTTCCTCCCGAGAGCCCCTTATTACCGATGACCGCTTTCGCACTGTAAGATTCCAAGATACTCTACGATGTGCTCTCGAGACTATGTGCCATCGCTTTTGCAATTCACTTCCATCGATAAATCCTCTCGATAACTACTTACACCTATCGCTCATATTTTCATCCCCGCTGTTTTGTTATTACAAGATGTCCTCAAATACTTTTCGATATTCCGAGAATTCTTTATGCTTACTGCCCTGCAGTTCCTTGCTGCATGAATACCCCTACGGATAATTACTCGCGCTTGCCGAGTATCCGTTTGTCCAAAGTTGTTCATGTGTTTCACAAAAATACATTCAAATACTACCCGATCTTCCGAAAATACTGAGCAGCCTGTTGCTCTTGGAATTCTTGCTTACTTGCATTATGGTTAATCCCATAAGCTCGTAATCTTAATGGCATCCCTTGTCATTGTCATTTTGAGTCCGTTGATCCAATATGTTGCGAATGCACGCAATCATCAGTTGATCCTTATAAAGTATCTTTCCGCTCGACGCCTTTCAACATGAGCTGGTTCTCGCCAATCAGATTGCCATCGATTGTACCCCTAAGTCTATTCAACTTATCCATCCTTGATCAGAGTGCTTGCTCCTGATCCTTTATTTGAAAATCATAATTCCTTTGTTATTTAAATGTTGAATTATTCAGATGTTCTATAAATCGATGCATTTGCATTCTTTCTTCCTTTGATTGGGTATCGATACTCACATCAACTCCATTTTGGATCGCCATATCCACTGTTGGATTATTATCCGATAGTGTCCTTCATAATTAATCACCTTGTGAGTTCTTCCTCGATACATAATGCCTTTGGAAAATTGTATCCTCTCCTTTTGCCAACCATGCTCTGCTTTCGAGCTGGTGATATTTACTCTTGAAGCTTGTGGTATGTGTTCCTAAGATGCCCTGATGGGTTGAACCTATGCCTACCTTACTATGTGTGAACTCGGAAGTTTTCACGAGTCATACTCATCTGGTATTTCACCAGGTAAAAACTTTCAACACTAATGCCTTTATCAAAGCGAGAAGTGAATGGAAGGTTATACATTGAAGAAGTGGGAGTCGACCTTGAACTTTGTGTTCATGCCCATGGACACGATGTAGATCCTATCATGGAAGCTTCTTGTAATAATAACTATTTCCTTGTTATAATATCATTTGGAATCGTGAATTGATCCTTTGCAATCATGGATCCGACCATATTTTCTACTTGATTCCATTTTTCTGACAAGTTAAATCACTTGTCCTCTCTGCATCAATACACCCATCCAACCTCTATTTTGATCTACCTTGAGTACTAACCCCTAGTATCTCGAGGATATCAACCGATTGCACTACATCTTATGCATTTACGATGAAGTAGTGCCTCTCCCGTCAGAGTCACTCCACGGGTTCGGGTTGTCGTCAACCGAGAACACCGATTAGCTTAATCGAATCGCCTCGTGATTCAAGACTCCTAGTACATTGTGGATGAGAAGTTTAATACTCCATCACGTCATTCCTAGCCCGATCGGCTATATCATTTTGTACTAAATTTTAACTTTGCTACCGGTCCTTTCTTCCTCGAGCACAATTTTTGACGATGAGCTAAGCTTACGTTGATTTTCCTCGTCATATCATTTCACCTTGAACAACAAACTTGATTTCAAGTTTGTGTCGCACTCCATGGTTCCAATAACCTTTTGCTTCATAATTCCTTTAACTTGATGTCATCGCCGATGGATTACATCTTCGTGGAGCCTCTCGACAAAATTTGTCGTGATCATCATCAACATCTTGACTCCTTCCTCGGATATCAATTGAATTCATGATGAGAAATACCATCCTTGCCCTCGATGATTTGTGTTGTCATCGACCACTTTAATGCCTCCCCTCCAACACAAACTTGTTCGTGTTTTGTGTTGTACCTTGAGATCCTTGCTACCCAACTTATGTTATGTTCTACCTTGTAGTATTGCTATCTTCTATGTCAAGAATGTCATGGGAAATTCACCACCCTTAAGAATTCTTGATACCAGTGATACTTATTAACATCACCATTCTTTTCTTGGTCCCCGTGATATTTCTAACCGAATACTGGCGATGGTCTGATGTGTAAATTCTAAACTTCGAGCAACCCTCTTGCTTTGAAGTTATTGGTCTACAGTTTCATTCTACGACTATGGCTTATTGAATCACCATTCTGACATTGGTCGTGCAACCCAACCCATATTTTGGGCGCACCTTTCAACCAACGTTTAATTGTGTATGTTTTCATCGAGCATACTTCCTTATATCATTTGATCTGACAAATGTTATCTCCTTGTTCACTTAATTGTGGAAATCCATCCTTTGGGAATCTCGATGAATTGCCGTTGAGTTCACCAGACACCTCCTTGTCCTCTCCTTGGGTTAATGATGAACTCTTGCTAATGGAAATCACTTCATAGTTCATTTCGAGAATCTTACATTGTCATCTCGTCAATTGTGTTGCACCTTTTCTTCTCGTGCATACTAAGTCCGAGGTATCATGACACCAATCGGATCTGAATCTCGGTCGTATGATGGTTGGTACAACTTTCCATGAGATATGATGTTGGTCCTTTGATGACCCGTAATATGATGTCATGCCTAGCACCCCCGGCCGGAGGACCTATCATTATAATTTCTTTTGCAAGGATAACCATTCTTCCCGAGGAAACTGTAAGACTTATTCGCAAGTTGTTCTTGATGAATCCTTTGTCTATCCAAGTCCGACCTTTGCTTAAAGACCATGGCAATGCTATCTCAAGCATGTCTGTGGTACTGATCATCGATAAGAACATTTGAAGCACCATGCTAAATTTCCTTTATCAAATTTTCAAACACCGTTGTTTCAGTGATGTCATAAAGTTCCTCTCCCCTAACCTAAATGGTTTTCTACGTTATATCCTGTTATGGATATCATGCTCTACTTGTCATTGGGAAGGATATACCCCTGAATTATGTGTTTAAACACACTATTCTTTCCATTGTTCTGATTAAATCTGATAGACACTTTTCCCCTTCCATTGGTTTGTTTAAACCCTTTCTATGGTCTATATGATATAAGCAGTAATAATTCCTTGCTTGTGATAACACATCGGTGTACAACTCTTTCAAGAAGATCCTATTACTATAATTGATGACATTCCGTAACCACCGATGGGCGATAACTTTGCCAATTGGTTCGCCTCGCTCAACAAGCGGAAAATTGCTCTCTTCGCTCCCGCCCTGGTACCAAGATTTTTGCGGCATACCGACAAACTATTCACCGACATGCCTCCCCGTCGGCGGCTGCAAGATGTCACCACCCTTCCTACTTTCAACCCGCATGGTGGGCCCATAACCCACAGGTCCCGTGATCGAAACCCCACTCTCCTATACACCCTCTATTCCCAAGGTTGTTCCTCGCGCGTGGCCTCATATGTAATTCATGAGCCACCTTCAGGTCTGATATCGGACACAATACTTATTCTCGTTGTTTTGACCCCTTTCACGCCCTATACCAGGCATCGAGCGATTGCCTGCCCGCTCGAAACTTCCCAGGATACCTCCTTACTTTGCTCTCGATATTTTCTTAAGTTTCGATTCGAGAGTTACTTTCCGCCACCTTCCTTGATGTTGTCGAATTCGATAGTCAACCTTGCCGAGGTCCGTTCTCCCAGGATGCCCACCCTTTATTCTTTCATAAGTACGATGGAGTTCTTGAAGAAAGTACGCTGACTTCATCATGATGACCTGAAGCAGAGAACTGAAGACATCAATGTAATGGGTCGACCTCTTCGAGAAGAGCAACCAAAGACGAGAAGATTCGTTAGGATTTCGTAACCAGACCTTTCCCCCTAGTCCCCCTCTTAAATCTCGGGACGAGATTTCTTGTAGTGGTGGAGAATTGTGACGCCCGGATAATTAAGCCACAGTAACCCTCCGCTAATGATGCCACGTCACCTTGATTTCTGTTACTAATCTCACGTTAGTTCAAAACCAATTCGAATTCAAATTCAAAATCAAGTCGACAATAAAAGTTTTCAAAATTTAAACAAAAATGTTCGGTGGACGCCAAATATTACAAAGGTAATTATGGTGCAGCAAACCCCTTTTTATAAAATGCCTAATTACTTTTAGATGAATTTAAACAGAAAAGAAATAATAAAAAAAGGAAAACAAAATGAAAAACTAAAAACTAAGACTATCAAAAAAAGGAGAACCCCCGGGTCAGGCCCAACTGGGCCTCACCCACCGTCCACTCGCCCAACCGCCGCGCCCACCCCCACCTCTCCTTATCCCCCGCAACCCTAGCCGCCACCCCACTCGTCCCTTCCCGATCCACCTCTCCTTTCCACGATCCGGATCGGGTCGCCCGATCCCGCCACCCCGTCGCCTGAACCCCCACCGACGTCGTGTCGCCGCCCGCAGGCCTCCCGTCGCCGGAGCCACCACGCCGGCCCGCCTTCCATCTCTTCCAGCGGCGCCCCAAGCCCCGACGTCGCGCCATTGCCGCTACTCGTCAACGCCGCCGGTTGCCTCTCACCGCCTCGCCGTTGACGCCGCCACGCCGGAGCTCCCCGCCGCCTGCTTCCTCCTCTCCGCCGGCTGCCTTCCCCATCGCTGCCGCCCTCGCCAACCCCACGAGCACCACTTCCCGTTCCTCGCTTCCCAGTGAGCTCACCTCTCCTCCTCTCTGTCTCCTCGATGCGCCACCACGCACACACGCCGCGCTGCATTGCGCCACCTGCGTTCGACGCCGCGCCCGGCTCTCCCTGTTGCCGCCTGCCGTTCTACGCTGCTACCCGCGCCCTCTGGCTCGCCTGCCTCGCCTCCACCGCCCTTCACTCTGCAATGGCCCTCTGCTGCCGCCACAGCCACCGCCGCGCCCCTTGCCATTGCCGCCACTGCTTCACTCGGCGGCGCCACCGAGCCCACCCACCGCCCAGCCATCGCCGAGATGGCAGCGGCTGGCTGCCCCTCGGGCGCCTGGGCTGGTCCGGCGCCCACCACGCCTGCAGTGCCCGCATGGCCTCGACCACTTACACGCGGCCCCGGCGCCTCAACGCTTGTAAAAAAAAAGGATTTAAAAAAAAATCAAAAATCAGATAAATAATAAATAAAATTAAACTTAATTAATTAATTAAATTAATTACGTTAATTAACCCTAATTAATTAATCTAATTAATGCTAGTTTAATTAAGTAGTAGTTTTTCGCTTAAACCCCAATTAAGTCTAAACAAGGATGGATGATGTGGGTCCCATCGACCCATCGGTCGGGTTGACCAACCAACTGCCGACGTCAAGATGACATCATGCTGATGTCATTATTTCATTTTCGAATTAATTAAATAATTAATTAAATTCCGTAAATTAATAAAATCTTTAGAAAATCATATAAATTAAACCGTAGCTCGATGAAAATACTTTCTACATGAAAGTTGCTCGTAACGACGAGACGAATCCAATACGCAATCCGCTTATCCACCACGATCCCTAGCATAGCAAACACGCAACTTTCCTCTCCGGTTCATCTCGTCTGAAACGCTAAACACCGGGAGTACTTTCCCGGATGTTTTCCCCCTTCACCGGTATCACCTCGCACTGCGTTAGGGCACACCTAGCACCGCGTATTGACATGTTATGCTTTGTGATGCTTTGATTGCATTGTATTTATTGTTTCTTCCTCCTCTTCTCTCCGGTAGACTATGAGGCTGACGCTGCTGCTGGTACCCCGATCGACTACGGAGTTGACGACCCCTCTCTCTTGCCAGAGCAACCAGGCAAGCCCCCCCCTTGATCACCAGATATCGCCTATTCTTCTCTATACTGCTTGCATTAGAGTAGTGTAGCATGTTACTGTTCGGTTACTCCTATTCTGTTGCATAGCCTGACATTGTTGCTACAGTCATTGATACCTTACCCGCAATCCTATATGCTTAGTATAGGATGCTAGTTTATCATCATTGGCCCTACATTCTTGTCAGTCTGCCTTGCTATACTATCGGGCCGTGATCACTTGGGAGGTGATCACGGGTATATACTACATACATACATACTATACAGATGGTGACTAAAGTCGGGTCCGCTCGAAGAGTACCCGCAAGTGATTCTCGATGAGGGGCCGAAAGGACGTGGCTCCATCCGGTAGAGGTGGGCCTGGGTTCCCGACGGCCCCGATCGTTACTTTGTGGCGGAGCGACAGGCAGGTTGAGACCACCTAGGAGACAGTGGGCTGGCCTGTTCGGCGCTCATGGATACTTAACACGCTTAACGAGATCTGGGTATTTGATCCGAGTCCGCCATTTGGTCTATACGCACTAACCATCTACGTGGGAGTAGTTATGGGTATCCCGGCGTCGTGGTATCACCGAAGCCTTCTTGACGTCGGCCGAATCGAGCGCGCGCCGATTGGAACGTAAGCTGCGCTTGTATTAGGGGCTAGTTCGCTTCCGCCGCGCACGCAACGTGTGTGTGCATCGGGCGATGGGCCCGCACCCGTGGCGCTTAGGTTTAGACCGCGTCTTCGACCTCTCTGTTGTGCCTAGGTGGGGCTGCGACGTGTTGATCTTCCACGGCGGGCATGACCCAGAAAGTGTGTCCGCCAAATGGGATCAAGCGTGTTGGGTTATGTGGTGCACCCTGCAGGAAGTTTAATCTATTCAATAGCCGTGATCTTCGATAACAGGACGACTTGGAGTTGTACCTTGACCTTATGACAACTAGAACCGGATACTTAATAAAACACACCTTCCAAGTTCCACGAGACAACCCGTGATCGCCGCTAACAGGCAACGAGGGAGGATCGCGGGTAGGATTATGCTATGCGATGCTACCGGAGATGCTACTTGGAGATGCTACTTGGCGATGCTACTTGGAGGACTTCAAACTACTCTCTTCTACATGTCAGAAGACGGAGGCTGCGAGCGTAGTCTTCGACGTGATTAGCTATCCCCTCTTATTCGGCATTCTCGCAGCTTCACCACCGATATGGCCCTTTACACATATACACATGCATATGTAGTGTAGCTCCTTGCTTGCAGTACTTTGGATGAGTACTCACGGTTGCTTTCTCCCCTTTTTCCCCCTTTCCTTCTTTACGGTTGTCGCAACCAGACATCGAGCCCAGAGCGACGCCACCGCCGACGCATTTACTACTACATCGAGGTGCCTACTACTACGCAGGGCACGACGATGATCGAGAGTAGTTAGGAGGATCCTGTGCGGGAGGCCCGCGCCTCTTCGATCTGATCCCGTTTGTGCTAGCCTTCTTAAGGCAAACTTGTTTAACTTATGTCCGTACTCGAGATATTGTTGCTTCCACGACTCGCCTATGATCGAGCATTTGTATTCGAGCCCTCGAGGCCCCCGGCTTGTATTATGATGCTTGTATGACTTATTTTACTTTTAGAGTTGTGTTGTGATATCTTCCCGTGAGTCCCTGATCTTGATCGTACACGTTTGCGTGCATGATTAGTGTACGATTAAATCGGGGGCGTCACAAAAGGATAGACTCCTTTCTCTTGTACATGACTTGGACATAAAAGCCGAGTCTAATGTTTTAGTCCCCGCAGAGCTTCAGGTTAAAAATGAGGCGGAAAAGCGGTTAAAAGAACTACTACGCGAAGAAGAACTGAAGTGGGCTTTACGTGCTAAGGTACGTAGAGTGGTCCAGGGGGACGCGAATACTCAGTTCTTTCATTTAATTGCTAATGGCAAGCACAGAAAGAAGCGAATCTTTCAGCTCGAGCAGGACGAGGCTACGATTTTAGCTCAGGATAACCTAAAAACATATATCACCGATTATTATAAGCAGTTATTTGGTCCACCGGAGGATAATACGGTGTCCCTTGATGAGTCCAGAACTGAGGATGTACCTCAGCTTTCGGCTGCTGATAATGAGATACTACTTGCCCCGTTCTCGGAGAAGGAGGTTTTTGAGGCAATTGCACAAATGAAAAATAATAAGGCTCCCGGTCCGGATGGTTTCCCGGCCGAGTTCTATAAGAAGTGCTGGCACATTATTAAGGGGGATTTACTACCTATGTTTCATGATCTATTCTCCGGATAGCTTCAATTATTCCACTTGAATTTTGGGACTATCACACTATTATTTAAGAAGATGATGCGGTCGAATTGAGCAATTCAGCCGATCTGTCTCCTAAATGTTAGTTTCAAAATCTTCACCAAGGTCGGGACCAACAGCTCACACAGATTGCGATTCTGTGGTGCATCATCCCAAACCGCGTTCATGCCGCATGTAAACATCCTAGAAGGGGTGGTAGTCCTGCATGAAACGCTCCATGAAATCCACTCCAAAAAATTGGATGGAGTGATTTTTAAAGTGGATTTCGAGAAAGCGTATGATAACGTTAAGTGGCCAACAATCTTTGCGTATGAAAGGGTTTGATGAAGCCTGGCGCAGACAGGTGCAATCATTTACGCAAAAAGGTAGTGTGGGAATTAAAGTTAATGATGATATAGGTCATTACTTCCAGACACATAAAGGCCTACGACAAGGAGACCCGATGTCCCCTATCTTGTTTAATATTGTGGTAGATATGTTGGCAGTTCTGATAGGACGGGCTAAGGAAAATGGTCAAGTAGGTGGATTGGTGCCTCATCTTGTTGATGGAGGTATGTCTATCCTACAATACGCTGATGATATGATCATCTTTATGGAGCATGACTTGGTTAAGGCTAGAAATATGAAGCTGGTTTTATGCCTATTTGAACAATTGACCGGATTGAAGATAAACTTTCATAAGAGCGAGCTGTTCTATTTTGGTAGGGCCAAAGATGAACAGGATGCTTATAGGCAATTGTTTGGATGTGAGTTGGGCAGTTACCTTTCTCATACTTAGGGATTCCTATCCACCATCGTAGGCTAACAAACAGAGGATGGAAGTGCATAGAGGACCGATTTGAGAAGAAGCTGAGCTGCTGGAAGGGCAAGCTCTTATCATATGGAGGCCGGTTAATCCTAATTAATTCGGTACTCACAAGTTTGCCGATGTTTCTTCTTTCGTTCTTTGAGGTACCAGTTGGTGTTAGGAAGAGACTGGACTTCTATAGATCGCGGTTCTTCTGGCAGGGTGATGAGCTTAAAAGAAAATACAGGCTTGCTAAGTGGGACATTATTTGTAGACCGAAGGACCAAGGGGGTCTAGGTATTGAGAATCTCGAAATTAAGAATAAATGCCTCCTTAGCAAGTGGCTGTGGAAGCTTTCATCGGAGACGGATGCTGTGTGGGCACAGATCCTTCGCGGCAAGTACCTCCAGTCAAAAACTTTGTCGCAGGTCTCTGTAAGGCCGACTGACTCGCCTTTCTGGAAGGGTCTCATGAAGGTCAAGCAGGCTTTCGTTAATAGGACAAAGTTTGTTGTCGGAAACGGCACAAGCACACGTTTCTGGGAGGACACTTGGCTTGGTGACACACCCCTGGCCATCCAATATCCCTCTTTGTATCGTATTGTTCAATGAAAGGAGGTGGTCATTGCTTCGGTTTTTCAATCTACCCCCCTTAATATTCAGTTCAGACGAAAAGAAGCGGCAATCGTTGGGAACAATGGCTCCATCTAGTTAGGAGGCTGATGGATATCCAGCTTTCTCAACAACCCAATGAATTGCGCTGGAAGTTGACTAAGTCTGGAGGCTTCACGATTAAATCAATGTATATTGATGTTATTAATTCGAGCTCCATTCCTACGTCCATACATGTTTGGGATGTCAAAGTTCCTTTGAAAATAAAAGTGTTTATGTGGTTTGTTCATAAACAAGTAATTTTAACTAAGGATAACTTGATGAAGCGCAATTAGACAGGACCTACTAGGTGTAGTTTCTGTGATCGGGATGAGACTATTAAACACCTCTTTTTTGATTGCCCGCTGGTAAAGGTACTATGGCAGACGGTCCACATTGCTTTCAACATCAAACCACTGAATTCTGTTAATGCTTTATTTGGGACATGGCTTAATGGGATTGAGCCCAACTTAGTGAGACATATTCGGTGGGGTTTGTGCTTTCTTGTGGACCATCCGAACTGCGTAAACGATTTGGTCTTTAATGTAATATCATGTATACATTTTTTGCAGGTTTTATTCCAGACTACGGCTCTGATCCGTTCGTGGTCGCTACTCACCCAGACGGAGGCCAGGGAGCATTTGGTTACTGGGTCTATCCGTTGGGAGATGGTAGCTCGGGATATCTTCAACCGATTTGAATGGCGGTCATGTAATAGGGTAGGCATTTAGTATTCCTACCTAGTTTGCCCAGCCGGTTGTGGCATATTGATGTGGCTAGTTGATGTATCTAGCTTATCCGGGCTCTGTGTGAGCTTGTTTTGCTTCTTTTTCACTTTTGAGGACCTTTGGAACCATGTTGATACTACTTTATTTTGTTAATAAGAGGGCCGTATGCATCATGCTGATGCAGAGGCTGGGGTTTCCCCCTTTTCGAAAAAAAATCATCGAAACACTGCAATATTGGTTGATAGTATACTGCGAATAATGCATGCTAGCTAGCTAATTTCACACATGTACATATATGCGACACGAAATAAGGCATTGATTTTTTTCGATAAAGGGTGAATTTTATTAACTCAAAGTGAAGCATCAAGAGGATACAAACAAATGAGTACACACCCGGCCTCTGCACAGCTAAGATGCACACAGCCAACATCAACGCACGCACACAAAACACGCCGGCAAATAGCGAAGTCATACTAGACCAAAACTATGTGTAGGCGAGGAAAAAAGAAAAAAGCCCCAAAGCGATCAGATCACGATCGGCAAACTATAACAATGACCATATCTGCACCAACAATCTCATGACACCACGCGGACGACGATGTTCTTCAACAGCAACGCCTTAAGGAAGGGAGCGACACTCAAGTGTCACCGTCACCGGATCCAGCCATCCAAGACTAGAATCTAGGTTTTCACCCCGAAGAATCAGTCCGAGCATTCCGAACAATACCTTCAACAAGGTAACGATGTAAAAACATCGCCATTGTCAGGTATACCCAACACGGGCGATACCAAGGCTTTCACCCCGGAGCTCTAGACTGGGTGCTCAAGTAGCACCGCCATCGAGGTCATTCTTGTGTTGTTGCCACCACTTTTCCACGATCCCAGTAGCTACAGGCGATATGCCCGCCACCACCGCACAACAATCCCTCTGCATCAAGACATCGTCCACAGTTTGCATTTCGTCGCCATAGTTAGCCATCACATCTGCAGAGATGAAACTCTCATAAAATCTTTTGATGGAGGCCATAATCCACGGCGAGGCCGCCGCTGTCCCGGATCCAATCTCCCATGACATAGTCCTAGGTGGACACCAACAGCCAGCACCATGGGTTGTAGCTAGCCGGCAACCTGGGCGGCCGCCGATCATGTGCATGCATGTCCACGCATGTGTATGCATATGCCTCCATGCACCAGCGCCGTGTGCTTCCCCTGATCATACTCCAAGCCATAGAAATCATCCAGATCGGAGCCTGAATCACCAGTTAGCTGCCAGATCTGAAAAGATCGGGAAACTAGCAACATGGGACAACGACGGCCAGATCGGGAGACACCATGCCATGGACAGATCAGGAAGCGAGCGGCATGGGACAACGACAGCCAGATCGGAAGGCAATCACCTGGGGAAAGAATAGAAAAAAACGGCCTGGGACACCCCGCCGCCGCCGTCCGCCGGGCGGCCGGCCTCCTCCGGCGGCGGCAAGGTAAACGGGGCTGCGTGGAAGGGCCTCCGAAGGTAGCTGCGGCGGCGCCTCCGGAGTCGCTGGAAGCGACCCGGGAGGCTAGCAGGGTAGTTATCATCGCCCTCAAGGCATTGATAGAATTGTAGTCTATGAAAGACGAAGACCTCATGTCAGCCATGCATCATACGAAAAACTCAAACCATGTACCATAGGGTGTGACGCTCGCATAGTGAAACCACTGTTGCCTGCCTCGTGACCGCCCCCATTGTACACGAAGCCAAGCATACATGTACCACAGTCATGCCGATCCACCACTTGTGAACACTTCGTGTCCGTCGTCCACATGCCACATTCGCCGCCATTGCATGGTCAAGCGACGCCGCACCACTAGGGAGATAGCCACCACACCATCGCCAGCAGGATCTGAACTCCACCGCACAACCAGTGGGAAGCCTCCTGATGCGCGCGGGAGAACATCATTAGCAGCTGCCACACCTCACCGCCGACCAACGACAAGATGTCCAACCACGCCAGTACCCCGTCACGTCAGGCCGGAGGAGGGGCAGAAGGAGTGTTTGCACCGCATATGCAACCATGCCACGGACAGACTCGACCTTGCATCCGTTAATGGCAGACCGTGACTAGCCGCACCGCCACCCTCTCTAGACCGTCCGATAAGAACCCACGTGAACAATGCGTGGCTACAGTTAACGGGACTACAAAAACTCCCTACTACGTGCGACTACAGTTTTTTATGCTAAGTGTTGTTTTGGACAAACTGTCAATGAAACTTTATTACATCTCCGAATGTCAATATCACGTTAAACATTTAAACTGAAAATTCTCAAAGTAATATAATGGATTTATCTCGAGTCTTTTTCCTTGAAACATGTCAAGTTTTATTTGGTTTTATACCTTGTTCCGATAGAAATTAGTGGTCAATTATATCTTCAAGACTGTGCAAATGTGTAAAATGTCACTAATTTGTGAACCGGAGGCTGGAAACCTACATAGAAGGCCTTTTTGTTTCTGGTTTGAAACAGTAAACTCAAAATGAACCGTTCCAAGCAGATGTGTGAACGCTCCATGCATGCCTCAGTCAAGGGAGCTTAGCTAGCTTTCAGTGGACACCTAGAGACAAGGATCAGTCAGTCTCCATCCAACCGATCCAACCGATTGTGGCCCGACCAGCAAATCGTGGATATTGAAGGGTCAGGTCTCTCGAGGTCACACGCTCACACTGACTCACAGCGTCACACGGTCAAAAGCGTCGGAATTCTCAAAAGGAAAAGTCAGGTGATCCCAAGACATCCAGAAGTAGTCATTTTGTATTAGTTTTCACTTCTAACACTGGTCACTGGTCAAGCAGCGGGGACAAGAAAGTAGCTAACGGTGCAGGTTGTACTACTTGCATTATAAGGAGGTGTTTTTTTTTTCTTCTACCATAAAGATTTAGCGAGTATCCTGCACTGAAAATTGTATGACAAGCGCAACTAAGCCCACTGACATGGTCTATGCTGAGCTCTTCTTGTGTGTGATTGTTCATGTACTTATGCGAGTACGCGCAACCCTACTTCCTCTGGTTATTTGACCCGGAGTGCTGCTATGAGCAGAGTACTCTCGACTCCCCTGAATTTTCTTGTGGTTTCCCATGTTATTTTCCTAGTAAAGTCTATGGAGGAACACTAAAGGACCGACATGTAGGGTAGAGGCACCAAGTCAGGACCGGTGCCTTTGATTGATGCGAATAAGCAGTACTACCAAATGAATATTTGGACTCACACTGACACGAGCAGTTAACTTGAAGATTCACAGTGCGTACTTGAGACCCAGTATACGCGTACCATGCAAAAGGAGAATAGATGTTACCACCAAATATCCAAATTGCTTTATCTGTAAAAGCTTGCTGCAGGCAATCAATCCATGGAAGGGCATAGAGTTAATTAAGGTTACAAGTCAGAACGACTTGGAGATTCACAGTGCGTAGTGAGTACTTTAGAGTAGACTCGAGTAGGTGCTCACACTGGACACTGAGCATCAGTTCACACTCCAACTTTGGACTCAAGCTAAAGTCGTCGTCTCGTCGTCCCCCGTCCGTTGAACTGCTGGCTAGCCAGGACCTTTTCCACACACTGTCAAGTCGCCGCGCGACCCTTTCTGTGGTCTCATATCCTCCTGTCGTGGGACACCGATGGAGACGCCAGTTCCATCTTCTGCTCCTGTCGTGGAACACTGATGGAGACGCCAGTTTCTTTCTGCTACTAGTATAAATACAGGACCGTCGGGTTGGAGGGGCACCAAACCCACAGCCTCTTCTGCTCATCACCCAGTTTTAGCCATATTCTTCTTGACATCGATTTCAGTCGTGCGTTTCAGCGGGGAAGAAGAAGGATGCCTGACCACAACGGGGTGAAGAAGGGCATGTGGGACTTCCTCTGCGGCTGCTTCTCCCCCTCCGGCACTAGTGATTGATTGAGATGATCGCGGTCGATCGAGCTACGCGCCCCCGCTAGGTACTGATGGACCGTGTTGTGTTTGTCTGTGTGATGTACTCCTATGTTGTTAGCTTAGCTGACCCTCAGTCAGGTAGCTAGGCATGGTTTGCTGATAAACATGTTGTGTTTGTCTGTGTTCTCCAGTCGACTGGTAGTCTTGTATGTAGCCTTGCAGGTCAGCATCGTCGTGTATTGTTTAGCTAGCTTCTTCTTCTCATCTTGTGTTTGTGTCGTGTAATAACTCACTATTTTTCCGGCAGACATGGTTCAACTCGGTCCATTTCATGATATAAAACATGTTGCTGTATTTGCTTCCTTTCGCCTGCTAGAGCATTGCCGCTCTGTATATGTCTCACGTCGGATCGCCGGTGACGGCCGGTCCCTTTGACGAGCGCCATCGATTTGCTGCGCCTGCACTGCACGCGCGTAGCCTCTGATCACGACCTCGCAAACGTGAACACGAGAGTCTCAATCAGATGCTCAGTTAAACCATATACATTGGCGACTTCCATGGCAAGTGGGTTCTGTTTCAGGCTGTTTTCTCATTGCTGTCAGACAAGAACATGGTCATCTTCTGTACTTCAGTTTCGGTGCGACTTGGATTGCATCCACGCCAGGAAGGCTGGAACATTCCATATATCTACCTACCTGGTCGCCGGCGGTACTAGCTAGGTAGTTCAAGTTAACTGATTGGACACAAAACGACTGGCAGACGGTGACCGTCGGCCACACGACCTCGCACCCTTGCTTCCGTGTAAATCGGGCCGTAGATGCACTGGACTGAATGGCTAGAGCTAGCCACACAAATAGAAAAGGCAAAACACAAACACGTTTACTTGCTGAAGGAAAATGCAGGCTGCATACACTTGAGAAGCTCGATCGATACAATTTTCGTGTTTTTTCCCCGGCTAAAAGTGTGGATGCACACACGTTCGTAAATAGATACAAGCAGTGCAGAAAAGGCCGAAAGCAGGGGAACATTACAGAACTGGAGAAACAGAAGACAGAAACCCCAGAAGCCCAGCGCCCACCCCACGTACTTACTATGCATTTACCAGATTTCACCCCCGAAAATGGCGTGAACATGTCTCCCCGTCGAGCTCTACGACGCGGCCGCGCACCTATTTATACACGTCCTCCAGTCGAAGTGTTCATTCACCAGCATCCCCTTCCCCCTCCACGAAGCATTCTGTCCGTCTCTCCATGGAGAAGGGCCACGGCGCTGAAGATGGGAAGAAGAAGAAGCAGAGCAAGAGGCCAAGTCCGAGGCGTGGCGGGGTCATGCAGAGCATCGCCAAACTCCTCTGCTTCTGCGGTGCTTCTGCGGAAGGCTAGAATAAGACCATGGAGGAGCTGAAGCTGCCACGCACGATAATTACGGTTCTCTATTTGTGCATGTGTGTGTACCGTGTGGCCTTCTTTCCTCTGTGCATTAGTTGTTGTCGAGGACCCTCTGGATCTAGTACTACTACTGTTATGATGGATTGTCACTGTGTTTGAATTTTATATACTTCGTGTAACACATATAATCCGAACAGCATTGGTAATGTCTTGGTTGGTCACTTCTGTAAATTGGGTTGGAAGCGTTGAACCCTTTGTCTCGGGCTGCATATTTATATATAATGGCAAAGCCTTGGAGTACAAGAAGATCAGGAGATCGATCTCAGGAGGAGAGTCGGTTCGGTACAGGAGGTTATCGAGGAGAGGAAAGAAAGGGAGATAGGGATAGATTACAATTTGAATGATACTATCCTATACATATTGTAACACTCCCCCTCAATCTAAACCTCATGGACTTCGACCAAGGTTGAGATTGAACTTGAACTCATCTAACCTCCTCATTGTGAGAGGTTTTGTGAATCCATCAGCCAGTTGATCTCCAGTAGGAATGAACTGAATCTCGAGTAGCTTTCTAGCTACTCTTTCTCTGACAAAGTGGAAATCAACTTCAATATGCTTTGTGCGTGCATGAAAAACAGGATTAGCTGACAGATAAGTTGCACCAATGTTATCAAACCATAGTCTGGCAGCCCTTGGAGTCTCAATCCCAAGTTCATAAAGTAATGTTTGTATCCACATTACCTCAGCTGTGGCATTTGCCAAAGCTTTGTATTCAGCTTCAGTACTCGATCTAGAAACTGTAGCCTGCTTTCTTGCACTCCATGAAACAAGATTGGATCCCAGAAATACAGCAAATCCACCAGTTGACCTTCTATGATCAATACATCCTGCCCAGTCTGCATCAGTGTAGGCAGTAACAAGCATAGAAGAGGACTTGGTAATTTGAAGTCCAAGTCCCTTTGAAAACTTAAGGTACCTCAAAATTCTCTTGACTGCAGTCCAATGAGTAGTACTAGGAGCATGCAAATACTGACATACCTTGTTGACGGCATAAGAAATATCAGGACGTGTAAGTGTCAAATATTGCAAGGCACCTACAACACTTCTGTAATTTGTTGCATCCTATGATCCAAGTGGCTCTCCACTTTCAACAGAAAGTTTTTCAGAAGTTGAGATAGGTGTACTCACAGGTTTACATTTTTCTAAATCTACTCTTCTGAGTATGTCAGCTGTGTATTTCTCCTGTGTCAAGAGTATACCATCTCTTATCTGTTTGACCTCAATCCCAAGAAAGTAATGAAGATCTCCCAAATCTTTAAGGGCAAATTCCAACTTAAGATCTTTAAGCAAGCAAGTGGTGGCACTTGAGCTCGAGCTAGCAACAATAATATCATCAACATAAACTAACACAAAAATAGTGACATTTCCTTTATTGTAAAAGAACAAGGATGTGTCTGCCTTGGATGGTACAAATCCAAGTTGTTGTAGTTGCATGCTCAATCGAGAATACCAAGCTCTTGGGGCTTGTTTTAAACCATATAGGGCTTTATCCAATTTACAAACATAATGTGGTGTACCTTTGTTTTCATAACCTGGTGGCTGCCGCATGAACACCTCTTCCTCAAGAACACCATGAAGAAACGCGTTCTGAACATCTAGCTGTTTTAAGCTCCAACCTCTGGAAACAGCAATAGACAAGACAAGTTGAATGGTGGCTGATTTGACAACTGGACTAAAAGTATCCTCATAATCAATCCCAAACCTTTGCTTAAAGCCTTTAGCAACTAATCTGGCCTTGTACCTGTATATACTTCCATCTGACTTTCTTTTTATCTTGTATACCCATTTACAATCAATGACATTCATTCCACTTTTTGATGGTACTAGGTGCCATGTTTTATTTTTCATAAGTGCATCATACTCACTATACATAGCCTCCTTCCAATCTTTGTGAGCAAGAGCATCAACAAGATTAACTGGTTCACCAGTAGTAGTGAGAAAAGCACATTTTTTATCATACCTAATGGTACCATCCTTGTATTCTTTTGTCTTGATAATACCTGATTGTGACCGTGTATGACGCCGGGGAACAACTTGTGCAGCAGAGGAGGCAGCCACAAAAGACCCAGCGTCCTGGATACACTCAGCAGCCACGGGATCGCGCGCCAGATCTTTTGCAGGCGAGATCCGCCTCGGGATCGGTCCACCAGCAGAACCGGGCCGTGTGTTGCCTGAAGGTTCCTCGCGGGTGGGCGTGCGCATCGGGGCCCGTAGGCTGGGCCCAGTCGCGGTCGCCCGGTCGGCCACCTCTGCAGGCTGCGGGCTTGTGGCGCGCGGAGATTCGCCCCCGGCCCCGCCTGAGCTGGTGGGCTCCACGCGGTCGCTGTCCGTCACCAGGCGCGCCGCCTCTGCATGCTGGTAGGATCCGCCTCGGATCGGGCGCCAATGATTGCGTTGGCGCTGGCGCTGGCTCCAGGATTTGCCTGGGATCGCGCGCCAGATCGCCTGTCGCCTGAATCCTCCTCGCGATCAGCAACGGCTGCCTTGTCTGTTTCTGGCCACATAAAATCATGAACTACATTTGTACAAATATCATTAGAGCTGCAATTTTCTGCAGATTTGTTCACATGGTCAGCATTAGATAATTCACCCCCGTGATCAGGTAAAGTGTCAAGATCCAGAAGAAGTGCTATCTCAGCACGGAGGAGGGCACGTGTGTTGGGATGAAGCTTGGCAAAAGGAAAAAGAGTTTCATCAAAAACTACGTCCGGTGGAAATTTCTAGGCACTTGTATCCCTTGTGTAGGTTACTGTAGCCAAGAAAAACACATTGAGTGGAACGAAAATCGAGTTTGTGATGATTCTACGGACGTAAGTTGGGGTAGCAAGCACACCCAAAATTTTTTAGAGAGTTGTAGTCTGGTTTTTGATGATAGAGACGTTCCAAAGGTGTAGAATTGCCAATAACTTTACTTGGAAGACGATTAATAAGATATGTTGCTGTAATAAACGCTTCATCCCAATATTTTAGAGGCATGGACGCATGAGCAAGTAGAGATAGACCAACTTCAACAATGTGACGGTGTTTGCGCTCGGCAGAATCGTTTTGTTGATGAGCATGAGGACAAGACACATGGTGTTGAATGCCTATGCTATGAAAGAAAGAGTTGAGTTTTTCGTACTCCCCTCCCCAGTCACTTTGGACTGTTAGAATTTTTCTGTTAAAGTGCCTTTCAACAAGTTTTTGAAATTCTTGGAAGATAGAGAAAACCTCAGATTTATACTTGAGTAAATAAATCCAAGTGAACTTGCTATAATCATCGATAAAACTAACATAGTATTTATTTCTTCCAAAAGAATCTCTAGCATGACCCCATACATCACTAAAAATGAGCTCTAAGGGAGCATGAGACACACTGTTTGACTTGGGATAAGGAAGTTGGTGGCTCTTGGCACACTGACAAGCTTCAGAAACCGACTCACTATTTTGACTATGTGACAAAGAAAGTTTGTCTTTATTGACTACTTGCTTGACTATGATTGATGATGGGTGACCTAATCTTTGATGCCACCTCTCCAAGGAGGGTTTAGTGGCAGAATAAACTTGACGACGATTGCGACTGAGTGCTCCGGATGTGATGGGGTAGAGCCCTCCAACGCATCTACCGTGATGAAGAAGTTCCCTCGTTGCCCGGTCCTTTATAAAAAAGTAACGAGGATGAGTTTCAATGAAGACGTTATTATCAGTGGCTAAGAGAGACATTGATGCAAGATTTTTATCATCTTGTGGGACATGAAGAACGTCTTTAAGAACTAGATCACGTTTAAGGTTGGGGGAATTAATATAAGCTTGTCCAATGTGACAAATATCCATACCTCCACCACTAGCCGCGGTGTGAATCTGGTCGCCTCCATGGTATCTCTCACGAAGTGCAAGCTGCTCTAACTCGCTGGTGACGTGATCTGTTGTGCCTGAGTCCACGTACCAAACACCGTCTCCTCCTCCTCCTTCTTCACGTATGGCTACAGCAACGTGACGAGAGTCGGGGAAGAAATCCTCATCATATCTGTGCCAACAGTCCATGACCTCATGGCCTGACTTTTTGCACAGTTGGCAGCGAGGGCGGCGATTAGAGAAGGCACGGCGGTTGTTGTTGTTGTTGAAGCCGCCGCCTCCCGTGTTGTTGTTGAAGCCGCCGCCTCCCGTGTTGTTGTTGAAGCCTCCACCTCCGGAGTAGTTGCCACCACCAGAACGAGCACCCTCGCCCTGGTAGTTGCCGCGGCCGCGTCCACCGCCGTTGGTGTTGCGGTTCTGTCCCTGGTGACCGCACCCATGGCTGCGCCCGCGAGCTGCTGAGTTGACGGAGGATTGCCTGATGTTGGTGCCGTGGAGGAGGTTGAGGCGAGCATCAAAGCTCAAGAGCTGGCTGTACAGCTCCTGAACCGAGACGGGCTCAACCCTAGCAGAGAGGGCGGACACAACTGGGTTGTAGTCCAGATCAAGACCCGCCATGATCTTGGAGACTATCTCTGGATTAGGAAGAGGGACTCCGATGCAGCATGTAACTTCATCTGTAAGGGTTTTAATTTTTCCAAGATACTCTGCCATGGACATGTTACCTTTCTTCAAATTTGTGAGCTCGATGCGGGTGTTGATGGCCTGACTCTGGCTCTGGGCGGCGAACATGGCGTTGATGGCGCTCCAGACCTCCGCTGGAGTCTGAAGGGTGGCGACTTGGGCGAGAATCTCACGGGACAGAGATCCCATCAGATACCCCTGGAGCTGCTGCTGCTGCGCGTACCAGAGGGTTCGGGCAAAGTTGACGACCTGTTCGTCCTTTCCTTCTTTGGTGATGCTGAGGGTGGCCGGCGGTTCCTGGCTCTTCCCATCAAGATGATGCTCCATCTGTGCGCCTCGAATTTGCGGGAGCACGACGGCCTTCCATAAGAGGAAATTTCCTCTTGTTAGCTTCTCCCGTGGGGGCGGTCCAAGGGGGATCGAGCTGCTGCTAGATGATTATGCGAAGGTGGAGGCCATGGAGGTGGAAAGCGCGCTCGTGGTGGAAGATAGGGCTGCGGAGGAAGACATGAGCTCGGCCGCGAGAAGGTAGCTAGATGCGATCTTTGATCTAAGAGGAAGATGCTCTGATTACCATGTAAATTGGGTTGGAAGCGTTGAACCCTTTGTCTCGGAGCGCATGTTTATATATAATGGCAAAGCCTTGGAGTACAAGAAGATCAGGAGATCGATCTCAGGAGGAGAGTCGATTCGGTACAGGAGGTTATTGAGGAGAGGAAAGAAAGGGAGATAGGGATAGATTACAATTTGAATGATACTATCCTAAACATATTCTAACAACTTCCAGTAGCATGTTTGTTGTATGAGTTAATTACACCTAGAGTACATAAACTTGCAGAGGAAAATTACACCTAGAGTACATAAACTTGCAGAGGATTAACTGAAGGAAATATGCCCTAGAGGCAATAATAAAGTTATTATTTATTTCCTTATTTCATGATAAATGTTTATCATTCATGCTAGAATTGTATTAACCGGAAACATGATACATGTGTGAATGCATAGACAAACAACATGTCACTAGTATGCCTCTACTAGACTAGCTTGTTAATCAAAGATGGTTATGTTTCCTAACCATGAACAAAGAGTTGTTATTTGATTAACAAGGTCACATCATTAGTAGAATGATCTGATTGACATGACCCATTCCATTAGCTTAGCACACGATCGCTTAGTATGTTGCTACTGCTTTTATCCATGACATATACATGTTCCTGTAACTATGAGATTATGCAACTCCGTTTACGGAGGAACACTTTGGGTGCTACCAAACGTCACAACATAACGGGTGATTATAAAGGAGTACTACAGGTGTCTCCAAAGGCGATGTTGGGTTGGCGTATTTGAGATTAGGTTTTGTCACTCCGATTGTCGGAGAGGTATCTCTGGGCCCTCTCGGTAATACACATCACTAAAGCCTTGCAAGCATTACAACTAATGAGTTAGCTGTGAGATGATGTATTACGGAACGAGTAAAGAGACTTGCGATAACGAGATTGAACTAGGTATTGGATACCGACGATCGAATCTCGGGCAAGTAACATACCGATGACAAAGGGAACAACGATGTTGTTATGCGGTCGACCGATAAAGATCTTCAGTAGAATATGTAGGAACCAATATGGGCATCCAGGTCCCGCTATTGGTTATTGACCGAGACGGTCTCGGTCATGTCTACATTGTTCTCGAACCGTAGGGTCCGCACGCTTAAGGTTTCGATGATGTTATATTATGAGTTTATGTATTTTGATGTACCAAGAAGTTCGAGTCCGGATGTGATCACGGACATGACGAGGAGTCTCGAAATGGTCGAGACATAAAGATTGATATATTGGAAGCCTATATTTGGAGTTCGGAATGGTTCCGGTGAAATCGAATTTACAGTCTACCGGAGGTTACCGAACCCCCGGAACTAAATGGGCCTTAGTGGGCCTCGAGGGAGAAGAGGAGGGCCGGCCAGGGCAGGCAGCGCCCCCCCCCTAGTCCGAATAGGACAGGAGGAGGCGGCGCCTCTTCCTTCCTCCCTCCCCAATCCTACTCCAACTAGGAAGCGGGGAGTCCTACTCCCGTGGGAGTAGGACTCCTCTGGCGCGCCTCCTCTGGCCGGCCGCACCCCCCCTTGCTCCTTTATATACGGGGTAGGGGGCACCCTAGAAGACACAAGTTTGATCTACGGATCGTTCCTTAGCCGTGTCGGTGCCCCCTCCACCATATTCCACCTCGGTCATATCGCCATGAAGCTTAGGCGGCTCTCTGCGCCGTAGAACATCAAGATTGTCACCACGCCGTCGTCTTGACGAACTCTCCCTCGACACTCGGCTGGATCGAGTCGAGGGACGCCATCGAGCTGTCGTGTGTCAAGAACTCGGGGCGTCGGAGTAACGGTGCCGGATCGGTCGGATCGCGAGGAGAACGTCGACTACTTCCTCTACGTTGTGATCGCTTCCGCTTGGGTCTCGAGGGTACGTGACAACACTCTCCCCTCTCGTTGCTATACATCACCATGATCTTGCGTGTGCATAGGAATTTTTTGAAATTACTCGTTCCCCAACAAAGGCATCCGAGCCTAGGTTTTTATGGTTTGATGTTTTGCACGAGTAGAACACAAGTGAGTTGTGGGCGATACAAGTCATACTACCTACCAAAGATGTCATACTTTGGTTCAGCGGTATTGTGAGATGAAGCGGCCCAGACCGACATTACGCCAGACGCTTCGCGAGACTGGTTTCACCGCCACGAGCACTCGTTGCTTAAAGGTGACTGGTGGGTGTCTGTCTCTCTCACTTTAGTTGAACTGAGTGTGGCTACGCCCGGTCCTTGAGAAGGTTAAACGCGGAGTCTATTTGACGAAATATCGTTGTGGTTTTGATGCGTGGTGAGACTGGTTCTTGCTTAAGCCCGTAGCAGCCACGTAAAATTTGCAACAACAAAGTAGAGGACGTCTAACTTGTTTTTGCAGGGCATGTTGTGATGTGATATGGTCAAGACGTGATGCTATATTTTATTGTATGAGATGATCATGTTTTGTAACCGGTTATCGGCAATCGGCTGGAGCCATATGGTTGTCGCTTTATTGTATGCAATGCAATCGCTACTGTAATGCTTTACTTTATCACTAAGCGGTAGCGATAGTCGAGAAGCATAAGATTGGCGAGACGACAACGATGCTACGATGGAGATCAAGGTGTCGCGCCGGTGACGATGGTGATCATGATGGTGCTGCGAGAGATGGAGATCATGAAGCACAAGATGATGATGACCATATCATATCACTTATATTGATTTGCATGTGATGTTTATCTTTTATGCATCTTATCTTGCTTTGATTGACGGTAGCATTATAAGATGATCTCTCACTAAATTATCAAGAAGTGTTCTCCCGAGTATGCACCGTTGCCAAAGTTAAATCGTGCCCGGACACCACGTGATGGTCGGGTGTGATAAGCTCTCGTCCATCTACAACGGGTGCAAGCCAGTTTTGCAGAGAATACTCGGTTATACTTGACGAGCCTAGCATATGCAGATATGGCCTCGGAACACGGAGACCGAAGGTCGGCGTGAATCATATAGTAGATATGATCAACATAAGATGTTCACCATTGAAAACTACTCCATTTCATGTGATGATCGGTTATGGTTTAGTTGATTTGGATCACGTGATCACTTAGATGACTAGAGGATGTCTGCCTAAGTGGGAGTTCTTAATATGATTAATTGAACTTAAATTTATCATGAACTTAGTACCGATAGTATCTTGCTTGTTTATGTTTGATTGTAGATAGATGGCTCGTCTTTGTTGTTCCGTTGAATTTTAATGCGTTCCTTGAGAAAGCAAAGTTGAAAGATGATGGTAGCAATTACACGGATCGGGTCCGTAACACGAGGATTATCCTCATTGCTGCACGTAAGAGTTACGTCCTAGATGCACCGCTTGGTGCGAGGCCTCTCTGCTGGAGCAACACCGGATGTTGTGAGCGTCTGGCGAGCAAAGCTGATGACTACTCTATAGTTCAATGTGCCATGCTTTACGGCTTAGAACCGGACTTCAACGACGTTTTGAGCGTCATGGAGCATATGAGATGTTCCAGAGTTGAAGTTGATATTCAACAGAATGCCCGGATTGAGAGATATGAAGTCTCCAATAAGTTCTATAGCTGCAAGATGGAGGAGAATAGTTACATTAGTGAGCACATACTCGTAATGTCCGGGTACTACAATCACTTGACACAATTGGGAGTTAATCTTCCGGATGATTGTGTCATTGATGAATTCTTCAATCACTGCCACCAAGCTACAAAGGCTTCGTGATGAACTATAATATGCAAGGGTTAGTAAAGACTATACCGAGCTCTTCGCAATGCTAAAGGCTGCGGAGGTAGAAATCAAGAAAGAGCATCAAGTGTTGATGGTCAATAAGACCACTAGTTTTAAGAAAAAGGCAAAGGGAAGAAGAAGGGAACTTCAAGAAGAACAGCAAGCAAGTTGTTGCTCAGAGAAGAAACCCAAGTCTGGCCCTAAACCTGAAATCGAGTGCTTCTACTTAAGCGACTGGTCATTTGAAGCGGAACTGCCCCAAGTATTTGGCGGATAAGAAGGATGGCAAGGTGAACAAAGGTATATGTGATATACATGTTATTGATGTGTACCTTACTAGAGTCCACAGAGCACACTGGTATTTGATACGGTTACATTGCTAATATTTGCAACTCAAAGCAGGACTACGGATTGCGAACAACGGCAAAGGACGAGGTGGCGATGCGGCGTGGGAAATGGTTCCAAAGTCGATGTGATCGCGGTCGGCACGCTACCTCTACATCTACCTTCGGATTAGTTTTAGACCTAAATAATTGTTATTTGGTGCCAGCGTTGAGCATGAACATTATATCTGGATCTTGTTTGATGCGAGGCGGTTATTCATTTAAATCGAGAGAATAATGGTTGTTCTATTTATATGAGTAATATCTTTTATGGTCATGCACCCTTAAAGAGTGGTCTATTTTGTTGAATCTCGATAGTAGTGATACACATATTCATAATGTTGAAACCAAAAGATGCAGAGTTGATAATGATAGTGCAACTTATTTGTGGCAATCGCCGTTTAGGTCATATCGGTGTAAAGCGCATGAAGAAACTCCATCTTGATGGACTTTTGGAGTCACTTGATTATGAATCACTTGGCACTTATGAACCGTGCCTCATGGGCAAGATGACTAAAACCCGTTCTCGGTACTATGGAGAGAGCAACAGATTTGTTGGAAATCATACATCTGATGTATGTGGTCCGATGAATGTTGAGGCTCGTGGCGGATATCGTTATTTTCTCACCTTCACAGATGACTTAAGCGGATATGGGTATATCTACTTAATGAAACATAAGTCTGAAACATTTGAAAAGTTCAAAGAATTTCAGAGTGAAGTTGAAAATCATCGTAACAAGAAAATTAAGTTTCTGCGATCGATCGTGGAGGTGAATATTTGAGTTACGAGTTTGGTCTACATTTGAAACAATGCGGAATAGTTTAGCAACTCACGCCACCCGAACACCACAGCGTAATGGTGTGTCCGAGCGTCGAATCGTACTTTACTAGATATGGTGCGATCTATGATGTCTCTTACAGATTTACCGCTATCGTTTTGGGGTTATGCTCTAGAGACGGCCGATTCACACTGAATAGAACACCGTCGAAATCCGTTGAGACGACACCTTATGAACTGTGGTTTAGCAAGAAACCAAAGTTGTCGTTTCTTAAAGTTTGGGGATGCGATGCTTATGTGAAAAAGCTTCAACCCGATAAGCTCGAACCCAAATCGAGAAATGTGTCTTCATAGGATACCCAAAGGAGACAGTTGGGTACACCTTCTATCACAGATCCAAGGCAAGACATTCGTTGCTAAGAATGGATCCTTTCTAGAGAAGGAGTTTCTCTCGAAAGAAGTGAGTGGGAGGAAAGTAGAACTTGATGAGGTAATTGTACCTTCTCCCTTACTTGAAAGTAGTTAAATCGCGAAACCGGTTTTGAGACATCTACACCAAGTAGTGAGGAAGTCGATGATGTTGATCATGAAACTTGAGATCAAGTTGCTCTGAAACCTCGTAGATCAACCAGAGTAAGATCCGCACTGAGTGGTACGGTAATCCTGTTCGGAAATCATGCTACTAGATCATGATGAACCTACAAACTATGAAGAAGCGATGGTGAGCCCAGATTCATAAAATGGCTTGAGGCCATGAAATCGAGATGGGATCCATGTATGAAAACAAAGTATGGACTTTGGTTGACTTGCCCGAGGGTCGGCAAGCAATAGAAAACAAGTGGATCTTCAAGAAGAAGACCGACATCGACGGTAATGTTCTCGTCTACAAAGCTCGACTTGTCGCAAAGGGTTTTCGACAAGTTCAAGGGATTGACTACGATGAGACCTTCTCACCCGTAGCGATGCTTAAGTCTGTCCGAATCATGTTAGCAATTGCCGCATTTTATGATTATGAAATTTGGCAAATGGATGTAAAGACTGCATTCTGAATGGATTTCGGAAGAAGAGTTGTATATGATGCAACGAAGGTTTTATCGATCCAAAGGAGCTAACAAAGTGTGCAAGCTCCAGCGATCCATTTATGGACTGGTGCAAGCATCTCGAGTTGGAATAAACGCTTTGATAGTGTGATCAAAGCATTTGGGTTCATCTGAGACTTTTGGAGAAGCTCAGATTTACAAGAAAGTGAGTGGGAGCTCAGTAGCATTTCGATATTATATGTAGATGACATATTGCTGATCGGAAATGATATAGAATTTCTGGATAGCATAAAGGGATACTTGAATAAGAGTTTTTCAATGAAAGACCTCGGTGAAGCTGCTTACATATTGGGCATTAAGATCTATAGAGATAGATCAAGACGCTTAATTGGACTTTCACAAAGCACATACCTTGACAAAATTTTGAAGAAGTTCAAAATGGATCAAGCAAAGAAAGGGTTCTTGCACGTGTTACAAGGTGTGAAATTGAGTAAGACTCAATGCCCGACCACTGCAGAAGATAGAGAGAAATGAAATATGTTCCTATGCTTCAGCCATAGGCTCTATCATGTATGCAATGTTGTGTACCAGACTGATGTGTGCCTTGCTATAAGCCTAGCAGGAGGTACCAAAGTAATCCAGAGTGGATCATCGGACAGCGGTCAAGAACATCCCGAATACCGAAAAGGACTAAGGATATGTTTCTCGATATGGAGGTGACAAAGAGCTCATCGTAAACAGTTACGTTGATGCAAGCTTTGACACGATCCGACGATTCTAAATCGCAGACCGGATACGTATTTACACTAAACGGAGGGCTGTCGGTTGGTGCAGTTCTAAACAAAGCGTCGTGGCGGGATCTACATGTGAAGCGGAGTACATAGCAGCTTGAAGCAGCTAATGAAGGAGTCTGGATGAAGGAGTTCATATCCGATCTAGGTGTCATACCTAGTGCATCGGGTCCAATGAAAATCTTCGTGACAATCTTTGGAGCAATTGCCTTAGCGAAGGAATCCAGATTTCACAAGAGGACCAAGCACATCAAGAGACGCTTCAATTCCATCCGGGACTTAGTCCGGTGGGAGACATAGAGATTTGCAAGATACATACGGATCTGAATGTAGCAGACCCGTTGACTAAGCCTCTTCCACGAGCAAAACATGATCAGCACCAAGACTCCATGGGTGTTAGAATCATTACTATGTAATCTAGATTATTGACTCTAGTGCAAGTGGGAGATCAAGGAAATATGCCCTAGAGGCAATAATAAAGTTATTATTTATTTCCTTATTTCATGATAAATGTTTATCATTCATGCTAGAATTGTATTAACCGGAAACATGATACATGTGTGAATGCATAGACAACAACATGTCACTAGTATGCCTCTACTAGACTAGCTTGTTAATCAAAGATGGTTATGTTTCCTAACCATGAACAAAGAGTTGTTATTTGATTAACAAGGTCACATCATTAGTAGAATGATCTGATTGACATGACCCATTCCATTAGCTTAGCACACGATCGTTTAGTATGTTGCTACTGCTTTTATCCATGACATATACATGTTCCTGTAACTATGAGATTATGCAACTCCGTTTACGGAGGAACACTTTGGTGCTACCAAACGTCACAACGTAATCGGGTGATTATAAAGGAGTACTACAGGTGTCTCCAAAGGCAGATGTTGGGTTGGCGATTTCGAGATTAGGTTTTGTCACTCCGATTGTCGGAGAGGTATCTCTGGCCCTCTCGGTAATATGTTGGGGAACGAAAGGCGAAATTCAAAAAATTTCCTCGTGTCACCAAGATCTATCTATGGAGAGGCCAGCAACGAGTAGAAAGAGAGTGCATCTACATACCCTTGTAGATCGCTAAGCGGAAGCGTTCAAGTGAACGGGGTTGATGGAGTCGTACTCGCCGTGATTCAAATCACCGATGATCAAGTGCCGAACGCACGGCACCTCCGCGTTCAACACACGTACAGCCCGACGATGTCTCCCACGCCTTGATCCAGCAAGGAGAGAGGGAGAGGTTGAGGAAGACTCCATCCAGCAGCAGCACAACGGCGTGGTGGTGGTGGATGAGTGTGGCAATCCAGCAGGGCTTCGCTAAGCACCACGGGAGAGGAGGAGTACTTGGGAGAGAGGAGAGGGCTGCAACCAAAGGCAGAGATCGAATCACGTGTATTCTGTGTGTCTCTGGGCAGCCCCTAGGCCTCACTATTTATAGGGGAGAGGGGGGCTGCGCCCCCTTTAGGGTTTCCCACCCCCAAGGGGTGCGGCCAGCCTCCAGATCCAATCTGGGTGGCGGCCAGAGGGGGAGAGAGGGGGAGGCGCACCCAGGGTGGGCCTTAGGGCCCATCTGCCCTAGGGTTTGCCCCCCTTCCCCACTTCCCACGCCTTGGGCCTTGGTGGGGCGCCCAGCCCACCTAGGGGCTGGTCCCTCCCACACTTGGCCCACGAGCCTTCAGGGGCAGGTGGCCCCACTTGGTGGACCCCGGACCCTCCCTGGTGGTCCCAGACGCGACCGATAAACCCCAAACTTTTCCGTGACCAAAACAGACTTCCCATATATAAATCTTTACCTCCGGACCATTCCTAACTCCTCGTGACATCCGGGATCTCATCCGGACTCGAACAACATTCGGTAACCACATACAAGCTTCCTTTATAACCCTAGCGTCATCGAACCTTAAGTGTGTAGACCCTACGGGTTCGGAGACATGTAGACATGACCGAGACGTTCTCCCATCAATAACCAACAGCGGATCTGGATACCCATGTTGGCTCCCACATGTTCCACGATGATCTCATCGGATGAACCACGATGTCAAGGACTCGGTCGATCCCGTATACAATTCCCTTTGTCTAGCGGTATTTTACTTGCCCGAGATTCGATCGTCGGTATACCGATACCTTGTTCAATCTCGTTACGGCAAGTCTCTTTACTCGTTCCGCAACACATCATCCCGTGATCAACCCCTTGGTCACATTGTGCACATTATGATGATGTCCTACCGAGTGGGCCCAGAGATACCTCTCCGTTTACGGGAGTGACAAATCCCATCTCGATCCGTGTCAACCCAAAAGACACTTTCGGAGATACCTGTAATGCACCTTTATAGTCACCCGATTCGTTGTGACGCTTTGATACACCCAAAGCACTCCTACGGTATCCGGGAGTTACACGATCTCATGGTCTAAGGAAGAGATACTTGACATTGGAAAAGCTCTAGCAAACGAACTACACGATCTTTGTGCTATGCTTAGGATTGGGTCTTGTCCATCACATCATTCACTTAATGATGTGATCCGTTATCAACGACATCCAATGTCCATAGCCAGGAAACCATGACTATCTGTTGATCACAACGAGCTAGTCAACTAGAGGCTCACTAGGGACATATTGTGGTCTTTGTATTCACACGTGTATTATGATTTCCGGATAATACAGTTATAGCATGAATAAAAGACTATTATCATGAACAAGGAAATATAATAATACTTTTATTATTGCCTCTAGGGCATATTTCCAACAGTCTCCCACTTGCACTAGAGTCAATAATCTAGTTCACATCGCCATGTGATTAACATTGACAGGTCACATCGCCATGTGACCAACATCCAAAGAGTTTACTAGTGTCATTAAACTAGTTCACATCATCATGTGATTAAGACTCAATGAGTTCTCGGGGTTTTATCATGTTTTGCTTGTGAGAGAGGTTTTAGTCAACGGTCTCGCAACATTTAGATCCGTATGTACTTCGCAAATCTCTAGGTCATTCTCAAATGCTGCTTCCACGCTCCACTTGGAGCTATTCCAAATGGTTGCTCCACTATACGATCCGGTTTGCTACTCGAGTCACTCGGATAGGTGTTAAAGCTTGCATCGACGTAATCCTTTACGCCGAACTCTTTATCACCTCCATAATCGAGAAACATGTCCTTATTTACTCCAAGGACAATTTTGATCGCTGTCCAATGATCCATTCTGGATCATTCTTGTACCCTATACCGACTCATGGCAAGGCACACTTCGGTGCGGTACCCAAAGATAGCATACTATAGAGCCTACGTTTGAAACATAGGGGCGACCTTCGTCCTTTCTCTCTTTTCTGCTTTGTGGTCGAGCTTTAAGTCTTAACTTCATACCTTACATCTCGTGCAAGAACTCCTTCTTTGATGATCCATCTTGAACACCTTCAAGATCATGTCAAAATACGTGCTCATTTGAAAGTACTATTAAGCATTTTGATCTATCTTATAGATCTTGATGCTTATTATTCAAGTAGCCTAATTCAGGTTTTCCATTGAAAAACACCTTTCAAATAACCCTATATGCTTTCCAGAAATTCTACATCATTTCTGATCAACATATACTCATTTGAAATTCTATAGTGCTCCCACTCACTTCTTTGGAAATACAAGTTTCTCATAAACTTTGTATAAACCCAAAATCTTTGATCATCTTATGAAAGTACATATTCCAACTCCGAGATGCTTACTCCAGTCCTTAGAAGGATCGCTGGAGCTAGCATACCTTTTAGCATCCTTAGGATCGACAAAACCTTTCTGATTGTATCACATACAACTTTTCCTTACGAAGACTGGTAAGGAAAGTCGTTTTGACATCCATCTGCCAGATTTCATAAATGCAGCTAATGCTAACATGATTCCGACGAACTTAAGCATCGCTATGAATGAGAAAATCTCATTGTAGTCAACTCCTTGAACTTGTGAAGAACTCTTCGCCACAAGTCGAGCTTCATGGATGGTGACATTACCGTCCACGTCCATCTTCTTCTTAAAGATCCATTTATCTCAATAGCTTGCCGATCAATGGGCAAGTCCACCAAAGTCCATGCTTTGTTCTGATACATGGATCCTATCTCGGATTTCATGGCTTCTAACCATTTGTCGGAATTTGGGCCCACCATTACTTCTCCATAGCTCGTAGGTTCATTGTTGTCTAGCAACATGACCTTCAAGACAGGATTACTGTACCACTCTAAAGTAGTATGCATCCTTGTCACCCTACGAGGTACGGTAGTGACTTGATCTGAAGTTTCATGATCACTATCATAAGCTTCTACTTCAATTGGTGTAGGTGCCACAGGAACAACTTCCTATGCCCTGCTACACACTGGTTGAAGTGATGGTTCAATTACCTCATCAAGTCTCCACCATCCTCCCACTCAACTTTTCGAGACAAACTTTTCCTCGATAAAGGACCCGATTCAAGAAACAATCCCTATTGCTTTCGGATCTGTATTAGGAGGTATACCCAACTGTTTTCGGTGTCCTATGAAGATGCATTTTATCCGCTTTGGGTTCGAGCTTATCAACCTGAAACTTTTTCACATAAGCGTCGCAGCCCCAAACCTTTAAGAAATGACAGCTTAGGTTTCTCTAAACCATAGTTCATACGGTGTCATCTCAACGGAATTACGTGGTGCCCTATTTAAAGTGAATGTGGTTGTCTCTAATGCCTAACCCATAAACGATAGTGGTAATTCGATAAGAGATATCATGGTACGCACCATATCCAATAGGGTGCAACTATGATGTTCGGACACACCATCAAACTATGGTGTTCGGTGGTATTAATTATGAAACAATTTCCACAATGTCTTAATTGCGTGCAAAGCTCAGAACTCAGATACTCATCTCTATGATCATATCATAGACATTTCATCCTCTTGTCACGATGATCTTCAACTTCACTCTAAAATTACTTGAACCATTCAATAATTCAGACTTGTGTTTCATCAAGTAAATATACTCTACATCTACTCGAATCATCTGTGAAGTAAGAACATAAGGATATTCATCGCATGCCTCAAAGACTCATTGGACTGCACACATCAAAATGTGTTACTTCCAACAAGTTGCTATCTTGTTCCATTTCTTTGAAAAACAAGGCTTTTTAGTCATCTTGCCCATGTGGTATGATTTGCATATCTCAAGTGATTCAAAATCAAGTGAGTCCAAACGATCCATCTGCATGGAGTTTCTTCATGCGTATACACCAATAGACATGGTTCGCATGTCTCAAACTTTTCAAAACGAGTGAGTCCAAAGATCCATCAACATGGAGCTTCTTCATGCGTTTTACACCAATATGACTTACATGGCAGTGCCACAAGTAAGTGGTACTATCATTACTATCTTATGAAAATGTGTATCACTACGATCGAGATTCAATAAACCATTCATTTTAGGTGCAAGACCATTGAAGGTATTATTCAAATAAATAGAGTAACCATTATTCACCTTAAATGAATAACCGTTATTGCGATAGACATAATCCAATCATGTCTATGCTCAACGCAAACACCAAATCTCGATGGTAGAGGGAGCATGCGATGCTTGATCACATCAACCTTGGAAACACTTCCAACACATATCGTCAGCTCACCTTTAGCCAGTCTCCGTATATTCCGTAGCTTTTATTTCGAGTTACTAACACTTAGCAACCGAACCGGTATCTAATACCCTGGTGCTACTAGGAGTACTAGTAAAGTACACATTAACATAATGTATATCCAATATACTTCTATCGACCTTACCAGCCTTCTCATCTACCAAGTATCTAGGGTAATTCCGCTCTAGTGACTATTCCCCTTATCACAGAAGCACTTAGTCTTGGGTTTGGGTTCAACCTTGGGTTTCTTCACTGGAGCAGCAGCTGATTTGCCGTTTCATGAAGTATCCCTTCTTGCCCTTGCCCTTCTTGAAACTAGTGGTTTCACCAACCATCAACAATTGATGCTTCTTCTTGATTTCTACTTTCGCGATGTCAAACATCGTGAATACCTCAAGGATCATCATATCTATCCCTGATATGTTATAGTTCATCACGAAGCTCTAGCAGCTTGGTGGCAATGACTTTGGAGAAACATCACTATCTCATCTGGAAGATCGACTCCCACTCGATTCAAGTGATTGTTGCACTCAGACAATCTGAGCACAAGCTCAACGATTGAGCTTTTCTCCCTTAGTTTGCAGGCTAAGAAAATCGTTGGAGGTCTCATACCTCTTGACGTGGGCATGAGCCTGAAATCTCAATTTCAGCCCTCGAAACATCTCATATGTTCCGCGACGTTTCGAAAAACATCTTTGGTGCCTAAATTCTAAACCGTTTATCTGAACTATCACTTAGTTATCAAAATGTGTATGTTCGATGTTCGCAACATCCACAAACGACGTTTGGGGTTCAGCACACTGAGCGGTGCATTAAGGACATGAGCTTTCTACTGTCTGCATAATCGCTACTGTTAACTTTCAACTATATTTTCTCTAGGAACATACCTAAACAGTGGAACTAAAGCGCGAACTCATGACATAATTTGCAAAGATCTTTTGACTATGTTCAGGATAATTAAGTTCATCTTATGAACTCCCACTCAGATAGACATTCCTCTGGTCATCTAAGTGATTACATGATCCAAGTCAACTAGGCCGTGTCCGATCATCACGTGAGACGGACTAGTCATCATCGGTGAACATCTTCATGTTGATCGTATCTACTATACGACTCATGCTCGACCTTTCGGTCTCCGTGTTCTGAGGCCATGTCTGTACATGCTAGGCTCGTCAAGTTAACCCTAAGTGTTTTTGCTGTGTAAAACTGTCTTACACCCGTTGTATGTGAACGTAAGAATCCATCACACCCGATCATCACGTGGTGCTTAGAAGCGACGAACTGTAGCAACGGTGCACAGTTAGGGGAGAACACTTCTTGAAATTTTGTAAGGGATCATCTTATTTACTACCGTCATCCTAAGTAAACAAGATGCATAAACATGATAAACATCACATGCAATCAAATAGTGACATGATATGGCCAATATCATTTTGCTCCTTTGATCTCCATCTTGAGGGCTCCATGATCATCATCGTCACCGCATGACACCATGATCTCCATCATCATGATCTCCATCATCGTGTCTCCATGAAGTTGTCTCGCCAACTTATTACTTCTACTACTATGGCTACGGTTAGCAATAAAGTAAAGTAATTACATGGCGGTGTTCAATGACACGCAGGTCATACAATAAATAAAGACAACTCCTATGGCTCCTGCCGGTTGTCATACTCATCGACATGCAAGTCGTGATTCCTATTACAAGAACATGATCAATCTCATACATCGCATATTATTCATCACATTCTTCTTGGCCATATCACATCACATAGCATACCTGCAAAAACAAGTTAGACGTCCTCTAATTGTTGTTTGCATGTTTTACGTGGCTGCTATGGGTTTCTAGCAAGAACGTTTCTTACCTCATAAAACCACAACGTGATATGCCAATTGCTATTTACCCTTCATAAGGACCCTTTTCATCGAATCCGTTCCGACTAAAGTGGGAGAGATCGGCACCGCTAGCCACCTTATGCACGGTGCATGTCAATCGGTGGAACTGCCTCACGTAAGAGCGTGTAAGGTCGGTCCGGCCGCTTCATCCCACAATACCGTCGAAACAAGATTGGACTAGTAACGGTAAGCATATTGAACAAAATCAACACCCACAACTACTTTGTGTTCTACTCGTGCAAAGAATCTACGCAATAGACCTAGCTCATGATGCCATTTGTTGGGGAACGAGGCGAAATTCAAAAAATTTCCTCGTGTCACCAAGATCTATCTATGGAGAGACCAGCAACGAGTAGAAAGAGAGTGCATCTACATACCCTTGTAGATCGCTAAGCGGAAGCGTTCAAGTGAACGGGGTTGATGGAGTCGCACTCGTCGTGATTCAAATCACCGATGATCAAGTGTCGAACGCACGGCACCTCCGCGCTCAACACACGCACAGCCCGACGATGTCTCCCACGCCTTGATCCAGCAAGGAGAGAGGAGAGGTTGAGGAAGACTCCATCCAGCAGCAGCACAACGGCGTGGTGGTGGTGGATGAGTGTGGCAATCCAGCAGGCTTCGCTAAGCACCACGGGAGAGGAGGAGTACTTGGGAGAGAGGAGAGGCTGCAACCAAAGGCGTAGATCGAATCACGTGTATTCTGTGTGTCTCGGGCAGCCCCTAGGCCTCACTATTTATAGGGGAGAGGGGGCTGCGCCCCTTAGGGTTTCCCACCCCAAGGGGTGCGGCCAGCCTCGAGATCCAATCTGGTGGCGGCCGAGGGGAGAGAGGGGAGGCGCACCTGTGGTGGGCCTTAGGGCCCATCTGCCTAGGGTTTGCCCCCTTCCCCACTTCCCACGCCTTGGGCCTTGGTGGGGGCGCCCCAGCCCACCTAGGGGCTGGTCCCTCCCACACTTGGCCCACGCAGCCTTCTCAGGGCAGGTGGCCCCACTTGGTGGACCCCGGACCCTCCGGTGGTCCCAGACGCTACCGATAAACCCCAAACTTTTCCGTGACCAAAACAGGACTTCCATATATAAATCTTTACCTCCGGACCATTCCGGAACTCCTCGTGACATCCGGGATCTCATCCGGGACTCCGAACAACATTCGGTAACCACATACAAGCTTCCTTTATAACCCTAGCGTCATCGAACCTTAAGTGTGTAGACCCTACGGGTTCGGAGACATGTAGACATGACCGAGACGTTCCCGGTCAATAACCAACAGCGGATCTGGATACCCATGTTGGCTCCTACATGTTCCACGATGATCTCATCGGATGAACCACGATGTCAAGGACTCGATCGATCCGTATACAATTCCCTTTGTCTAGCGGTATTTTACTTGCCCGAGATTCGATCGTCGGTATACCGATACCTTGTTCAATCTCGTTACCGGGCAAGTCTCTTTACTCGTTCCGCAACACATCATCCCGTGATCAACCCCTTGGTCACATTGTGCACATTATGATGATGTCCTACCGAGTGGGCCCAGAGATACCTCTCCGTTTACACGGAGTGACAAATCCCAGTCTCGATCCGTGTCAACCCAAAAGACACTTTCGGAGATACCTGTAATGCACCTTTATAGTCACCCAGTTACGTTGTGACGTTTGATACACCCAAAGCACTCCTACGGTATCCGGGAGTTACACGATCTCATGGTCTAAGGAAGAGATACTTGACATTGGAAAAGCTCTAGCAAACGAACTACACGATCTTTGTGCTATGCTTAGGATTGGGTCTTGTCCATCACATCATTCACTTAATGATGTGATCCCGTTATCAACGACATCCAATGTCCATAGCCAGGAAACCATGACTATCTGTTGATCACAACGAGCTAGTCTGCTAGAGGCTCACTAGGGACATATTGTGGTCTTTGTATTCACACGTGTATTATGATTTCCGGATAATACAGTTATAGCATGAATAAAAGACTATTATCATGAACAAGGAAATATAATAATACTTTTATTATTGCCTCTAGGGCATATTTCCAACAAATACACATCACTAAAGCCTTGCAAGCATTACAACTAATGAGTTAGCTGTGAGATGATGTATTACGGAACGAGTAAAGAGACTTGCCGGTAACGAGATTGAACTAGGTATTGGATACCGACGATAGAATCTCGAGCAAGTAACATACCGATGACAAAGGGAACAACGTATGTTGTTATGCGGTCTGACCGATAAAGATCTTCGTAGAATATGTAGGAACCAATATGGGCATCCAGGTCCCGCTATTGGTTATTGACCGAGACGGTGTCTCGGTCATGTCTACATTGTTCTCGAACCGTAGGGTCCGCACGCTTAAGGTTTCGATGATGCTTATATTATGAGTTTATGTATTTTGATGTACCAAGAAGTTCGAGTCCCGGATGTGATCACGGAATGACGAGGAGTCTCAAATGGTCGAGACATAAAGATTGATATATTGGAAGCCTATATTTGGAGTTCGAATGGTTCCGGTGAAATCGAATTTACTGAGAGTACCGGAGGTTACCGAACCCCCCAGAACTAAATGGGCCTTAGTGGGCCTCGAGGGAGAAGAGGAGGGGCCGGCCAGGGCAGGCCAGCCTCCCCCCCTAGTCCGAATAGGACAGGAGGGGGCGGCGCCTTCCTTCCTCCCTCCCCCAATCCTACTCCAACTAGGAAGGGGGGAGTCCTACTCCCGGTGGGAGTAGGACTCCTCCGGCGCGCCTCCTCCTCTAGGCCGGCCGCACCCCCCCTTGCTCCTTTATATACGGGGGCAGGGGGCACCCTAGAAGACACAAGTTTAATCTACGGATCGTTCCTTAGCCGTGTGCGGTGCCCCCCTCCACCATATTCCACCTCGGCCATATCGCCCTTGAAGCTTAGGCGGCTCGCGCCAATAGAACATCAAGATCGTCCACCACGCCGTCGTCTTGACGGAACTCTCCCTCGACACTCGGCTGGATCGGAGTACGAGGGCGCCATCGAGCTGTACGTGTGTCAAGAACTCGGGGCGCCGGAGTAACGGTGCCGGATCGGTCGGATCGCGAGGAGAACGTCGACTACTTCCTCTACGTTGTGATCGCTTCGCCGGGTCTCGAGGGTACGAGACAACACTCTCCCTCTCATTGCTATACATCACCATGATCTTGCGTGTGCGTAGGAAATTTTTTGAAATTACTACGTTCCCCAACAAAGGCATCCGAGCCTAGGTTTTTATGGTTTGATGTTTTGCACGAGTAGAACACAAGTGAGTTGTGGGCGATACAAGTCATACTACCTACCAAAGATGTCATACTTTGGTTCAGCGGTATTGTGAGATGAAGCGGCCCAGACCGACATTACGCCAGACGCTTACGCGAGACTGGTTTCACCGCCACGAGCACTCGTTGCTTAAAGGTGACCGGTGGGTGTCTGTCTCTCTCACTTTAGTTGAACCGAGTGTAGCTACGCCCGGTCCTTGAGAAGGTTAAACGGAGTCTATTTGACGAAGTATCGTTGTGGTTTTGATGCGTAGGTGAGACTGGTTCTTGCTTAAGCCCGTAGCAGCCACGTAAAATTTGCAACAACAAAGTAGAGGACGTCTAACTTGTTTTTGCAGGGCATGTTGTGATGTGATATGGTCAAGACGTGATGCTATATTTTATTGTATGAGATGATCATGTTTTGTAACCGGTTATCGGCAATCGGCTGGAGCCATATGGTTGTCGCTTTATTGTATGCAATGCAATCGCTACAGTAATGCTTTACTTTATCACTAAGCGGTAGCGATAGTCGTAGAAGCATAAGATTGGCGAGACGACAACGATGCTACGATGGAGATCAAGGTGTCGCGCCGGTGACGATGGTGATCATGATGGTGCTGCAGAGATGGAGATCGCGAAGCACAAGATGATGATGACCATATCATATCACTTATATTGATTTGCATGTGATGTTTATCTTTTATGCATCTTATCTTGCTTTGATTGACGGTAGCATTATAAGATGATCTCTCACTAAATTATCAAGAAGTGTTCTCCCTGAGTATGCACCGTTGCCAAAGTTCGTCGTGCCCAGACACCACGTGATGATCGGGTGTGATAAGCTCTACGTCCATCTACAACGGGTGCAAGCCAGTTTTGCACACGCAGAATACTCGGGTTATACTTGACGAGCCTAGCATATGCGATATGGCCTCGGAACACGGAGACCGAAAGGTCGGCGTGAATCATATAGTAGATATGATCAACATAAGATGTTCACCATTGAAAACTACTCCATTTCACGTGATGATCGGTTATGGTTTAGTTGATTTGGATCACGTGATCACTTAGATGACTAGAGGGATGTCTGTCTAAGTGGGAGTTCTTAATATGATTAATTGAACTTAAATTTATCATGAACTTAGTACCTGATAGTATCTTGCTTGTTTATGTTTGATTGTAGATAGATGGCTCGTGTTGTTGTTCCGTTGAATTTTAATGCGTTCCTTGAGAAAGCAAAGTTGAAAGATGATGGTAGCAATTACACGGATTGGGTCCGTAACTCGAGGATTATCCTCATTGCTGCATGAAGACTTACGTCCCGGATGCACCGCTTGGTGCGAGGCCTGCTCTTTGAGCAACACCGGATGTTGTGAGCGTCTGGCGAGCAAAGCTGATGACTACTCTATAGTTCGATGTGCCATGCTTTACGGCTTAGAACCGGGACTTCAACGACGTTTTGAGCGTCATGGAGCATATGAGATGTTCCAGAGTTGAAGTTGATATTCAACAGAATGCCCGGATTGAGAGATATGAAGTCTCCAATAAGTTCTATAGCTGCAAGATGGAGGAGAATAGTTACATTAGTGAGCACATACTCGTAATGTCCGGGTACTACAATCACTTGACACAATTGGGAGTTAATCTTCCGGATGATTGTGTCATTGATGAATTCTTCAATCACCGCCACCAAGCTACAAAGGCTTCGTGATGAACTATAATATGCAAGGGTTAGTAAAGACTATACCGAGCTCTTCGCAATGCTAAAGGCTGCGGAGGTAGAAATCAAGAAAGAGCATCAAGTGTTGATGGTCAATAAGACCACTAGTTTCAAGAAAAAGGCAAAGGGAAGAAGAAGGAACTTCAAGAAGAACAGCAAGCAAGTTGTTGCTCAGAGAAGAAACCCAAGTCTGGCCCTAAACCTGAAACCGAGTGCTTCTCTGCAAGCGGTAGTCCTTTGAAGCGGAACTGCCCCAAGTATTTGGCGGATAAGAAGGATGGCAAGGTGAACAAAGGTATATGTGATATACATGTTATTGATGTGTACCTTACTAGAGTTCGCAGAGCACTGGTATTTGATCTTGGTTACATTGCTAATATTTGCAACTCAAAGCAGGACTACGGATTGCGAACACGGCAAAGGGCGAGGTGACGATGCGCGTGGGAAATGGTTCCAAAGTCGATGTGATCGCGGTCGGCACGCTACCTCTACATCTACCTTCGGGATTAGTTTTAGACCTAAATAATTGTTATTTGGTGCCAGCGTTGAGCATGAACATTATATCTGGATCTTGTTTGATGCGAGACGGTTATTCATTTAAATCAGAGAATAATGGTTGTTCTATTTATATGAGTAATATCTTTTATGGTCATGCACCCTTAAAGAGTGGTCTATTTTTGTTGAATCTCGATAGTAGTGATACACATATTCATAATGTTGAAACCAAAAGATGCAGAGTTGATAATGATAGTGCAACTTATTTGTGGCACTGCCGTTTAGGTCATATCGATGTAAAGCGCATGAAGAAACTCCATCTTGATGGACTTTTGGAGTCACTTGATTATGAATCACTTGGCACTTATGAACCGTGCCTCATGGGCAAGATGACTAAAACCCGTTCTCCGTACTATGGAGAGAGCAACAGATTTGTTGGAAATCATACATACTGATGTATGTGGTCCGATGAATGTTGAGGCTCGTGGCGGATATCGTTATTTTCTCACCTTCACAGATGACTTAAGCGGATATGGGTATATCTACTTAATGAAACATAAGTCTGAAACATTTGAAAAGTTCAAAGAATTTCAGAGTGAAGTTGAAAATCATCGTAACAAGAAAATTAAGTTTCTGCGATCGATCGTGGAGGTGAATATTTGAGTTCGAGTTTGGTCTACATTTGAAACAATGCGGAATAGTTTAGCAACTCACGCCACCGGAACACCACAGCGTAATGGTGTGTCCGAACGTCAGAATCGTACTTTACTAGATATGGTGCGATCTATGATGTCTCTTACAGATTTACCGCTATCGTTTTGGGGTTATGCTCTAGAGACGGCCGCATTCACCTGAATAGAACACCGTCGAAATCCGTTGAGACGACACCTTATGAACTATGGTTTAGCAAGAAACCAAAGTTGTCGTTTCTTAAAGTTTGGGGATGCGATGCTTATGTGAAAAAGCTTCAACCTGATAAGCTCGAACCCAAATCGAGAAATGTGTCTTCATAGGATACCCAAAGGAGACAGTTGGGTACACCTTCTATCACAGATCCGAAGGCAAGACATTCGTTGCTAAGAATGGATCCTTTCTAGAGAAGGAGTTTCTCTCGAAAGAAGTGAGTGGGAGGAAAGTAGAACTTGATGAGGTAATTGTACCTTCTCCCTTACTTGAAAGTAGTTAAATCGCGAAACCGGTTTACGAGACATCTACACCAAGTAGTGAGGAAGTCGATGATGTTGATCATGAAACTTCAGATCAAGTTGCTCTGAGAACCTCGTAGATCAACGAGTAAGATCCGCACTGAGTGGTACGGTAATCCTGCTCGAAATCATGCTACTAGATCATGATGAACCTACAAACTATGAAGAAGCGATGGTGAGCCCAGATTCATAAAATGGCTTGAGGCCATGAAATCTGAGATGGGATCCATGTATGAAAACAAAGTATGGACTTTGGTTGACTTGCCCGAGGGTCGGCAAGCAATAGAAAACAAGTGGATCTTCAAGAAGAAGACTGACGCTGACGGTAATGTTATTGTCTACAAAGCTCGACTTGTCGCAAAGGGTTTTCGACAAGTTCAAGGGATTGACTACGATGAGACCTTCTCACCCGTAGCGATGCTTAAGTCTGTCCGAATCATGTTAGCAATTGCCGCATTTTATGATTATGAAATTTGGCAAATGGATGTAAAGACGCATTCTGAATGGATTTACGGAAGAAGAGTTGTATATGATGCAACGAAGGTTTTATCGATCCAAAGGAGCTAACAAAGTGTGCAAGCTCCAGCGATCCATTTATGGACTGGTGCAAGCATCTCGGAGTTGGAATAAGCGCTTTGATAGTGTGATCAAAGCATTTGGGTTCATCTGAGACTTTTGGAGAAGCTTGTATTTACAAGAAAGTGAGTGGGAGCTCTGTAGCATTTCGATATTATATGTAGATGACATATTGCTGATCGGAAATGATATAGAATTCTGGATAGCATAAAGGGATACTTGAATAAGAGTTTTTCAATGAAAGACCTCGGTGAAGCTGCTTACATATTGGGCATTAAGATCTATAGAGATAGATCAAGGCGCTTAATTGGACTTTCACAAAGCACATACCTTGACAAAATTTTGAAGAAGTTCAAAATGGATCAAGCAAAGAAAGGGTTCTTGCACGTGTTACAAGGTGTGAAATTGAGTAAGACTCAATGCCCGACCACTGCAGAAGATAGAGAGAAATGAAATATGTTCCTATGCTTCACCATAGGCTCTATCATGTATGCAATGCTTGTGTACCAGACCTGATGTGTGCCTTGCTATAAGCCTAGCAGGGAGGTACCAAAGTAATCCAGAGTGGATCATCGACAGCGGTCAAGAACATCTGAAATACGAAAAGGACTAAGGATATGTTTCTCGTATATGGAGGTGACAAAGAGCTCATCGTGGCAGTTACGTTGATGCAAGCTTTGACACCGATCCGGACGATTCTAAATCGCAGACGGATCGTATTTACACTAAGCGGAGGGCTGTCGGTTGGTGCAGTTCTAAACAAAGCGTCGTGGCGGGATCTACATGTGAAGCGGAGTACATAGCAGCTTCGAAGCAGCTAATGAAGGAGTGCGGATGAAGGAGTTCATATCCGATCTAGGTGTCATACCTAGTGCATCGGGTCCAATGAAAATCTTCTGTGACAATCTCGGAGCAATTGCCTTAGCGAAGGAATCCAGATTTCACAAGAGGACCAAGCACATCAAGAGACGCTTCAATTCCATCCGGGACTTAGTCGGTGGGAGACATAGAGATTTGCAAGATACATACGGATCTGAATGTAGCGCACCGTTGACTAAGCCTCTTCCACGAGCAAAACATGATCAGCACCAAGACTCCATGGGTGTTAGAATCATTACTATGTAATCTAGATTATTGACTCTAGTGCAAGTGGGAGATGAAGGAAATATGCCCTAGAGGCAATAATAAAGTTATTATTTATTTCCTTATTTCATGATAAATGTTTATCATTCATGCTAGAATTGTATTAACCGGAAACATGATACATGTGTGAATGCATAGACAACAACATGTCACTAGTATGCCTCTACTAGACTAGCTTGTTAATCAAAGATGGTTATGTTTCCTAACCATGAACAAAGAGTTGTTATTTGATTAACAAGGTCACATCATTAGTAGAATGATCGATTGACATGACCCATTCCATTAGCTTAGCACACGATCGTTTAGTATGTTGCTACTGCTTTTATCCATGACATATACATGTTCCTGTAACTATGAGATTATGCAACTCCGTTTACGGAGGAACACTTTGGTGCTACCAAACGTCTGGCGTAATCGGGTGATTATAAAGGAGTACTACAGGTGTCTCCAAAGGCGATGTTGGGTTGGCGTATTTGAGATTAGGTTTTGTCACTCCGATTGTCGGAGAGGTATCTCTGGGCCCTCTCGGTAATACACATCACTAAAGCCTTGCAAGCATTACAACTAATGAGTTAGCTGTGAGATGATGTATTACGGAACGAGTAAAGAGACTTGCGTAACGAGATTGAACTAGGTATTGGATACCGACGATCGAATCTCGGGCAAGTAACATACCGATGACAAAGGAACAACGTATGTTGTTATGCGGTCTGACCGATAAAGATCTTCGTAGAATATGTAGGAACCAATATGGGCATCCAGGTCCGCTATTGGTTATTGACCGAGACGTGTCTCGGTCATGTCTACATTGTTCTCGAACCGTAGGGTCCGCACGCTTAAGGTTTCGATGATGCTTATATTATGAGTTTATGTATTTTGATGTACGAAGAAGTTCGAGTCCGGATGTGATCACGGACATGACGAGGAGTCTCGAAATGGTCGAGACATAAAGATTGATATATTGGAAGCCTATATTTGGAGTTGGAATGGTTCCGGTGAAATCGGAATTTAGCGAGTACCGGAGGTTACCGAACCCCGGGGAACTAAATGGGCCTTAGTGGGCCTCGAGGGAGAAGAGGAGGGGCCGGCCAGGGCAGGCAGCGCCCCCCCCTAGTCCGAATAGGACAGGAGGGGGCGCGCCCTTCCTTCTTCCCCTCCCCAATCCTACTCCAACTAGGAAGGGGAGTCCTACTCCGGTGGGAGTAGGACTCCTCTGGCGCGCCTCCTCTAGGCCGGCCGCACCCCCTTGCTCCTTTATATCTGGGGGGGGCACCCTAGAAGACACAAGTTTGATCTACGGATCGTTCCTTAGCCGTGTGCGGTGCCCCCCTCCACCATATTCCACCTCGGTCATATCGCCGCGAAGCTTAGGCGAAGCTCTGCGCCGGTAGAACATCAAGATCATCACCACGCCGTCGTCTTGTGGAACTCTCCCTCGACACTCGGCTGGATCGGAGTATGAGGGACGTCATCGAGCTGTACGTGTGTCAAGAACTCGGGGGCGTCGGAGTAACGGTGCCGGGATCGGTCGGATCGCGAGGAGAACGTACGACTACTTCCTCTACGTTGTGATCGCTTCGCCGGGTCTCTGAGGGCGTAGACAACACTCTCCCCTCTCATTGCTATACATCACCATGATCTTGCGTGTGCGTAGGAAATTTTTTTGAAATACTACGTTCCCCAACATTAACAAAATCATACAAAAACTTAAAACCCCCATAAAAATGGTACACTAACTCTACAAACAAATCCTTTACATACATTTCTGTTAACTCTGCCTGTCGGCGTCCATTTTTCCATTACATGTGCGACCGTGGAACGCTAGCCCTATCTCTCTCAGTATGTGTGGGGCCCCAATGTTAGTGAGTACCAGAAAGATAAGAATACACCCACCGGACCAGACGATGCATTACTTTAGATGGGGATAGTAGTAACTTTATTATTCTAACCCATCGATTTGCAATTAACATTAGGAGGAAAACAAACTGAATTATTAGGTAACTATTCTCCCCTAGGGTTTCAACCCTAGGGTTCTTCAGTCCTCCCGGCGGCGCGCCGCCGAGAGTTCCCCCTGCCGGCAGAGACGTCCGATCGCTTTCCCTCCAGTACTCCCTGACCCTCCGCACCACTAGGGTTTCCCTTCGAGTTCTGGCTGGTGTCGCGTGTTGCAGGGATCGTAGGCCTCTTGGGAAGAGAGGTCAATCCGGCGAATAGATGGCTTTCTCTGCAGAAGGAATAGGCGCAAAGGGCGTGTGTGAGGAAGATCCAAGTAAACTTCTAGAGAGACTGCATCTACAGGATGAGGAAATTGATGAACTTGTTTGGGAAGACGAGGTTGATGCGGGGTAGGAAAAGCCCAAGTGACTGGCCCTCGCCAATCTTTTGACAGAGAAAAATTCCAGCCAAAGCGCGCTGATTGGTGACATGCGAGCTGCTTGGAACCCTGCTCAAGAGGTTGTTTGGAGAAGGATCAAACCAAATCTGTTTTCAATAGCTTGGCAGATTGGAACAAGGCTATGCATCAAGGTCCATGGGATTTTAAAGGATGTGCCCTGCTTTTGGCTGAATATGATGGCTTCACTAAACCAGAGAAGGTGAAGCTGGATCGCTTGGAAACGTGGTGCCAAATCCATAAACTACCAAATGGGGTGTTGAAGAATAAACCTTTTCTGGAGAATTTGGCTAAGCGTATTGGAGAGGTGCAAGAACTCCAAGTTACACTCCCTAACGGGTTCATTGGGGAATTTATCCGAATCCAGGTTAAACTTGATGTGAATAAGAAGCTCACACGTTTTGTCAGCTTCACTATTAAGGGGGAACTTGAATCCTATCAAGTTAAATTTGAAAAACTCCCGGTGTTTTGTCACGCTTGCGGTAAGATGGGTCATTGGCATGAGGAGTGTGGTACAGGTGAACATGACGCATCGAAATTTGAATGGGGTTCCTTTATTCTTGCTTAGAGAAGGGGCGAGGGGGTGGCTCCCCTGGTGGACCTGCATCTAGAACTGGCCGTGGTGACATGAATGGAAGAGTAGGTGGACGATCAGGTGGAGGCATGGAAGGAAGTTTTGGAACCCAATCTTGGCATTGGAACTATAATCCTGCAATTAATCCGTATGACCCGGAGGGCATGGATTTGGATGGATCTAGAAAGGATGGGGTAGATCCTACTTTGGGCACATCTATTGTGGTGAGAAGTGCAGAAAACCAAATTCTGTTGGGCAAAAGGCAAGCAGATGACACAACAGCGGAACCTCTTTGTACCGACACATCTGGTGCTGGAGGGGTGTCAGCGACAGTGTTAGCTCAATTCGAACCACCAACTTCAGGGAGCAAGACGGGAACATATACTGCTAGTACTCCCCAGAAAAATAAGAATACAAAGAAACCAAGGACTGAGGATGACTGGGATAGTTCATCTGTAGAGCAGGTGGGAGATGGTTCAGAATGTTAGCCTTAATCTTGACTTGCAGGACGTGGCTAAGCTGATCCGGTGCTTGTGGGCTGTTAGTGCATGGCGTGCATGCGGCCGTGGCGAGTGGAGCAGCTGAGTCCTCGCCGTGTGAGTCGTCTTGGTAGTCTTGGCGGGTTAGTTGGTTAGCGTTGTGGTAGTTAGTGCGTCGTGAGGTGGTGTGTGTGCTAGCACGGGTATAAATACCCTCCCATGTCTTGATGGAAGCGCCATGGTATGTGCCGAAACAGCTGAGTTCGTGCTCGAGAAAAAAAAACAAGGGGCCGTTAAATGCGGCGGCGGCGACGTCGCGCCGGGCAAAAGTGTCTTTGTGTCCTTCTTCCTTGTATCCTCTTCTTGCTCAAGCGCAGAGAGAGAGTAGAGCTGCAGAGAGCGAAGGAGAAGGCCGCGCAACAACAATTGGTATCGAACGCCGGGTTGGAGGAGCTTCGCCGGCGATGGCGCTCGTCCGTCTTGGCGGCGGAGCATGGTGATGCCGGGCGTCGGGAGTCTTGCGGCGGCCGCGGCGGACTGTGTGGTGGCGCAGAGGCTGCGGTGGCGTGGCGTGGCTTCGGCGGAGGGAAGGCTAAGCTCCGGACACGCCGGATCGGCGCGTTAGTCGCGTCGGGCGCGATCATGGCGCGAGCTGGAGACGTCGCGGGCGTGGCGAATGAGGCGCGGCAGCGAAGCCGGGCGCGACGGTGCGTGTTATGGGTGCGCACGGATCGTCGGCGTGTCGGGACCGCTGGGCGTGCCGACGCGTCGGCGCTGGACCTGGTTGCGCAGATCGCGTCGTCTTGCGCGCTGAGCGCGGAGCGAGGCCAGGGGGCGTGGGGAGTCGGGCGAAGAACGCACGGCGGTACGGTGGCGTGACGAAGTCAGCGGAGAACTGACCGCGTCGGGGCGCTGGACTCGAGCCATGGCGACTGCGTCGCGTCGCGTCGTGTACACGAGCACAGGAGTGCGGGGCGTGGGGTGCTACGCGGCGGAGGCGCGCGGCGCGCGATGCGGCGGCCGTGGCGGCGGCGACCACAACGCGAGCGAGCTACTACGACTACGACGATGAACAAGTCAAGATTAAGGGGACAATGTTAGCCTTAATCTTGACTTGCGAACGTGGCTAAGCTGATCCGGTGCTTGTGGGCTGTTAGTGCATGGCGTGCATGCGGCCGTGGCGAGTGGAGCAGCTGAGTCCTCGCCGTGTGAGTCGTCTTTGGTAGTCGCGGCGGGTTAGTTGGTTAGCGTTGTGGTAGTTAGTGCGTCGTGAGGTGGTGTGTGTGCTAGCTCGGTATAAATACCCTCCATGTACTGATGGAAGCGCCATGTATGTGCCGAGCAGCTGAGTTCGTGCTCAGGAAAAGAAACAAGGGGCCGATCGTGCGGCCGGCGGCGTACGTGCGCCGGGCAAAAAGTGTCTTTGTGTCCTTCTTCCTTGTATCCTCTTCTTGCTCAAGCGCAGAGAGAGAGAGGTAGAGCTGCAGAGAGCGAAGGAGAAGGCCGCGGCAACAACACAGAAAACCAACAAAGATCGGCGGCCTCGGATATTGAGGCTGACCGGAAGCAATGAAACTCCTAAGCTATAATTGTCGTGGCCTCATCGGGGCCCCGGCAGTCCGGTCTTTGCTCAATGTGTTGAAGCGGAATGACCCGGACATTGTGTTTCTGTCGGAAACTCACCTGGGTGAGCGGCCGGCTGAATGTATTCGTCGTAAAGCTAAACTGGATTTCAAGGAAGTGATCACTACGGATAGCCGGAGTGGTGGATTGTTAATGATTTGGAAGAAAGAGGCGGATGTGTCTTTAAACTACAAATCAAAGAATTTCATTGATGTTTATGTTGGAAGGGAGCATGGCAATATTTGGCGGTTCACAGGTGTGTATGGAGAACCGAAGTGGTAGGAAAAACATCAAACTTGGCAGTGCCTAAGGGACCTCTATGCTGCGGTAGATATGCCTTGGTTGGTAATGGGCGACCTAAATGAAATCATATATCCCTTCGAAAAGGAAGGGGGAAACCCAAGACCAAATCATTTCATGCAAGCTTTTAGATATGCACTGAATGACTGTAATCTATCTGATTTTGGATACGTGGAGGAAAAGTTTACATGGCACAGGGGAAAGATTCAAGAATGTCTTGATCGGGCTCTATCAAACGATCATTGGAATCAGATGTTCAAGACTGCAGTTCCAAAGAATCTCTAATACAGCAAATCAGATCATTGTCCAATACTTATGAACTTGGATGTAGCTGTGGACCAGGATATTCATGGGCCGGAGGTTCTGCGCTTCGAGGCCAAGTGGCTTAAGGAGTCCCATTTCACACAGGTAGTGAAAGAGGCCTGGCAGGTGAAGCATCAGGTGGCCGCCCTTGCAGCCGCTTGGCAGAACGACCCCACAATGAAGACGGACTCCAATGACATCGCCCCAGCGCCGACGTTTATGCATGCCGGCTTCACCATGAAGCAGGTGCAGGCACACTACAACACGGCCATGGCGGAGGTGCAACTTGCGACGGCGCCTATATCTGCATTCTAGCAGGCGCAGGAGGAACAAAGGTACAACTTGTTCCTCCTGGAGCTGGCGGAGGGCCAGATATACGGCGAGCGCGTGACCAGGGGTGGAGCCATGGGGGGCGGGGCACATCGATCGGCCACCCCCAACGAGATGGAGCCGGGGCTAGCAGTAACCTAGCATTAAGTTAAGTTGCCACCTGTAATAAGCTGTTAGCCCACTTTTTTTGAGTAATCAAGCCCAAATTTTAGGTTGTTAGTACAAATAGAACTCTTAAGTGGCCGACGACCTAATGGGCTGATTAGCCAAGTCCAAGAAAATAACCCATAACACGCTACGACCAGCCAGAAGAAGTTTCAGAGGATGGCTACGACCGATCAATCCACACACATGTATTGCAGGTATTAAGGTGGGCCCCACGGCACCCACCATAAACCACCTTTTATTTGCATATGATAGCCTGCTGCTATTCAAGGCTACAATGGAGGGATCAGTTGCAGTGTCAAACCTGCTAGATACATATTGTAACGCTTCAGGACAGAGAATAAATCATAACAAATCCTCAATTTTCCTTAGGAAGTGTTGTCCCACGAATCTGAAAGAAGAGATCAAAAACTCATTGCAGGTGCAAAATGAATCGCTGAGTGAACGTTACCTGAGAATGCCTACTGATGTAGGACACTCATAAAATGGCACCTTCAAATATCTGAGAGATCGGGTTTGGGAGAAAATCAAAGGATGGATGGAGAAGTTGCTGTTGGCGGCTCGTAAAGAGGTGTTGATCAAATCTATTGCGCAAGCTATTCCGGTGTTCTCCATGTCATGTTTCCGCTTACCAAGGGGATGTGTGAGAATATTACATCTATCATACGACAGTTTTGGTGGGGGAGCAAGAATGGAAAAAGGAAACCTAGCTAGGTTGCATGGGACATGATGACGAGGCCAAAACACTTGGGTGGACTGGGATTTTGTGACCTGGAAATCTTCAACTTAGCACTCTTGGCAAGACAAGCTTGGCGACTAATGACAGATGAGACATTCTTGAGTGCTAGAGTGTTGAAAGCTGTTTATATCCATGGTGTACCCTTCTGGAAGCTGAATTGGGAGCACGACCTTCTCAGATTTGGCGTGCAGTTGTAGATGGAAGGGACATCTTGGCACAAGGGATTATAAGGAGGATTGGCAATGGAGAGGAGACTGGCGTATGGGTACCAAACTGGATCCCTAGAGACAATTTCAAACGTCCGGTTACATCACTGATTCCTAACCACCAACAAAAGTCTCAGACTTCATAGATTCAACTACTTCTGAATGGAAGGAGGGACTAGTGCGGACAGTGTTCACCCCCTTTGATGCTGAAGAAATCTTGAAAATACCTCTGTGCACAAGGAATGTGACGGATTTCTGGGCCTGGCATGAGGAAAATCGAGGTGTTTTCACTGTACGGTCGGCATATCACATGATAATGAGAACGAAACAGAGTAGGGAACGATGGTTAAATGAAGAAGAAGGTACCTCAACAAGGGAGAGCGAGAAGTGGAGTGCTATCTGGCACATACAGGTCCCATCTAAGCTTCGTATGTTCGTATGGCTACTGGTTAGGCAGTCGATGCCGACTGGAGAGGTTCTTAATCACAGGGACATGGCTGATCATGATACATGCAGACTGTGTGGGGCTAAAGATACGTGGAGGCATGCTTTGCTGGCATGCTCTATGTCCAGAAGCATACGAGCTCTTGCGCCGGAGGAGTTTGTGGAGAAATTCATTCATATTCGGGAGGAGGATCCAAAGGCGTGGCTCTTTACATTACATGAGATATTGGATACAGAGGAGTTCACTCGATTGGTGGTTACGGCTTGGGCGATCTGGGAGCGCGGAGGAAAGCTGTGTATGAGGAAATCTTTCAATCTCCCTTCTCAACTAACAGCTTCGTAACAAACTACTTGACAGAAATAAAGCAAGCTAGCTGCAGAATACAAAGGCCAACACCGGTTTCTGTCACAAGACCGTCAACCTGGCTGCCTCCAACTCAGGGATGTGCAAAGCTAAATGCAGATGCAGCTATCTCCGTGCGCAGCAGGTATGGAGCAGTTGGTTCAGTTTGTAGTGATCAGCAGGGGGCATTTCTCGGAGCATCGGCCATTGTTGTCAAGCATATCACCGACCCAGCAACACTTGAAGCAATGGCAATTAGGGAAGCTTTATCCCTCGCAGCAGATCTATTTGTCTAGAACATCCAGGTTGCATCGGATTGCAAGGCGGTGGTAGATGGCGTGAGGAATGGCACGTCCGCGGCTTATGGGTCTGTCATCAAAGAGATTATAGGCAGGTCTTCAAAGTTTCATTTTTGTAACATAGTTCATGAACTTAGGAGCTCAAATTTTAAAGCTCACAAACTTGCAAAGCACGCACTTACTCTTGAGGTTGGCCGTCATGTTTGGTTAAGTCATCCTAGAAACAAAAAGGCTACACTTACGGACACTTTACACGGATTTGTTTTCACGGACTCGTCTTTCACCAATACTTGCTCCCCCGATTGTTCACTGGTGGCCCCCCTTCCCACCTAATCTCCAGCCATAATTTGCCACTTCAGCCCGTAACAGCAAATCTGTAGCTTATGTCCGTAAGTGTAGCATTTCTGTCCTGGAAATTTTTGTTTCGTCCCTGTAAACATTGTGACGGGTTAATAAAGGCTTTGCGAGGTTGTCAAAAAAAAATGTATTGTTGACTCGTTTTCCTTTTCGGCGAGCGGCAGCGGCCTAGGGCACAGGCACTACGGCCGCCAGGAAACTTCATCGATCGATCGGCACTAGCGGCCGCCGCTAGGTGACTTCGTCGAGCGGCAACAAGACAGTTGCTGCGTGCCTTCGTCCATGGCCCCTGGTTTACATCTCGGCGTGCCTCACGAATCACATAAAGACCAAAGGTAATCACCACCAGTGCTAGATTTTTACAACTACCCACTATCTTTGTAATACATCAATTACAGATTCCATTCTACTTTTTGGTAGATGTTGATCAAACTTTTTGATAGGAACTTTTGATCTAGGCCATATATGTATGGTAACATAGAATCACAGAAGACAAAATATAAAAAAACCTGGTTAGAAGTCTATTTATTGGTGACCCTCCTTTTCGAAAAAAAAAAGAAGAAGTCTATTTATTATTTTGAAGTTTTTCACGCTTCAAAACTAGAGTAATTAATTAAGCATCACTCTGGTATCAGAAATTTAATCTAAGTGAGGAGACATTCCGCTGATTGGAATGCAAACTCCTGATCGAAATATTGTGCCATGATTAAAATTTCTGAACGATTGGAATGCAGACTCCTGATCGAATAATGTGGCACGAGTAAAGATCTGAATAAGCTTTTAAAAAAATATATTGTATCCCCACAAAATAAACATATGGTATAGCATGCTATCCTATATCTTTTGTCACAGGTGCTGTTACTATCTTCTTCACCCCCCTATGCTCAAATCCTGGCTCCACCCTGGCGTGACCGAGGAGGCTGTGGCAGCCATGGCCGCAGTGAACCCCAACTTTGTCGCAGAGCAGCGTGCCATCTACGATGTCGTCCGCGCTCAAGCTGCCGCTTGCCAGGAAGCGGCCAACGTGGAGGGGTGGCTCTAGGAAGTCGAGGAGGAGAACAACGCCAGCTGCGCCTCCTACCGTCCTACGTGTTGCCGACGAACTATCCGGCGGCCCGTTGGGACGACGACAATGCGGGCGGTACCATTTCCATCATGGACCTCACGTACAACGGCGACAGACAGGTCGCGGTCTCCTCCGAGGATGAGTAGGGCACGGGAGGTGGTAGGGCTTTGTGTACCATGTGGGTCGGTTCATCTCCTGTGTTTTACTCTTGCTCGTCGGAGACCGCACCTTCACTTCACGGTTCTTATCGCCGGCGCTCATGGAGACAGTGGATGGAGGAAGCGGTCCCAGGAAGGGACAACAAGGGCTTGGCCGCCGGCGGCCGCCGTAGTGTTTTTTGTTCTAAATGTTTGAAATGTAATGAAAACCCGTGAATGACGTCCGTTTATGTAAATTATATCCGAACTTGAATGAAATCCGGCCGTGTTTGCACAAATTTCATCCGGTTAGTTCGAATGCGGTTCGAAATGTATGCAGCCAACGTTGGATGGCGGTCTCCCGCATCCGCGTCGGCGGACTAGTCCCCCTGTCTGTGGACGAATGTGAAAGAAAATTTGCGGATACCCGTTGGAGATGCCGTGAGCCAAGCTAAAGTAGGAGGACAGAGTAACAAGTACTCCCTCCGATCCAAAAGAAAAGTATTGTGGCTTTAGTTCAGTTTTAGTCTAAATTCAGTAATTCACACTAAAGTCATGACACCTTTTAATTATCAGAGAGAGTACTTAAATTAATATGAATCCAAATTTTGTGGGGTTCTCATAAAAGATGCTGGAGTACACATCTTCTAGGGCTTCGCTCACGTATGTCATCCAATGTCCACAAGGGGTCCGCAGCTGGCCAGTTTTCATCGGGGCTTGAGGAGTACGGGTGAGTCGCGGGTGCGCACGGGATCACTTTGATGTTGTATTTATCACGGCTTCCACATGCGGCAACTCGTGCGCTGCCTCGCATGTGGCCGGTTCTGCCTGTCACCATCCTTCGCGCGCCTACAGGGTTGATTGGCTCGCGCGGGACTGGCGCGCACATGCGTTTATGTTTTAGTTCAGATGTTTATTCTTGCATGATATTGATTTTGCATGGCAGACAAAGAAAAGCTTGGCTATGCATCAGTTTCACATTTAGGAAGTAGGTTACTTAGTTAGGAAGTAGGTTAATTAGTTGTTGAGACAGAGAAAATCTTGCTTAATTAGGCAGAATAGTAGTGGCGACAAGATGACCGGGTTGTTCAAAGGCTAGCGGATCACTGCACATTACTCGCCATATTTTCTTTTTGACCGTCGAGAAGCGAGTCCCAGTATACGCGTACCGCGCAGAAGGAGAATAAATGTTAATTACCACCAAATTGCTTTATCTAAAAGCTTGTTGCACACAATCCACGGAAGGGCATACAAATTAACTAAGATTCGCAGTGCCTACTTGAGACTCGAGCGAGTGATCAGTCACATGGGTCACGAGGCATCAGTTCACACTTTAATCTGGAAGTCGTTGCCCGGTTGAAAGCTAGTGTCAGGTCAACTCCGATGCGCGTTCATTTTCAGTTAACTCTGTCGGTCTGTCCCCTGCTTCCTGTTGTGAGACACCGATCGGAGACGCCAGTTTGTGCTATGCTAGTATAAATACAGGACCCGTTTGGTTGGATGGAGGGGCACCAAACCCACAGCTTCTCCTGTTCCTTGCTCAGTTTTAGTTAGCTTTCAAGTTCCAATCACTTGGCACTTCTGCCATCGAGCTCCGTCGTTTTAGGGAGAAGAAGGATGGCTGACCACAACGGGGTGAAGAAGAGCATGTGGGACCTCCTCTGCGGCTGCTTCTCCTCGTCCGGCACCAAAGATTAGTTGGCATGATCTGTCTGTCGATCGAGCTGCGCGTCGTTTAGGTACTGATGGACGTAGTGTTTATCTGTGTGATACTAGTACGTTGTTAGCTTAGCTGACCCTCAGTCAGGTAGCTAGGTGTACTACTTTGGTGATGCGTATGTGGTTTTCCAGTTGATTAGCAGTCTTGCTTGCAGCCTTGCAGGTCAGCAGGTAGGTGTATTCTTTAGCTATGTTAGTCTCTCACCTTCTGTTTGTGTCGTGTATTAATTCACTTTTTTTCTGGCAAATCTCATGTATTAGTTCAACACGGTCCATAATAATAGTATAAAACATGTTGCTTGGCTAGGGGAGACGCCTCTAGCCAGACAGGACCTACGCCTTTACAACATCGTCGAATTAATGTAAAGACATTTGTGGTTCTTTGGTGTTGTGCCAAATCCCGCTGAATATTCACTCCGTCGGGCTTTAACAGGAGACAAATGGTTACAACATGTGACATGTGGTAAGCAATCCAAACAACTCCAAAATAAATAAAAAAGGAATACAAATGGTTGGATTGCTACATCATGTTACTAATAGTTTTATGTTAGTCAAATGATCTCAGGAGCCAGACACCTTCCGTCGAGAAGCTCACCATTGCTGGGATCATTTCTGTCAACCAATGTACGCAGACCTCATTAATGATGACTGGCCTTTCCAACATAGGTTTATTTGGAAATCAAAAGTCTGGCTAAAAAACAAAATTTTCATGTGGTAGTTTGATTGAGAGGTGGTCCGAACGAAATTCTATCTTAAACAAGATCTCAAGATGCTTAGATACAAAGTTAAAGAGAAGCGTATTCAAGAGCTTTCAGAATGGATAGATAACAATATGTAATTCCATGGTTTCTATACCTAGAACTGGCATTGGTCAGGCCTTCTGGACTGTCTTTTCCTCTTTTTCTTCCTTTTTTTCCTCCCCCCTTGTAAATTACTTTCTATGATTTATTGAAAATTTATCGTAGAACTACTGCTCTACGGTTTTTGGGTCAAGAAAAAGACAACATGAAAAAGGATATATACCAGAATTGCGCAAAGTGTTTTTTTTTGTGATATCGCGGAACATATATCTCTTCCTAGAATGTCCACTCGCCATGCTTTTCTGCCTACTAATAAGATATGTGACACATGCTACTTCTTGAGGTTGCATTGGTTTTTCCCTTGAAGAGGAAAGGGTGATTCAGCAAAGTAGAGATAAGTATTTTCCTCAGTTAGGACCAAATGTATCAATCCAATAGGAGGCACAAGCAAGTCTCCAATATATGCACCTGCACAAACTAACAAACACTTGCACTCAACACGAAAAGGGGTTGTCAATCCCTTTACGGTATCGAATAAGAGTGAGATCTAATAGAGATATGTATATGCGATAAGTAAAAGAGCAAACTAAAGTAAATATAAATAGATTGCAGCGAGGTATTTTGGGGTTTTTTAGTTTATAGATCTGAAAATATATGATGGAAAATAGACCGGGGGCCATAGGTTTCGCTAGAGACTTCTCTCTTGAAGGCAAAACATATGGTGTGTGAACAAATTACTGTTGAGCAATTGATAAAAAAGCGCAAAGTTATGATGGTATCTAAGGCAATGATTATGAATATAGGCATCACGTCTGTGACAAGTAGACCGACTCCTGCATGCATCTACTACTATTACTCCACACATCGACAGACTCCTGCCTGCATATAGAGTATTAAGTTCAAGATAATAGAGTAACACATTAAGCAAGACGATATGATGTAGATGGATAAACTCAAGTAATATGATATAAACCCCATATTTTTACCCTTAATGGCAACAATACAATACGTGCCTCGCTACCCACTATGTCATTGGGTGAGGACACCACAAGATTGAAACCATCACAAAGCACATCTCCAATTGCAAGATAGATCAATCTAGTTGGCCAAACCAAATCAATAAATCGGAGAGACATACAAATCTATTTAAATCATGCATAAAAGAATTCAGAGGGGACTCAAATAATATTCATAGATAATATGATCATAAATCCACAATTCATCGGATCTCAACAAACACACTGCAAAAGAAGATTACATCTGGTAGAACTCCAAGGACATCGAGGAGAACATGGTATTGAAGATCAAAGAGAGAGAAGAATCCATCTAGCTACTAGCTATGGACCTGTAGGTCTGTGGTAAACTACTCACACATCATCGGTAGGGCTGCAAGGTTGATGTAGAAGCTCTCCGTGATCGAAGATGCTTGCGGCGGCGGAAAAGTATTTTTTTAGACGCTTCTGATGTTGGGGGAATATTTGAGAACTTATAGTGCAAAAATTAGGGTTGGAGGACCCCCGAGGGGACAACAAGCCAGCCCCCCCCCCCCAGGGTGCCCCTCAGGGCTTGTTGCCTCCTCGGGACTCTTCTTGCCCTCTCTTAAAGTCACGTAAGTGTCTTATGGTCCAAAAAAATCATCGCGAAAGTCTTATTCCGTTTAGACTCTCTTTGATATTCCATTCTGTAAAAGTCAAAAACAAGGGGGAAAAACAGCTGACACTGGGCACTAGGTTGATAGGTTGGTCTCAAAAAATAATAGAAAATAGTATCAAAATGTATATAAAACATCAAAGATAGATAATATAATATTATGGAACAATAAAAAATTATAGATACGTTGGAGACGTATCAACACATTTCTTGTATCTTGTCTGTTGGCTTCATATTTCTTGGTAATTGTATGTTGTCCTTTGTGTGGCTGGCATATTGAGCCCCTCTATTTTTATTACCTTAATTCATCTTTGGATCATATAAATGTCACAATAATTTAAGGTTATCTCTCTTTTTGAAAATAATTTATAACATGTTGTATTTGCTTTTTTTCCCCTTTGCTATAGCATTCTGGCTTTGTGTCTCGTCTAAGCATTCTTATTTCTGAAGAAATTTCTCAAAACGGTTAATAATAAGAGTGATAAAAATGAACGGCGGAAAAAGCCTCTCTTGATATTTAAAAAGAAACAAATAATAAAATACCAAAATATGCTATATTATATATAATCTTGGAATAACATTTCTCGGTAGAAAATTAAACAAACGGATTCTACTGTAGTAGACAGAACCCATGGAATAATATTACCATGATAAAAAATTAGAACTACAAAGATTATAACATGTTGTATTTTTTTCCATTTGCTATAGGATTCTGGTTTCGTGTCTCTGTTGAGTACAATGTTTATTAGGAAAGACGAGATAGACTAGGATTTGTTCTGGCTTGTCTTGTACTCCAAGTAGATGATTATACTCCTATATATATACCCACGAGGCTCAAGCAATACAACAACTATTCCACCAATCCTCTCTCTCCCTTCTAACATGGTATCTTTTGCAAGTCGATCCTAAACCCTAGCTGCCGCCGCTTCCGCACCTGCACGCCGCCCCCGGGGCGGTCGGCCTCCATGACCGCCACCGGGGACCGCGCCGCCCGTACCTAGGGTTCGTCCGCCGGTCGTGTTGACCGGCTGCCCTAGAGAGTCTTTTCCCCGAGCCTTGCTCCGGTGTTTTCTCTCTCCCGCCGGTCGTCTTGATCGCGCGGTTTCTTTTTGGTTTTCCGATCTATTCTTGATCGGTTTGCGTCGCCCACCGCCGCTGTCCCAAGCGCCTCTACTCCGACCCCGGCGCGACCCGCCGGCCTCTCCTCCGACCCAACGGCCACGCACGCCGAGGCGGCCCGTCAAGACCGGCCGTCGTTCGCGCGTCGGTCCGCCCGTCGTCCGCGCCGGCCGTCACCGCCTTCTCCGACCGGACACACAGACGCCCGACCCGGCAGCCACGTGCCATGCGACGGCCAATCATAGTCGTCGCTCGCGCGCCGGCCCGCCCATCGATCCACATCACCTGCCTCTGCCGCGTCTGCACGGCGGCCCAACGGTCTACCTCGCCGGCCTCATCCTCGGCTGCGTCGGGACGGTTGTGTCAGGCTTGTCGGCTGCCTCAACTTGAGCGCCGCTGCTCCGTTGGTCGCTCGGGCCTCGCTGCCCAGGCGCCGACGTTGCTTTGGCAGCCCGGGTGCCGGTGCTGACAAGCTCGTCCACACGACGTCTCACGCCATCCGTCGTCGCCGGTTTCATCTCGGACTCCATCGCCACCACGCCTCCACCGAGCAGCGTCCCCGACCTCACGCGCGATCGGCTTGATCACCCGCTCGCCGAGGCGATCCGCCTCATCTACGCCGCGTGACCGACCTGGCCCGTCAGTTACGCGTGCCTCCGTAGGTCCCTGAAAATCATTCCCGAGTTCAGCGCGCCTTTCCACAGATCGAGCATTGGGCTGCCGCTGCGTCGCCCCGTCGGGCCGCAGCGCCGCCGCCCCGTGGTTCTCCTCGCGGCTGCATCGATCCATGCGTCGCCGCTGCGTCGCCCCTTCGGGTCGTAGTGTCGCGATACACGGTCCCCGCCACCGCCCCGAGGCCGTCCCCGCGGTTGCGCCGACTCTGCGTATTCTTGTTTCTCAAGAAATGACTCGAAATGGGTGATAATAAGAGAGACGAACGGCAGAAAAAGCCCCTCTTGATATTTAAAAGAAACAAAGAATAAAATACAAAAATGTTGCTATGATATATATAATCTTTGGAATAGTATTTCCCGATAGAAAGTTAAACAAAAGGATAAAAATACCAAAATTCTAGTATACTAGACCAAATTTATGGAATAATATTACCCTAATAAAAAAAAGTGCAATGTTCAGAACTTTGCACACAAGTTATACAAAACTTGCACAATTCCATTTTATGCAAGAACACTTCTAAAGTAATGCATTTTAAGAACGGATACGAATTAAGGAGACCACCCGACAAATGTGATTAGTTGTGTCGCATGATATTTAGGTTACAACCTCTGCTTTTTTGGCACCTCTGTCTACAAAAAAAACTCAAGCCCGACTTCCACTTTTGTTTGCAAACAAGCAAATAACATTGTCAGGGGCTTGATGCATCACACTCGTGTCGCACGAATCTATGAGAAAATTGGAGGGCAAAAAATTTGAGATAAAAATAAACAAGTGCCAAGAAATAGCAAAGGTGAGAAAAAATATATAAAAACCAAAAATATATAATATTATAGATTGATTTTTCGTTTGGAGTTACCTGATAGAAAGAAAAAAAACTTGTAGGAATAAAAAAACTAAAAGACCCAAGTTAAAAGAAAATACACACATATCATATAGAATTGGCAATGTTTCCCAATGCTTTTTTCTCAAAACGGAGCGTTGTTCCTTAATGTGCAAGGACAAATAAAAGGTAGTGCAACTCTAAGGCATCAATATAATGTTATGCGAGTAAGTCTATTATTTATAACCAATGCATTAAAAATAAAAAAACATGCTGGAGATTAATGTTCGATTGATATACCAAAAATGAATCGGCGGAATCGTGCCTCACATGGATGGTACCTCCTTCCGCAGGTGTAGGCGCACCATAACCAAACCACCGCACACAAGCATTCTGACACATTGCCATCAGGTGGGCTCTCTATACTACTCCCTCCATCCCATAATATAAGAGCGTCCTTTCCACTAGTGTAGTGCCAAAAGCGCTTTTATATTATGGGACGGAGGGAATAGTAAATTACACGTGCCTCGTTGGTTAGTTTAGATAACCAAAGTACGACCGAGTACTGATATACAATACTATAATAGGCTAAGGTGTATATTTAGAGTCACAATTGCGTTAAGTGTAAGTTCTAGATTCGATTCATGTCATTCGTCTCAATGAGAATTGAATCATAGTTATAGAATATTATATAACTATCTGATATATACTGCACAAAACTCAAGTTAAGTGTATAAATAGCTAAATACTTTATCTGCAAATATAAATGGATTTTAGAAAGATGTTGCCTTAGCCTTGAACAAATCATAACGTAAGAAAAGACAATTCTTTTGGAAGGAAACAAACTTGCCAAGTTATAGTATGGAAGATTCTAGAACAAGTAAGAAGTGATTATTTTGTGTGCACAGTGTGCATAGTAAATAAAAAAATAAAAGGAATGACAATTCTATTTGTTTTGAGGTTTGTGCATATTATGTATGGTGTCTGGAATCTACTCGACGTTACACGTAGCAGAATCCAGTGTAATAAAGAGAATATCCAACGGCCAACACTACTCATATTTGCCATCTCACAACCGTTGGATCAGCTTCATCCGGCGAACAATATTTTGTGCATTATATAGTGGTATAGATACATAATGTCAAAAAAAAACCCTACATACAGAATACATACATTTGCCATATTCGACGGGAACAAGCCGCTCGATCAATCTCATATATGCGGAGTCAAGCAGGAACCACATTTTTAGGCACTAAAGATTAGCAAGAGCACTTAATCAAATTATGTGAATGAATTGCCTTGCAACTGATCAAGCCATGTTTTAGGTTGTTTTCTCTTTTGAAGGCACGCCGGAAAATGACGTCCTTCTGTCCACTTGTTCACTTTCGGCGTGACTTGGATCCACCCAAAAGGCTGGAACATTCCATACACCTACCTGGTCGCCGGCGGCACTATCTCGCTAGTTGCAGTCAAGTGATTGTACGCGAAATGATCGGCAGACGGTAACCGAAAATGGACGTTGATGCAACTGGACGGACATTTTCTTCCGCAGGTGACACGGGGACACGCCCGTACGTTCTTGGAGAAAAAAGGCCGAAAGGATTTACAGAGAAAGCAACGGGGGTGCAACTTGGGACATCAGCGTGAAGTTACAAAGCTGGAGGAACTGACAAGAAACCCAGCGCCCAGCCACACGTACGTATTTACCATGCATTTACCTGATTTTAACCCCGAAAATGGCGTGAAAATGGCTGGCCGTGCAGTTCTTCCAAGAGACATGGGTGTATTTATACGCCCCCCCTGCCGAGTGTTGGTGCCGTGAAGTGTCTTTGCCTCTGATCCTCCTCCTCCTCAACTGATCATTCTGTCCAGTAATATTTGTTGGCTCTCTGTCTCCATGGAGAAGGGGTACGGTGCTGAAGAAGGGAAGGCGAAGCAGAGCAAGCTGCCGGCGAGGCGTGGCGGCGTCATGAAGCGCATCGCGAAGCTCCTCTGCTTTTGTGGTGCTCCCGCGGAAGCTTAAGGTGCACGGTGCTACCGCGTCATGAACCAAGTATGTACTCGTATGATAACGGTCCGATATGTGTCTGTGTGTGTACTGTACAATGTGCGGGCTTCTTTTCTCTCCCTACTGGTTTGTGCATTGGTGTTGTCGAGGACCGTAGATCACATCTTATACTACTACTGTTGTGATGGATCGTCACTGTGTTTGAAAGTTATGTGGTTCGTGTCACACTGTCACACATGTAATCCGGACAGCATTGTAACACATATGGTACTTATGTTGCTCTTCACACTCTGTTTAGCGACCGAGTGATTCGAACTGGCACACAACCATGCTATTGGATTCAGAGTTTTACCTTAAAACACTCGATTAAGAGCCAGTCGACCATGTAAGAGCAACTGTATTATGATTTTCATGGTGAAGACAGTGGCGAAGAACGGCATGGTGGCTGAGGTCTGAGGCCTTGTAATGGCAGATCGAGTTTTCGTGGCGATGAGGACTCTGCTTGGTGATTCATGACTCGTAGCAGCGGCAACGGCAAGTGGGGGCGGCAGCACAAGCGGAGTACAGAGTCTTAACTTTCAAGGTGAAAACCCAAGGTCTGGCCTTAATTGATTGAGTCTGACAGTAACCTTATTGAAGGCATTGTTTTGGGAGCATGGATCTTCTCCAGGGTAAAAACCTAAGATATAGGATCGGGAGATGACGGTGCTTGTGCGTTGTTACCTTCTTGGAGGCATCGCTTTTGACGAATTTGGACTTCAGGCGTTGTCTAGGTGATGGTTCTAGCTACAAGGAATTGATCACTATAGCGTTTTCTTCTTCTTCTTCTTCCTCTTCTTCTTCTTCTTCTTCTTCTTCTTCTTCTTCTTGTCTTTTGGTTGTGTGCATCCCTAATGTCTTTACGACATTGCGTTGCTGCAGAGGCTTGATGAAATTGGCATCTTCATGATATTAATTATTCCCTTTATAAAAAAGATAAGAGCATCTTCAACGCTACCTTATTATCGGGTACAAGGCGTTTTTAGGGCATGACGGGGCAGAAAAAAGTCCTCCAATAGCAGCCCAATACCAAGTTTTTTGCAAAAAAAAAGGGCAGCCCAAAAAGTGGCTCTGCATTCCGCAAATATGCGGCACTCGGGCGACAGCCGCAAAAGCGCGAGGCTGCCACAAATCGTCTGTGCTCAGCCGTTTTTCACCCACCTCCAGCCGGAACATGTCTGACCCGCACGCCCACCGCCGCCGCAGCCGCTGATCCGCCACCGTAGGCCACCACCGCCGCTCCACCGCGTGCCCCGAAGTACTTCCCAACCCTGCTACTCCTCTTCTAGCCGCCCACGGCCTCACCGCCTGCGTCGATTCGTCGCCGTAGTGGCCATGGCCATTCGTCTATGCCCCTACTTGGTTACCTAGCAGCCGACGGAGCTCCACAGCCGGTAGCCCCACTGCCGCGGCCGAGCGGACGTCCAGTGACATTTGAGCGGCAACGGCGCGGCGTTTCTGACTTCTGGATGCATAGACGCCTTCCCCACGTTGAGGAGCACTTCCAGTGGCCTTTGCCTGGCCTTTGCCCACCCCCTCCAGGAAGCCGCAAGCCACCGACGACTCGCCGGCCGGATTGCTCCTCCTCGCACACTAGTTGTTCGATGGAATATCTACAAACGTAAAAAAAATTGTTTGTGTTTTTTCTATGCATTTGTAGAACTATAGCTTGATAGATAGTTTCCTCTGTACATGAGTTCATGTGACTCCAACTATTACAATGATTCCTTGTCAGATGGGAAATTTGATTTCATCGGGGAGGGAGATATTGCTATGATTGTGATGATGCACAAGAACTGAAGCACGGAGGTTCGGTTTTTGGTCGTGAGTTTCTATGGAGAGAACGGTAGGAGGCGGGCGACCAATTGTGGCGCAATTACTTTGCCATAAGACCTCTTTATCTAGAGTGGCACTTTCGACGCCGGTTTAGGATGTCCACGAGCTTGTTTCCTCACATTTGCAATGTTGTGAAAAAACATGATCAATCCTTCGTTCAAAGGAGGAACCGTGCCAAAGCTCTTGGACATAACATTGACCAAAAGGTCACTGCCGCATTGTTGCATGATGACATAAGTTATTCTGGCGGATTCCATTGATGACAACTTGGCAATGGGAGAGAGAGTACTTCAATCTTCTTCGTCAAACAAATTACAAAGGCAGCCGTGGAAGTGTTTGGTCCAGAGTATTTGAGATAACCCAATGCTCAGGACACGGCGAGACTTTTGCTGATGAACCAGGCCGAAGACTGCCTCGTCCACCTCGCCGTCGCACTCCTTGCCGGCGGCTGCCACCTCCGCCACCCGTTGGTGGTACCACTAGCGGGCAAGGCGGATCTCGTGGGCGGTGCAGTACGACTCGAGCAGTGCCTCCTGCTCAGCCATGTCCCCGTCCGGCGCGACCGCCCTGCCGTCAGCGAGTTGCTCCTCCGCTGCAGATTCTTCTGGAGGAGGTGGTGGTTGTAGGCGGCATCGGCCTGCGCCTCCCGGAACTGCTCCTCCCGCGTTGGGAGGCTAGTCTGTACAATAAATCCCAAACCTCTCCCCTTGCCTCTTCGCCTTCTCATACCCCCCCCCCCCCCAATTGCTCTGACACGCCCACCACCACCCCGCTCTGCGGTAATGGCGTGCTACCCTTGGAGCCCCTACCCCCCCCCCCCACCTCCCTATTGGCACCACCATTGTTCAGCCTGGCCCCTGTGTGCTCAGGTGAGCCGCACGCGTTCTTTGGCACGAGATTCTTCACATGGTGCCATTGTTTGCATGTAGAAAGAAATGCTCTTATTTCACGACACGAGGGTGCCCGATTTCACCAAACCGAACGTGTCACCGCAATTAGATCGGCAGTTGAGGTAGCACCACACACGCACACAAACAGATCAACGGTCGTGATTAATCGGGTTGGGACTACGTCCTTGCAACACTATCCAAAGTGTGAGCTGATAAAAATATATGTTTAAACAGTTTCGAGAATGCGAAACTGATGCATAGCCAAACTTGCTCGATCATTTAGTTGTTGAGCCAGAGAAAAGCTTGCTTAATTAGGCCGAATTGTTGTGGCGACAAGATGACCGGGTTGTTCAAAGGCTAGCGGATCACTGCACATTACTCGCCATCTTTTCTTTTTGACCGTCGAGAAGCGAGTCCGGGTATACGCGTACCGTGCAAAAGGAGAATAAGAATAAAAATGCTACCACCAAATTGCTTTATCTAAAAGCTTGTTGCGCACAATCCATGGAAGGGCATAAAATTAACAAAGGTTAGAAGTCAGAACGACTTCAAGATTCACAGTGCGTACTGACACAGTCACACGCGGGTCACGTGGCATCAGTTCACACTTTAATCTGGAAGTCGTCGGCCCGGTTGAAAGCTAGGACATGTTCCACACACTATCAGGTCAACTCCGATGCGCTTTCATTTTCAGTTAACTCTGTCCTCTGCTTGCGGTTGTGAGACACCGATCGAGACGCGAGTTTGTGCTGATATAAATACAGGGCCTGTTGGATGGAGGGGCACCAAACCCACAACATCTCTTGTACCTTGCTCAGTTTTAGCTAGCTTTCAAACACTTGCCACTTCGACCATCGAGCTCCGTCGTTTCAGGGGAGAAGAAGGATGGCTGACCACAACGGGGTGAAGAAGAGCATGTGGGACTTCTTCTGCGGCTGCTTCTCCTCCTCCGGCACCAAGGATTGATTGAGATCGGTCCATCGAGCTGCGCGACGTTAGGTACTGATGGACGTGTTGTGTTTGTCTGTGTGATGTATACATTGTTAGCTTAGCTGGCCGTCAGTCAGGTAGCTAGGCATGGTTTGGTGACGCAACTGTGTGTTTCCTGCTGATTAGCAGGTAGGTGTGTTGTTTAGCTAGGGTAATTGTTCTCATCTTCTGTTTGTTTGGTGTATTAGTTCACTCTTTCTCGCAAATCTCATGTATTAGTTCAATTCGGTCCATATATAATGTTGCTTGGTTAGGGAAGACGCCTCTAGCCAGACAGTACCTGCACCTTTTCAACATTGTTGAATGAAAAGATATTTGTGGTTCTTTGGTATTGTGCCAAATGCCATTGAATATTCAGTCGGTCGGTTTTAACCGGAGACAAATGGTTACCACGTGAGACATGTGGTAAGCAATCCAATGAATTCAAAAAATATATATTTCAAAAGGAGACAAATGGTCTCCTTTGTTGGAATACAAACGGTTGGATTAATTACAATCCATCATGTTAATAGTCTGATGATAGTCAACCGATCTCAGGAGCCAGACACCTTCCGTCGAGAAGCTCACCATTTCTGGGGTTATTTCAGTTGTATGCGGACCTCATTAATGGTGACCCGCCTTTCCAACATAGGTTTATTTAGAAATCAAAAGTCAGGCTAAAAGACAAAATTTTCATGTGGTAGTTTGATTGAAAGGTGATCCGAACGAAAAACAACATGAAAAAGGATAGATGGCAAGATTGTGCAAAGTGTTGTTTTTGTGATATCCAGGAACATATATCTCTTCCTAGAATGTTCACTCGCTATGCTTTTGTGGTGCACCATGCATGTATATTTTAATTTTCGACTGCAACGAGCAGTATGAATATGTTCAAAAATTGGTTGGCCGGGATGCGTCCTAAGTTAAAAGCCTAAAATTTGCATAGGCGTTGTGTTTTACTATGAACTATACTGATTTATCGCAATAATTGTGTGTTTAACAGTTAGAAAGTTTTTAAAAAATTGCAAGTTATTTTCACAATGATATGTGGTCCTTTCCTTTCCAGAAAAAGGGCGAGACTTCTGTGGTTTATTAGTGCAACCTGTGGGAGATGGTCACTTGGGATTCATTGAACCGGTATGGGTGGCTGTCTACTAATAAGATATGTGATACATTTCTTGTGTCTTGTCTGTTGGCTTCATATTTTTTGTTTCTTGTCTGTTGTCCTTTGTGTGGCTGGCATATTGAACCCCTCTATTTTTATTACCTTAATTCATGTTTGGATCATATAAATGTCGCAATAATTTAAAGTTATCTCTCTTTTTGAAAAAAAAATATAACATGTTGTATTTGCTTTTTTTCGTTTGCTACAGCATTCTGGCTTTGTGTCTCCTCTAACCATTCTTGTTTCTGAAGAAATGTCCCGAAATGGGTAATAATAAGAGAGATAAAAATGAACGGCAGAAGAAGCCCCTCTTGATATCTAAAAAGTAACAAAGAATAAAATACCAAAATGTTGCTATGTATATATAATCTTTGGAATAACATTTCCCGGTAGAAAAAATAAAGAAAAGGATAAAAATACCAAGATTCTACTATAGTAGAAAGAACTCATGGAATAATATTACCATCATAAAAATATAAAACTAAAAAAATTAACATGTTGTATTTGCTTTTTTCCCTTTGCTATAGCATTCTGGCATTGTGTTTCCTCTAAGCATTCTTGTTTCTGCAGAATTGACTCGAAATTGGTAATAATAAGAGATATAAAAATGAACGTTGGAAAAAGGCCCTCTTATATTTAAAAATAAACAAAGAATAAAATACAAAAATGTTGCTATGGTATATATAATCTTTGTAATTATATTTCCTGATAAAAAAATAAAAAAAGATAAAAAATACCAAAATTCTACTATAGTAGTCCGAATTTATGGAATAATATTACCCTAATAAAAACAATAAACAGAGCCACAGTGAAAAATGCAATATTCAGACTTGCACACAAGTTATACAAAACTTGCACTATTCCATTTTATGAAAGAACACTTCTAAAGTAATGCATTTAAGAATGCATACGAATTAAGGAGACCACCCGACATATGTGATTAGTTGTGTCGCATGATCTTTAGGTTACAACCTCTGCTTTTTTGGCACCTCTCTGTCAAAAAAAATTCAAGTATGAATTCCACTTTTGTTTGCAAACAAACAAATAACATTGTCAGGGGCTTGATGCATCACACTCATGCCACATGAATCTATGAGAAAATTGGAGGGACAAAAAAATGTGATAAAAATAAACAAGTGGCAAGAAATAGAAAAGGTGAGAAAAATAAAAAATATATAAATATTATAGATTGAATTTTTGTTTGCAGTTACCAGATAGAAAGAAAACAAACATGTAGGAATAAAAAGAACTAAATGAACCCACGTTAAAAAAATTACACACATATTATATAGAACTTGCATTGTTCCCCAATGTTTTTTCCTTGAAATGGAGCATTGTTCCGTAATATGCAAGGACAAGTAAAAGGTAGTGCAATATAATGTTATGCGAGTAAGTCTATTATTTATAATCAATGCAATAAAAAATAAAAAATCATGTTAGAGATTAATATTCGATCGACATATCAAAAATGAATCGGGGGAATCGTGCCTCACATGGATGGTACCACCTTCCGTACCGCAGGTGTAGGCGCCCACGGCCAGACAATCACACACATGCATTCAGATACATTGCCACTAGGTGCATTCTCTATCTTACTCCCTCCCGTTCTAAATATTTGTCTTTTTAGAGATTTCAAATGGATTATCATCGTATGAATACATATAGATATATTTTAGAGTATAGATTCTCTCATTTTGCTCAGTATATAGTCACTTGTTGAATAGAAAGACAAATACTCCATTAGGAACGGAGGGAGTAGTAAACTACATGTGCCTCACTCATTAGTTTAGATAACCAAAGTACGACCAAGTCCTGATATATCTTTATCTTTATTTTTTTACCTACTAATAAATCACGCATTGCTTTCGTCGGGTTCACCGTCATAGACTTTTTGCAAAAAGGTCCTTATATTTTTTTATTGAACCCGCAGTCCTTATTTTAATCGATGCGGAAAACGTTTCATAAGTGGAAAACGTTTTGTTTCTCTATTTTTTTATGTGACTAGCCTGCGTTCCCGAGCAGGAAGCCTGGAGTTAGGCGAACAGGCTCACTCGGCTGGATGGATGGGCCAGTCCGGCCCATATCCTGGCTCGTCACTCCAATCAGCCCACGTTCGTGTTCACAGAAACTGATCATTTTTCTTGATATACCCCTGAAAAATTCCTCTTTCCTTAAGAAAAAGAGACAAAAGCCGTTGCAAACACTACTGCTGCTGCTGCACCCGTCCAATTTCTCCTGAGAACCACGAGGGTCAAGAACCAAATCGGCCTGAGAAGGAGGAGCGAGTACACGGAGCAAGGGCCCGTCGGCGCTCCATGGCCATGGCGACTCGGTCTCCTGCGAAGAAGAGACGAGGTGAGATGGAGAGAAGAGAAGGGAGATTAAGGACGGCGCGGCTACCTGTTGCTGGTCCACCCGCGGCTCTGATCTATAGAAAATGAGGCTAAAGCGTATGCACTTAGCAGGGACGCGTGCATGTTTATATAGGCATAAGGCCGCGAGATATACAAGGGTTGTTGGGCTATGGATTGATCTACAAGTCATAATCTAGATAACACAATCGCAACAGCCCAACTATGGTTACAACTAACTACATGCACGCACGCGTATACGGTTTATAGACACACCATATATACATTGTTTAACACTCCCCCTCAATCACAACTTATCTAAGTTGAGGTTGCGTCGAAATGCCTCCAGCTGCCTCAAAGAAAGGGGTTTAGTAAACCCATTTGCAACTTGGTCACCAGTAGGAACAAAGCGAACATTCAACAGCTTGTTGGCGACCCGTTCTCGAACAAAGTGATAGTCTATCTCGATATGCTTTGTCCTAGCATGAAAAACAGGATTGACAGATAAATACGTCGCACCCAAATTGTCACACCATAAAAATGTTGCCTTGGGATGATGAATACCCAACTCTGTCAACATGTTTTGGACCCAGATCACTTCAGCAGTGGCATTAGCCAGGGCCTTGTACTCAGCTTTGGTGCTAGATCGAGACACGGTAGCCTGCTTACGAGCACTCCATGAAACCAGATTTCCTCCAAGGAAAACTGCAAAACCTCCTGTGGATCTCCTGTCATCAGGACAGCCTGCCCAATCTGCATCAGAAAATGCACTAACGAGCATGGAGTCTGACTTGCAAAGCTTAAGCCCATGACTCTGTGTTCCTTGAAGATATCTAAGGATCCGTTTGACAACAGTCCAATGAACAGTAGCAGGAGCATGCAAAAACTGACAAACCTTATTGACGGCATATGCAATATCTGGACAAGTCAATGTTAGGTACTATAGTGCTCCCACGATGCTCCTATACCTGGTGGAATCTTCGGTTGCAAGGATGTCTCCATCATGAAGGGATAACTTCTCAGAGGTGGCTAAGGGTGTAGGCGCAGATTTACATCCTGTCATGCTCATCCGCTGGAGTATCTCTTGCACATATTTTTCTTGTGACAGAAGAACACCACTTGCAATGTTTTTGACCTCAATACCAAGAAAGAAATGCAAAGCACCTAAGTCTTTGAGCGCAAAATCCATACTCAGATCCTCAAGGAGTGCTATAACTGCTTGAGATGAGGAGCTTGTAACAATAATATCATCAACATATATGAGCATAAAAATGGTTACTCCCTTTGACGCAAGAAAACCAAGAGATCGAAGTTTGGAGTACAAGCGGTAGTACCAGGCTCTTGGTGCTTGTTTCAAGCCATAAAGTGCTTTATCAAGTTTGTAGATATGTCGTGGTGAGACTGAGCTCTCATACCCAGGAGGCTGCCTCATAAACACTTCCTCTTCCAGAACACCATGCAAAAACGCGTTCTTTACATCTAGTTGACGCATGCACCAATTCTGAGAAATTGCAATGGAAAGAACTAGACGAATAGTAGCAGCTTTTACCACAGGGCTAAAGGTGTCCTCATAGTCCACTCCATACCTTTGCTTGAAGCCCTTGGCAACCAACCGAGCCTTGTACTTGTCAATAGTGCCATCAGACTTCCTTTTGATTTTGTACGCCCATTTGCAGTCAATGACATTCCTCCCTTTGACAGGTGGAACGAGGCGCCACGTTTTGTTATCCATAAGAGCAGAGTACTCCTCATCCATCGCCTTCCTCCACTTGGGTTTACCAACAACATCTTGTAAATTTCTTGGTTCACCTGTGATACGTCCATTTTGCATCATGCTGTTATATCAATATTTATTGCATTATGGGCTGTTATTACACATTATATCTCAATTCTTATGGCTATTATCTCTTATTTTACAAGGTTTACCATGAAGAGGGGGAATACCGGCAGCTAGAATTCTAGCTGGAAAAGGAGCAAACGTTGGAAACATATTTTGCACAGCTCCAAAAGTCCTGAAACTCCACGAAACATCTTTTTGGAATTAATAAGAATTTTTGAGTGAAAGAAATACACCAGGGGGCCCACACCCTGTCCAGGAGAGTGGAGGGTGCCCCCCCACAGGGCGTGCCCCTATCTTCTGGGCCCCCTGATGGGCTCCCGGTGTCCATCTTCTGCTATATCAGAGCTTTTGCCTTGGAAAAAATCGTGGGCAAGCTTACGGGACGAAACTCCGCCGCCACGAGACGGAACCTTGGCGGAATCAATCTAGGGCTCCGGTGGAGCTGTTCTGCCGGGGATACTTTCCTCCGGGAGGGGGAAATCATCCCCAACGATCCTCTCATCGAGAGGGGGTCAATCTCCATAAACATCTTCACCAGCACCATCTCCTCTCAAAACCCTAGTTCATCTCTTGTGTCCAATCTTGTATCAAAACCACAAATTGGTACCTGTGGGTTGCTAGTAGTGTTGATTACTCCTTGTAGTTGATGCTAATTGGTTTACTTGGTGGAAGATCATATGTTCAGATCCTTTATGCATATTATTACTCCTCTGATTATGAAAATGAATATGCTTTGTGAGTAGTTATGTTTGTTCCTGAGGACATGGGTGAACTCTTGCTATTAGTAGTCATGTGAATTTGGTATTCGTTCGATATTTTGATGAGATGTATGTTGTCTTTTCCTCTAGTGGTTTTATGTGAACGTCGACTACATGACACTTCACCATTATTTGGGCCTAGAGGAAGGCATGGGGAAGTAATAAGTAGATGATGGGTTGCTAGAGTGACAGAATCTTAAACCCTAGTTTATGCGTTGCTTCGTTAGGGGCTGATTTGGATCCATATGTTTAATGTTGTGGTTAGGTTTACCTTAATACTTCTTTTGTAGTTGCGGATGCTTGCAATAGGGGTTAATTATAAGTGGGATGCTTGTCCAAGTAAGGGCAGTACCCAAGCACCGGTCCACCCACATATCAAATTATCAAACTACCGAACGCGAATCATATGAACGTGATGAAAACTAGCTTGACGATAATTCCCATGTGTCCTCGAGAGCTCCTTTCTCATTATTAGAAATTGTCCGGGCTTATCCTTTGCTACATAAAGGATTGGGCCACCTTGCTGCACTTTGTTTACTTCATTTACTTGTTACTCGTTACTCGTTACCATTTATCTTATCACAAAACTATCTATCACCTACAATTTCAGTGCTTGCAGAGAAAACCTTATTGAAAACCGCTTATCATTTCCTTCTACTCCTCGTTGGGTTCGACACTCTTACTTATCGAAAGGACTACGATTGATCCCCTACACTTGTGGGTCATCAACCTATAGCACAAAAAGACCCCCAACAAACACACCCGTCTTTGTAAATTTTTGGTTTAACAATGCTACTCTGAGACCTGGTGTGAGTGCGCACAGGAGAGGGCGGGGCTGGTTGATCAGCCCGAACCTGAAGCCTGTTTGTTGATGCAGAAACAGCAGAATCGGAGTTGGATGCAAAATCCGCAGAAGATCCGGAGTGTACCGCACCGGATCCAAGGGAGAACTCCTGTTGAGATCCCGTGGCAGAGCTTGGTGCAGGCCCGCCAGTTGGTGGCGACGGACTAGGCGCCCGCGGCTGGGAGGGGCCCGATTCTCCCAGGCCAGTGCACCCCGCACGAGGACGGCCACGTGGGCCGCACTCGACCGTAGAAGGGGAATCTGCGGCCCGCACCGAGGCGGGGCTGGCGCGACCAGGGGACAGGGCGGCAGCGGGCCCGCCTGGCTGACCGCCTGTCTCATCTGCATGCAGCGATCCCGTGGGAGATCCGCCTGGCACCGCTACAGTGCCAGATCCCGAGGAGATCCGCCCGCCAGAATCAGCATCGGAGGCCGCGCCTGGATCTCCTGTGGACTCTCCCATTTGCTGCATAAAATCATGAGTGTTTTCGCCAATTTCTTCGTGATTGACCGGCCATAAAGGATTGGGCCACCTTGCTGCACTTTGTTTACTTCATTTACTTGTTACTCGTTACCATTTATCTTATCACAAAACTATCTATCACCTACAATTTCAGTGCTTGCAGAGAAAACCTTACTGAAAACCGCTTATCATTTCCTTCTGCTCCTCGTTGGGTTCAACACTCTTACTTATAGAAAGGACTACGATTGATCCCCTACACTTGTGGGTCATCAAGACTCTTTTCTAGCGCCATTGTCGGGGAGTGTAGCGCTTTTGGTGAGTGGAACTTGGTAAGGAAACATTCATATAGTGTGCTGAAATTTTCTGTTACTTGTCACTATGGAAACTAATTCTTGAGGGCTTGTTCGGGTATCTTCACCCGACCGAAGAAACAAGAGTTGCTCCTCAACCTCTGAACTTTATGAAAATATTTACTTTGAGATTCCTTCGGGTATTATAGAGAAACTGCTAGCTGATCCATTTGCAGGAGATGGAACATTGCATCCCGATTTACACCTTGTCTTTGTGGATGAAGTTTGTGGATTATTTAAGCTTGCAGGTATTCACGATGATGTTGTCAAAAGGAAGGTCTTCTCTTTATCTTTGAAGGGAGATGCATTGACATGGTATAGGCTATGTGATGATACGAGATCTTGGAATTATAAGCGATTGAAGTTGGAATTTCACCAGAAGTTCTATCCTATGCATCTTGTTCATCATCATCGTAATTACATATATAATTTCTGGCCTCGCGAAGGAGAATGCATCGCTCAAACATGGGGGAGGCTTAAGTCAATGTTATATTCATGCCCCAATCATGAGCTCTCCCAGGAAATGATTATTCAGAATTTTTATGCTCGGCTTTCTCTTGATAATCGCAACCTGCTCGATACTTCTGTCTTTGGTTCTTATATCTTTGAAGACTATTGATTTCAAATGGGACTTATTGGAAAGATTTAAACACAACTCTGAAGATTGGGGTTCCGTCGATGGTAAGGAGTCAGGTATGACACCTAAGTTCGATTGTGTTAAATCTTTTATGGATACCGATTGCTTTCTGTGGATTTAGCCCTAAGTATGGACTTGACTCTGAGATAGTAGCTTCTTCCTGTGAATGTTTTGCTACTCACGTTGATCTCCCTAAAGAGAAGTGGTTTAAATATAATCCTCCTGCTGAAGTGAAAGCAGTTGCACCTATTACAGTCGAAGAAAAGACCATCACCTATATTGATCCTATTGTTCCTACTACTTATGTTGAAAAACCTCCTTTTCCTGTTAGGATAAGGGATCATGCTAAAACTTCGACTATTGTTTGTAAGAGTAATACTAGGACTTATACACCTCCTGAGCAAATTAATGTTGAACCTAGTATTGCTGTAATCCTACTGAGTGGAGAGCAATCCTCCCACTCGGGGGCTTAGCTGCAGTCCAGTACTCGCCTAAGTATTTAAATATCCTACTGAGTGGAGTGCAAACCTCCCACTCGGGGGCTTAGCTGCGGTCCAGTACTCGCCTAAGTATTTAAAAATCCTACCGAGTGGAGAGCAAACCTCCCACTCGGGGGCTTAGCTGCAGTCCAGTACTCGCCTAAGTATTTGAAAATCCTATCAAGTGGAGAGCAACCCTCCCACTCGGGGGCTTAGCTGAAGTCCAGTACTCACCTAAGTATTTAAAAATCCTACCGAGTGGAGAGCAAACCTCCCACTCGGGGGCTTAGCTCCAGTCCAGTACTCGCCTAAGTATTTAAAAATCCTACCGAGTGATGGGCAAGCCTCTCACCTCGAAGGCTTAGCTGCAGTCCAGTACTCACCTAAGTATTTGGAATCCTATCGAGTGACGAGCAAGCCTCTCACTCGGAGGCTTAGCTGCAATCCAGTACTCGCCTAAGTATTTAAAAATCCTACCGAGTGACGGGCAAGCCTCTCACTCGGAGGCTTAGCTCCAGTCCAGTACTCGCCTAAGTATTTGGAATCCTACCGAGTGACGAGCAAGCCTCTCACTCAGAGGCTTAGCTGCAGTCCAGTACTCGCCTAAGTACTTAATCCATTCCGATCCGCAAGGACGACGAGGTGCAGGTCGACTGGTACCTTCTCCTTCAGAGCTACGCCACAAATACAATATGCGCTCTGCAAGGACGACGAGGTGCAGGTCGACTGCTACCTTCTCCCCCGGAGCTATGCCACAAATACAACGTGTGCTCTGCAAGGACGACGAGGTGCAGGTCGACTGCTACCTTCTCCTTCGGAGCTACACCACAAATACAACGTGCGCTCTGCAAAGACAACGAGGTGCAGGTCGACTGCTACCTTCTCCTTTGGAGCTATGTCACAAATACAATGTGCGCTCCATCCCGATCCATAAGGATGCAGGTCGACTGCAATCTGTGCTCCATCCCTACCTGCAAGAGCGATGTAGCACAGGTCGACTGGATTTTCCACCTCAGAGATGCGTCTCAAGCACTAAAGTATATTCCGAGTGAAGAACAAAGTTCGCTCGAAGGAAAATGCAAGCATATTCAATGATAAGACAAGTTCAGATAACATCCTACGGATTCAGAAGTGCTCAGGCGTCAAGCCTGTAAAAGTTTATCGGTTACGAAACCACTCGGCATTCCGAGGCAAATTTATGGCGAAGCATTGAAGTTTTTCTTACTCCTCAGGTGGAGGACTGGAGGGCGCGACGAACTGGTCCAAGTCGATTCCGTCAGCAATCCGAGTAGCAGCTACAATGAAGGTCTCCATGAAAGATTGGAAGTCGTGCTCCTTGGTGTTGGCAACTTTGATGGACGCTAGCTTTTCCTCTCGCGCGTCCTTGCAGTGAACACGGACCAAGGACAGAGCAACGTTAGCGCCACACCTGGCAGAAGACTTCTTCCATTCTTGCACTTAGCCTGGAACTTCATTCAGTCGAGTCATTAGAGACTCGAGGTCATTTCCGTCGCTCCTGGACAGAGTGTCGTGTCGATTCGCGACGCCGCAACCTTTAGTCGAGCAAGGTAGTCAACCACACCAGCAACACGAGACTCCAGTCGGAGCACGTTCATTGCAGTTTCATCCTTCACAGGAGAGTTAATGGGGTCCAAGCTTGTCTCCACTCGACTGGTCTCCTCCTCGAAGTTTTGGCAGAATTCTGTAAACGCAATTCAAAGATAAACCAGCAGTTCTACGATAAGTCGATGATAACAAGTCAGTCGGGTAGGAGAGATTACCCTCAAGCATGATGAATTTGGCGAGCCCTCCCAGATAAGCCTCTAGATCGTTCTTCTTCCCCACCAGTTCACTAGCCTTGTCATTCAGAGCTATCTTATCATTCTTCAGACGGCTGACCTCCTTATTGGCCGCGTCGAGAGCAGCTTTCAGATTGGCGTTCTCCTCCTCAAGTTTACCGACTGAAGCCACTTTTTCTTCCGCAAGCTTCGTTTTGTCCAAAGCTGCTTTCTGCGCTTCGGCAAGGTCATGGTCCTTCTTCTTCAGAGCCTCCTTCATTTTATCTGCAAAGTGACAATGAGATCAGAATCAGGAGTGGGCAGAAAGATAAAGACAGTAGTCAAGATTCTCACCAACCATACCTTTTGCTTCATCTTTCGCCTTCTTAAAGTTCTCCTGAACAAGCTTCAAGTCAAGGTCGAGCTAGATATGTTTGTTTTCCAATTCAGTATAGCGAGCCACAAGCTCGCAAGATTTCTGCGAAGGGTCAGTCGACAGACATCAAAGATAGGTTGCTTCCGAGTGACTAAGAGAAAAATCGTAACATTTCTAAGACTACAGCCAAATCAAAATATTCAACAGTAGTCTCGGGGACTACACCCAGTGGGTGCACTCAGCGTGCCCCCACTGGTTCTTCCGACTTGGTCCGATTAGTCGAACAAAAGAGACAAAGAGGTTATGATCCTATAACTATAGCACTATAGCTAACTGCCAGCAGTCAGCCATGGTCTCATCATGATCTACCAAAAAAACACAGGTTCTTCAGACCTTAGTCGACTACCAGCAGTCGACCATGGTCTCAGGGACTACACCCAGTGGGTGCACTCAGCGTGCCCCCACTGGTTCCAAGATTCCATTCGACATGGTCCGACCGGACCGAGTGAAGAAGTTAGAGTGAAGAAATTCAAAATACAATGACTACAGTCGACTGCCAGCAGTCCACCATAGTCTCGGGGACTACACCCAGTGGGTGCACTCAGCGTGCCCCCACCAATCCAAAAATTCAATCGACACACCCGGTGGGTGTCTGAGATACAAAGATCTTCGAAAAGAAAGTCTTCAGATAGCATATCCTAACAGAACAAGCGGTGACCAACTAACCTGGACGTTGCTCCGAAGGGCTGAGCTAGCATTATAGGCCGCTTGGCTGGCTTCCCGGATCGCCTTCACCCGCTCCATCATGATCCCCGCCTGGCGTATAGCCTCCTTAGCAGCACCCGCTTGGTCCTCTGGGATGTGGTGTGTGGCGAAAAGGGAAGGCGGGTCAGCAGTCGACGACGAAGGTCGAGCACTCGTCAGCGGCACAACAAAGGACATGGAATTCCGAGTGATATTACCACCATCCTGAACCGGTGCCTCAGGCACAGATGCAGTCTGAGTGGTCTTGCCGGTCGGCGCCTTTCTATTCCTCCTCGGCCTCAGCGGCGCCTCGCCGTCATCATCAGGGAGATCAATGACATGAGGAGGAGCTTCAGGAAAATTCCAAAGTTAAAATCGAAAATCCAATCGACCAAAAGTGAAACTACAAAGATCGTACCGAGGTTGGAGGTGGCAGCGTCTTCCATTTCCTGGTCTTCGTTCTTGGCGGAGGTCTCGGAGGTAGCAGCACTGCAGATTTCAGAAACCAGTCGGTTAGTCAATGAGTCGACCGAAAGTCTGTCCATGCTAAACGAGAAAACACAAGTTCTGCTGTTACCCGGAAATGGTGGGAATGGTCATTCTCTTCTTGGGCAAGGCCTTCAGCGGCTTGGATGACGCCGCTCGTGGATGCTTCAGCGCTTTTTCAATCCGCGCCGGAGAAGTCGTCTAAGGGCGCTTTGACGACTGCCCAACAGGCGCAGTCACTTCGCCATGCTCGTTGCGGGGTCGTGGGTGAGCTTGGATCGCCTTTCCCTACGAGGAGCATCGACTTCCTCCTCCTCCTATTTACCGGAGTCGTCGTCATCCTCTTCCCCCTCACCATGAAATTGCCACTCCTCCTCACTTTCACCTCCGCTCGCCTCTCTCTCCTTGGCTTGTTCTTGCGCCCCGTTGGGCATCGAGTACATCTCAGTAGTGGCCTAGAAGACAACGAACAAGATAAAAGTCAGTCGACTGATTTTAAGCAAACATAATGAAGTAAACAAGGTCACAGTTGGAGATGCAGAATCGGACCTGGTCTACTTCGTATGATTGGTCGAGTGGAGGAATCCTCCTGGCTCCTCGGGGGTTGTCTTTGTTCCCTGTGATACTCGACAACCACCCCTCCAATGTAGCCTCTTTGACCTCCTCCGGGTGAATCCGAGTGGTGTCATCGAGACCCGAATACAACCACATCGGATGGTCTCGAGCTTGGAGCAGTTGGATACATCTCCTGAGGAAGACCTTTAACAAATCCATACCAGTCACCCCGTCGCGGACAAGCCGAACCACTCGACCAACCAGCACTTTGACTTGTGCTTTCTCTTCCGGTGTCACTTTCAGAGAAGAAGGTTTTTCTGCTCGGTTCAGGGAGAAAGGGGGAAGACCCGTCGCCTGTCCTGGAGTTGGCTGGTCTTGGTAGTAGAACCAGGTCGACTGCCACCCGCGGACTGAGTCAGGAAGAGTCATAGCTGGAAAACAACTTTTGCTTCTCATCTGGATCCCAAGGCCCCCGCACATCTGAATCACTTGCGTCATATCGTCACTCGACTTGGCTTTTTTAACCGACTGAGAACGACAAGTGAAAATGTGCTTGAAGAAGCCCCAATGAGGACGGCAACCCAAGAAATTCTCATACAAAGACACGAAGGCAGCAAGGTACACGATGGAATTCTGAGTGAAGTGGTGAAGTTGCGCTCCGAAAAAGTTCAAGAAACCCCGAAAAAAAGGATGAGGGGGCAGGGAGAATCCGCGGTCGACGTGAGTGGCGATAAGAACACACTCACCCTCGAGAGGCTACGGCTCGATCTCGTTTGCCGGGAGGCGCGCAGATTCGTGAGGAATGAATCCCCCCTTGGCCAGGTCATCAAGGTCTTCCTGACGAATCGTCGAGGGCATCCAGTCGCCCTGGATCCAGCCCCGCGGCAAGGCAGACCTCGAGGAAGATCCGCCCCGACCGGACTTCTTCGCCTTCGCCTGCGCCGTCGCCTTCTTCGCGCGCTCCAGGGCCGCCGTCTTCTCCTTCACCATCGCCGCAGACGAAGCCCGAACAGACCGACGACACCGGAACGAGAGCAGAGGTGGCGGAGGAATTCGAGAAGAAAGGGGAAGAATGAAGGCGCATTGTTCAAAAGCCCTAGGCCAGCGGCTCATATGGAGTTGCCTCCGGTGGTGACCAGTAGGCCCGACGATCTGTCAAATTCCGCCTTGATCCGCAGCGATCGTGGCAAAAAAGGTGGCGCGGAGATCGAGGCGTCTCCGCTATCCCATCCGATTACTGCAGCCTCCTCCGCCCCGCGCGCTTCCCAAAATTCGAATCCCGCAGAATCCGCGAGCAGTAGAACAACTTGTCAGACGGAGGATCCCCTCCACACCGTCACTCGGAGCTTTTCAAGTAAAGAAATTCACTCAACTGAAATCAAGAATGGATCAAGGCGACTGAAAAAGAAGTTGGTGTCGTTATTTAGATTCATGGATCCAGAGCAAGATATACTCATATTACAGAAAATGGTTCGGAAGAGTTCTCAACTCCTTCCCCACTCAAACCTCGATCCATTCGGAGGCTAATGATGAAGCTATGTACCTAAGGTAGGGTCACGGACCTGTCCAAACTACCCTCCCCAAGGACATCTCTAAAAGAAACCACCTATCAATCGACTCAGAAGTGTTCCACTCGACGGACTCGAAGACACTCGACCATGAAGCCAACCACTCGACGGCCAGGAGATCTAAAGTTACTCTGCACGCAAACGGTCGGTCACTAAGTAGTTGTTATGGTCATCATAGCACTTTATTTGTGGCGTTACGATCTTAATGTACTTTAAACCCTACATAACTGAGGGTCGGAGGGGTCTGACGAACTCTATATAAGTCACCCCCCCCCTCCTCAGTGTAAAGGGTTCGCACCCCTGTAACTCATATACTCATAATCCAGTCGACCGCCTTCGGGCTCCGAGACGTAGGGCTGTTACTTCCTCCGAGAAGGGCCTGAACTCGTAAACCTTTTGCGTATACAACTACTCCATAGCTAGGATCTTGCCTCTCCATACCTACCCCCCTACACTACTGTCAAACTTAGAACCACGACACCTTGCAACTGATCAAGCCCTGTTTCAGGTTGTTTTCTTTTTTGAAGTCACGCCGGAAAATGACGTCCTTCTGTCCACTTGTTCACTTTCGGCGTGACTTGGATCCACCCAAAAGGCTGGAACATTCAATACACCTACCTGGTCGCCGGCGGCAGTATCTCGCTAGTTGCAGTCAAGTGATTGTAAGCAAAATGATCGGCAGACGGCCGAAAATGGACGTTGATGCAACTGGACGGACATTTTCTTCCGCAGGGGACACGGGGGCACGCCCGTACGATTTTGGAGAAAAAGGGCGGAAGGATTTGAAGAGAAAGCAACGGCGGTGCAACTTTGGGACATCGGCGTGAAGTTACAGAGCTGGAGGAACAGACAAGAAACCCAGCGCCCAGCCACACGTACGTACTTACTATGCATTTACCTGATTTTAACCCCGAAAATGGCGTGAAAATGGCTGGCCGTGCAGTTCTTCCAAGAGACATGGGCGTATTTATACGTCCCCCATGCCGAGTGTTGGTGCCGTGAGGTGTCTTTGGCTCTGATCCTCCTCCTCCTCAACTGATCATTCTGTCCAGTAATATTTGTTGGCTCTCTGTCTCCATGGAGAAGGGGCACGGTGCTGAAGAAGGGAAGGCGAAGCAGAGCAAGCTGCCGGCGAGGCGCGGCGGCGTCATGAAGCGCATCGCGAAGCTCCTCTGCTTTTGCGGTGCTCCCGCGGAAGCTTAAGGTGCACGGTGCTCCCGCGTCATGAAGCGCGTATGTATGCTAACGGTCCGCTATGTGTCTGTGTGTGTGTACTGTACAATGTGTGGGCTTCTTTTCTCTCCCTACTGGTTTGTGCATTGGTGTTGTCGAGGACCGTAGATCACATCTGGTACTACTACTGTTGTGATGGATCGTCACTGTGTTTGAAATTTATGTATTCCCTCCGTTCCTAAATATAGGTCTTTTTAGAGATTTCAACAAGGGACTACATACGGATCAAAATGAGTGAATCTACACTCTAAAATATGTCTATATACATCCGTATGTCGTAGTTGATTTGAAACCACTAAAAAGACTTATATTTAGGAACGGAGGGAGTAGTTCGTGTCACACTGTCACACATGTAATCCGGACAGCATTGGTAATGTAATATTTGGTCATTGTTTCGAAAATGTCTGGCCGTGCAGTTCTTCCAAGAGACATGGGTGTATTTATACGTCCCCTCTGCCGAGTGTTGGTGCCGTGAAGTGTTTATTGGCTACGCTACCACCATTCCTCCTCCTAGACACAGCATTCTCTGCAGTAATAGTTGTTGGCTCTCTGTCTCCATGCAGGCGGGCACGGCGTCTGCGCTGAAGAAGGGGAGAAGAAGCAGAGCAAGCCGACGGCGAGGCGTGGCGGAGTCATGAGGAGCGTCGTCAAACTTCTCTGCTTTTCGGTGTGGGTGTGTGGGTGTGTTTAAGTGTATTCGTGTGTACGTCTGTACGACGGAAGTGTTCTTCTGCTCCCGAGCTCAAATGAGCTCAGGTGAATAGTAAAACCGAAAGAAAGTAAGAAACAATTTAAAAAATTCTCAATTTTGTTTGTGATAACACTTGACAAATGATTTCTATGCATGAAAATTTTCATGACGAAGTGATATTCGTGGAAGTCATGGCAAAAAAATAACAAATCAGTACTCCAAAAATGCTCTCAAAAATACTCCCTTCGTTCGGAATTACTTGTCGCAGAAATGGATGTATCTAGAACGTACATCCATTTCTGCGACAAGTAATTCCAAACGGAGGGAGTAGCATTTTTGGAGTATCAATTTTGTTTTGTTTTGCCACGACTTCCAGAAATGTTCACTCATGATAAATGTTTGCAAGCACATAGTACATTTGTCAAATGTTACCACAAAAAAGATCAGATTTTTTTTTTACTATTTTCCCTGATTTTACTGTTCATTGGGAGCATTTAAGCTCGGTGCACATATTTACTCTTGTATAGATTGAATGCTCATTGTGAGTTTCAAAATATTCACGAAAATATCCAGAATAATTAGCATAGGCACCAAAATATCCAAATAAGTACTTTTGATACGTATCAAGCAGTTCAGGCATATGGACCAACTTTGCTAATTAGAGTGCTAATCATGCTAATTATGGTGCGTATGCTAATTATGCTAACTATCCTGGGTATCGCTTATCATATTAGAAACAGCCACTTGACCTTATCATATGTCTTCTCAAAATCCACTTTGAAGATCACCCCATCTAGTTTCTTCGAATGGATTTCATGTAGAGTTTCATGTAAGACAACAACCCTATCTAGAATATGTCTCCCACACATGAAGCCAGTCTGACTCGATTGCACCACCGAATGGGTGATCCGTGTCAATTTATTGGTGCCCACTTTCGTGAATATTTTGAAACTCACATTCAAAAGACAAATTGGCCTGAACGACTCGATACGCACCAAAAGCACTTCCGGGAAATTTTGAAACTCACCAGGATAATTATCACAACACATATGCATCAAGTCCATATGCTAATTATTCTGGGAAAATTTCAATTTTTTTAGGCACACCGATTAAAAAGTACAAGGAGAATACCAATTCAGCCCTAGTTGGCATGCCTAGTCAGCGTTGACTTCAGCCAAAACCAGTTGACTTGGTCCAAACCGAGACCAGGGTTGTTTTTTAAACCTTTTAGAAAGTTAAGCATGCATTTCGACCGGTTCCAATGAGGGTTATAAATCAAAATGAGTGGTTAGTTAGGGGTTGAAATGTGGACTTTTCTCTTGCTATGGATAAATGTGAATGCATATGTGTTATGATGAAAGATGATGTCATGGTCGATACAATTCTTATACATTACCGATCATCTGGGGGACTCAAACCTGATATTGTCAGGTATGTTTTTTTATCTCTCTCTCCGGTCTTTATACGCCTGCACCTCAAGTGGTTGTGGCTATTACACCAAGCAAGTCAAAGAATGTAGGTTGTGGTTATCATACCAAACAAGTCAAATCATGTCTTTTTTTATTGACTAATCGTGCTGGTATTGGTGGCATTTTGTGGTTGATGATTTGTGTTTTCTTTAAATTAAGAAGATGTCAGTCTCGTTAATGGATCTACATATAATAATACATTAATGAACAACACCAAGTTTTTGTCTTTATTACACGTTACACCTATAAATGTGATTTAGGAATATGTTACTTACCTAGGCATTGATGATTACATCTATTCTTTTGTTTACAACTATAAATGTGGTTTATGAACAGAGTTAGTGCAAATCACTTTTACACCAGGGCGATATAAAACAATAATTGGTTCCTAAAAAACAATAATTTATTCATACTAAACTTTTATAGTTATTTTAATTTAATTGTACCATGTTACAATTTTAATTAGTATATTTATTACTGCCTATCTATCATAGTTAGCCACACAACAATGTTTCTAAACAATAGTTACACTATTCTTTGTTGTACAATTCTAATTTATATCATTGGAAATTTTTCTTCCACGAAATTTAAATTTTTCGATGTAACGAAAATTTTCTTTTTGTTTCAAAAAAATCCTTTGCATTGAATTTTTATTATTGCATAAAATATATGGTGTATACACTTATATTAACATGAATATGCACGTGTTAGTATATCGTTTAATATTATTGAATATCATGGTAAAGATTTTTTTTATCATACACACTAACAAATATCTTAATAGAAATTTCTAATGTATATTAGGCAGGCATATTCATATAAACTTAGCTTGCAAGTTGGGATCAATACTTGTACGTAAATTAGCATCATTATTATAATCAATGAAAAACATAAAATGTTGTCGATTATACTTTTGCATATTTTCGATTATGTGAGATGCTTGTTTAGATTTAGTTGGTTTGATTTGGTACATACCCATTTTTTAAATGAAAAAATGTATGTGGTATAAACTTACGCTCCTACAAATTGATGATCTCACTACTAGGGAAAAGTCTAGCAATAGCGCGGGTAAAGGCCTAGCAGTAGCGTGGGTGGCCGCGCTACTGCTACGGCGCTATAGCTAACTTTTAGCAGTAGCGCGTTGATACGTCTCCAACATATCTATAATTTTTTATTATTTCATGCTATTATATTATCTGTCTTGGATGTTTTATATGCATTATTATGCTATTTTATATTATTTTTGGGACTAACTTATTAACCTAGAGCCCACTGCAAGTTTTTGTTTTTTTTTGTTTTTGAGTTTCGCAGAAAGGAATACCAAACGGAGTCCAAACGGAATAAAATTTCACAATGATTTTTCTTGGACCCGAAGTCACCCAGAGGACTTGGAGTCCAAGCCAGAAGAGCCGCGAGGTGGCGGCAAGGGTGGAGGGCGCGCCCCTGCCTTGTGGCCCCCTGGGGGATCCCCTGACCTACCTCTTCGTCCTATATATTCACATATGTTCCAAAACCCTCAGAAGCATCCACGAAAATACTTTTCCACCGCCGCAGGTCTCTGACCTAGTTAGATCCCATCTGGAGGCCTTTTTCGGTACTCTACCGGAGGGGGGGGGGTTCGATCACGGAGGGCTTCTACATCAACCCTATTGCCCTACCGATGAAGCGTGAGTAGTTTACCTCAGACCTACAGGTCCATAGCTAGTAGCTAGATGGCCTTTTGTCTCTCTTTGATTCTCAATACCATGTTCTCCTCAATGTTCTTGGAGGTCTATCCGATGTAATACTCTTTTGCACAGTTTTTGTTGAGATCCGATGAATTGTGGATTTATGATCAGCTTGTCTATGAATATTATTTGAATCTTCTCTGAATTCTTATATGCATGATTTGATATCTTTGTATTTCTCTTTGAATTATCGGTTTGGTTTGGCCAACTAGATTGATTTTTCTTCCAATGGGAGAGGTGCTTAGCTTTGGGTTCAATATTGCGTGATTTCACGCAGTGACAAAGTAGGGGTAGCGAGACACGTATTGAATTGTTGTCATCGAGGATAAAAAGATGGGGTTTTCATCATATTGCTTGAGTTAATTCCTCTACATCATGTCATCTTACTTGAGGCATTACTCCGTTCTTTATGAACTTAATACTCTAGATGCATGCTGGATAGCGGTCGATGTGTGGAGTAATAGTAGTAAATGGAGGAAGGAGTCGGTCTACTTGACACGGACATGATGCCTATATTTCATAATCATTGCCTTGGATATCGTCATAACTTTGCACTGTTTTATCAATTGCTCGATAGTAATTTGTTCATCCACCGTATTATTTGCCTTCATGAGAGAAGCCTCTAGTGAAACCTATAGCCCCCGGGTCTATTTTCCATCATACTTGTTTCCGATCTACTATTTTGCAATCTTTTATTTTTAGATCTATAAACGAAAAAACCCTATTTAGTTACCTTTTTATTTCTAGCTGTCTCTATCAGATCTCACATTTGCAATTGACCGTGAAGGGATTGACAACCCCTTTATCACGTTGGGTGCAAGTGTTTGATTGTTTGTGCAGGTACGTCGCTTGGGGACTTGCTTGTACCTCCTACTGGATTGATACTTTTGTTCTCTAACTAAGGGAAATATTTATCTCTACTTTGCTGCATCACCCTTTCCTCTTCAAGGTAAAAACCAACGCAAGCTCAAGAAGTAGCACGCGTGTTGGCGCGCATATTGTCGCGCGTGTTGCCGCACACTACTACTATATCTAGTTAGCGCTAGTATCTTTTATAAAAACTGCACTGCTGCTAATAGCTGCAGTGCCTCGGTTTAATACTCGCTTCTGCTAAGTACTCGCTGCTACTAAAAACATACCCCACACTACTGTTATTAGTTTCTGGAAAAATTCTGCTACATATTTCCTTTGTATTTGTATAGGTTTTATATAATAGTCGCTAGCATATCATACACATACAAGTCTAATCATATCATACACATACAAATAGTCTAATCAAATTATGTCATCATCATAATCATCATCCAACACAAATAATGTCTATCGTCATCATCTCGAAATAGCGATACAAGTTATGACATGTCTCGAATACTTGCAACTACACCGTCTTTCATCTAAACAACAATATAGAAGAGAAGAGCTATCACTATGAGTGAGAGCAGAACTATGCAATACACGAGGCAACGGTTCTGATTCCTCTCTCACGCTAGCGTGAACCTCAAGTAACTAGCTTTTGCTTCTTGTTTGCTATCGAACCCTTTAAGGCTGGCGCCCGAGAACCGCTCCACGTGAGCCTGACACTTGGGCCACTCGTCGTACACTCTCGGAACCTTCCCTATGTACCGACATAGCACTTCTTTGCCATCAAGGATCTACATACCTGTTAGAGATGCATCTTCATCAAGGGAATCCACAAAAATATGCAACATAATATACTTGAGCAACACAAAAAGGAAGGGTGTTAGCAAATAGATGCAACATATAGTTAACATAATTAATCAACGCTGGTTCATCATACCCAAACTAATTAATGACTATAGGTATGCAGGTCATCGCACCCAAACTAACAAACTAGCGTTACGCGAGTTCAGCGGGGACCATTGACATCACAAAGTTTCATCGCTACAGAAAGTATAATTAAGTTCAACCAACGCATCTTCATCGGCATCATTAATCATGGGAAGTTCCATCCATCCAGATCATAGAGGATGCACCCTAGCTTCTTGAATGGAGTCACGTCCTGACGTTGTAGGCCTATGCGAGTTCGGACGTCAGCTCATGATATAGGGACGTGGTGGAACATCCCCTTCTCTTTGACGACTTCTTTCATGTTGATCATTGCAATGTCCTTCTGGATGCGAAAGAAGTCATTTCTAAGTTTACAATCCGGTTCTTCTCCTAGGGATTCTGCCAATTTGCGGATATGATCATCGTTTCTGGTTTTCATGCGAAGTTGTTGGTGATCCCTTCTGAACTCCATCATGGGATGGAGGAGGTAGAACCCATCATTTTTGCTTGCTGTCGGTTGATGGATGACGCAGAAGCTAGTTTTATGCGAGAAAGTCAGCCTACTCTTCCTTTGTTTCCTGATATCGAGGTGGCCACCCCTCATGCTGAAGTCGTCGAGAGCATCATCCAGAATATCCATTATGTGGATGTAGTGCTTCTTCTCATAGTTTCTGGATGAGCCAAATACACAGTGTGGGAGACTCGTAGGAAAAGAATGATAAGGACGGCGTGCCCATTGCGGCGGAAAAAACACCTCAAATTATTCTCCATATGAGCAAGAAGGAATGATTGAAATGTATAAAAGGATTGTCCAGCAATGACTTACATTGGATGATAAGGCAGGAGAACCGTTTCCTTGTCCTTATTCTTATCATGAAGTTTTCGATCTACTCCCTAGCAGCTTTACGCTCAAAGTTGTTGAGACTCAAGAAGGACTCATGCACGTGTGGCCCTCATAGCCGTAGCTATTGGGGAATGTAGCATGCATTTTCCAAAAAACTCCTACGCTCACGCAAGATCTATCTAGGAGATGCATAGCAACGAGAGGGGGAGAGTGTGTCCACGTACCCTCATAGACCAAAAGCGGAAGCATTAGGTTAACACGGTTGATGTAGTCAAACATCTTCACGATCCAACCCATCTAGCACCGAATGTACGACACCTCCGAGTTCAGCACACGTTCAGCTCGATGACGTCCCTCGAACTCTTGATCCAGCAGAGGGTCGAGGGAGAGTTTCGTCAGCACGACAGCGTGATGATGGTGTTGATGATGTGATTTGTGCAGGGCTTTGCCTAAGCACTACGATGATTGTCAGGACCCCGACTCAATGTCACATCGATCTAGCCTGTAACACCTCATATCACTTTGCGGCCTCATGCACGGTATCCCCACGGGTGTCGCCTTACCTTTGCCCGGGACCGTTTGCGCCTTTTGGCACACGTATATGATAGTGTCGCTAGCATCCATATGAAAAGGAGCCTGGGCTGACATGGCTAGTTGTAAACCCAAAGTGGCACAGACTTACAGGACGGCATCCATGACCCAAAGATCGAACGTGTCGGTCATCAACAAGTAAGTTCGGGCTGTAGCAAGGAGCTAGCAGACTCGTAAACCGGGCAGTAGCAGCTAACAGACTCCGGTACTCAATGTGTGACATTTCCCGAAGGCAACAGACACACGAACGAAGAAGGACACATGCCGCCAGCCTAAGTGTTCCGGAGCAGTAGCAAGCTACCATGGCTCAGTGGAATCACTAGGAGACATTTCCCGGTAAGAGAGGCTACTAAAGATAAACAACTAGATAGTCAGATCCCACACATACCAAGCATTTCAATCATACACACAATATGCTCGATATGTGTAAATACAACAAGGCATCACAACATGACTCTACGACACAAGTACTTTATTTAAGGCTCAGAGAGCCATACATAGCATACACACAAGTACGGGTCACACGACCCACATTCAAGTCATACAAGCATACAAGCCAACAATGAAGTGTTTTGTCCGAGTACGCATAACTAGTAAAATAAAAGAGGCTTGGGTAAGCCTAGCTATACTACATGGTCCTTCACGAGCTCAGGATCACAACCTGGGCCTTAGTCTACTCATCGATGTCAACGTCTACGAAGAACCCGTCGGAAGGGGTTGTGGCATCTTCTGAAAAATATAAATTAAAGCAACATGAGTACAAAGGTACTCAAAGAAGACTTACATCGATCCTACATACATGCATATTATCAAGAAGGGTTGGTGGGGTTATTGCAGCAAGCCAGCTTTGACTCTTGGCTAAGCTATCCTCACGAGACTCCAACTTGAAATGATTTTATGACTCGAGTCCACTACTCACCACTTCAATACACTACCGAGGATCCACCTCCGTCTTCCTATGGAAGAGCCATCCTCGCACTCACGCTTATCTTGAGGCTTTTAGTAGTTTCCATTTACTTGTCTATGAACCGTATAGGCAACCAAGTAGTTCTTTATCATGACGCTGCTATTCAATAGATGATGTTAACCTGCGGGTGTACTTCTTCATACACGCTCACCACTTACCGCCGTTTACACGACATGTACTCGGCAACCTTCAAGCAGAAGCCCAACGTGGGTGTCGGCCACGACCTACCTAGACACCTAAGTCTCTAGTCTAGGTTTATCGCCTATTCGGGTTCCATCCATGAGGAGATCCGGCCGGAGTTTCGCTCACAGCCCCAAACGATGTGAGCAGGGTTCCCGAGACACCTAACGGGCATCCGGTACACCGTGCCACGTACCTACTGCATCACAGCCCACCCCTACGGTCAGCGCTGTCCACGGCCTCCAAGAGGCTACAAACACCGAAACTACTTGCAACTCCCGGACGTAAGACTAGGGTGAATAAGAAGCCGAGAGGGTCCATTGGTTTCGGGCCCAATGCATGGTAGTAGCTGAATCTTAAATCACACATACAGATCTCAGTGCTTAAGGACGGCCTCAATGAAACAACCCACCATGTACTCCTACATGGCCTCTCATCGATACCTTTACCAAATCATGTTCAACACATTACTCTCATACTGACACGATCATTTCACTCTAGCCCATCACCCAGATGAACCAGACCTGACACGACTCTAAGCATAGCAGGCATAGCAAGGTAGGAACAACACATTCATATGGCTCAATCAACTCCTACACATGCTAGTGGGTTTCATCTAGTTACTGTGGCAATGACAGGTCATGCAGAGGAAATGGGTTCAACTACCACAGCACACAACAGTTTGAATCACGTTGTCTTAATGCAGTAAAAGAGAACAGGAGCAAGAACATGGGATTGTATCGATATGATCAAATGGTTGGTTGCTTGCCTGATGGGTCGGTGCACTGATTTTGTTCTTCGTTGGGGTTATCACGGTACTCCTCGGGGGCAGGACCTGCCGCAGAGAGCACCGATACACAAACATTACCAAACAGTATGCAACAATATGATGCATGCATGAGACATGGCAAAATGAGTGTATTGGGCTAATGCAACTAAGAACAGATGGGTTTGAACTAATTTGAACCAATGCTTCAAAGTTCAAACTCATAAGTTGCCATTTTAAGTATTTTATTTTGTTCTGTGATAAACAGCAAGTTAGCTTGTTTAAACATGCATGAAACCAGTACAGATGGATAGATTGGATTTTTCTGATCATTTTTCATATATTACACTTTGCATTTGGAGCTATAGATTAATTTCTATGATTTTTTTGAAGTTTGTAGCATTTTCTAGAATTTCCTGTGTAAAAATAATTCCAGAAAAATAAATTACTGCGTCAGCGTTACGTCAGGATGACGTCAGTGGTCAACGGGCTGGTCCAGGTCAAGCTGACCAGTGGGTCCCGCATGTCAGTAGTTAATTAAACTAATTAAGTTAAATTAAAACTAATCTGGGTTAATTAACAAAGGGGCCCCACATGTCATAGGCTCAGGGGAGTCAACCTAGGCCCACCCAGGTCAAGGTCGACGGTCAAAGACGCCGGCGTCTAGCCGCCGGCGAGGCCGAACACGGCGGCGGAAGTGCTTTTGTGCATTCCGGCGACCAAACAGGCGGTGGAAGGCATCTACGCGTAGCTGAGACCGAGCCGCGGCTATTGGTGGTGGTGGTTGAGCTCGGGGTGGCCGGAGACGTCGCCGGCGACGACTTTGGCGGTCGCTGGAGTCGGGTGAAGATGGATCCGACGCTATGGGGCACGGCGAGGCCCGTGGTGAGGTGCGTTGAGCCCCTGGGAGCGCTGTGAGTATGTTAGACAAGGTGGGGTGGGCGGTGGTTAGCCGGAGACACGTCGGCGACGAGCTCCGCGGCGGCGCGTGTGGGTGAGCTACGTGTGCTCGCTGTGGTGCACGAGAGCGAGAAAGAAAAGGGGGAGGAGTTAGCCAAGCTCACGGCAGTCTTGGGGAAGCTGACGGCACGGTCGGGGACGAGCTGGTGCGGCGGCGACGGCGAAGGGGATCTCCGGCGATGGCGGTTCGGTCGAGGTCGGTCGGTGGCTTGGGCACGCGAAGCCTTCGGGCTCGGCTAGCTCGAAGGAGTAGAAGGCGCGAAGCTCCGGACACGGTGGCGCGACATGGAACGACGGGGAGCACGACTACGGCGGGCGGGCGGCGGTGGCGTCGGCCATGGCGTGGGAGAGCAAGGAGAGGAGCTGGGCGAATGGGTGTGTCCACGGGTTTGGGGTGCGACATGGAGACCGTCCAGCCAGCTAGGCGGCGAGGGGAGGAAGCAGGGCGACGGGCAGCTGCGTGGCCTGGCCGGTGCCGCCGCCGAGCACTGCACTGCTGCTGCCAAGCCAAGCAGCTCGCTGGAGCGGTGGCTAGGCTGGCCGGCAGGTGGGCCTCTGGGTGGCGACAGGTAAGCCTTTCCCTTTTTTTTTGTTTCTATTTTTATGCTGTAAGTTTGTTGAATTACTAAAAATACCTAGGCAACTCCAAAATTCACCAAACTGCACCTGGTCCTTAGCTGGAATATTCCCAACATGGAACATTTTAGTTTGGGATTATTTGGGCATTTGAAATAATTTTATAAATTTTAAATGCCCAAATTCAAATACTTATGATTTAATTCAAAGACCTTATGATGACCTAGGAAACTATGCATCACTTTTGGCAGAGGTTCTGAGCCAAGACAAAAATGATGGACATTTTAGAAGGGCATTTCAGGTTCATTGAAAATGTTTTTTAGTAAACCCTAGTTGGATTCAGAGGGGGCTGGGGGTTCTGTCATCCCCATTTCAGATTTCTGTTGAAAGAAATAGACATGATGCACACTCTAATGCATGAACTAACTAGGGTGTGACAACTCACCCCCACTGAAAAGAATCTCGTCCCGAGATTTAGGTTCCTCCGGAAAGAAGGCGGGATACTCAAGTCGAAGACGATCCTCCCTTTCCCAAGTAGCTTCCTTCTCAGAATGGTGCGACCATTGAACCTTGAGAAACTTGATATTATGCCGTCGAGTGGTGCGCTCGGCTTGATCGAGGATATGAACGGGGTACTCTCGATATGTGAGATTGTCTTGAAGATCAAGCGTTTCATGGTCTACTCCACGGATAGGATCCGAGAAGCAACGCCTGAGTTGAGAAACGTGGAAGACATCGTGGACTCTGGAGAGATGCGATGGTAGTTCCAGTTGGTAGGCAACTTCTCCTCGTTTGGCAAGAATGCGAAAAGGTCCAATGTAGCGAGGAGCCAATTTACCCTTGATACCGAAGCGATGGGTTCCCTTCAGAGGAGTAACCCGAAGGTAAGCCTTCTCGTCAACCTCGAAAGTCATAGCCTTATGTTTTCGGTCATAATGACTCTTTTGACGAGATTGGGCTGTTTTCAACTTTTCACGAACGATGTGAACTTGTTCTTCTGCTTCCTGGATCATATCCGGGCCAAAGAATTGTCTTTCCCCAGCTTCTGACCAGTTAAGAGGCGTTCGACACCTTCGTCCATAGAGAACTTCAAAAGGGGCTTTACCCAAGCTAGATTGATAGCTGTTGTTATAAGCAAATTCGGCAAATGGAAGGCATTTCTCCCAATCCATTCCGAATGAGATAACAGAAGCTCGAAGCATGTCTTCTAGGATCTGGTTGACACGTTCTACTTGACCACTTGATTGAGGGTGAAAGGCAGTGCTAAAGGAAAGGCAGGTTCCCATAGCGTTTTGGAAACTTTCCCAAAATCAAGAGGTGAAGAGACTTCCTCGATCCGAGTTAATTTCCAGTGGAACACCATGGAGAGATACTATTCGGGAGGTGTACAAGTCTGCTAACTGGCTAGCGGTTATACTCTCGCGAACAGGCAAGAAATGAGCCACTTTGGAAAGACGGTCGATAACGACGAAGATAGCATTATTCCCTCTCTTGGTCCTGGGAAAACCGGTGATGAAATCCATACCAATTTTATCCCATTTCCATTCAGGAATAGCTAAGGGTTGAAGGGTGCCAGCAGGCCGTTGATGCTCTGCTTTTACACGACGACAGATGTCGCAGTTAGCAATATACTGAGCAATTTCTCTCTTCATCCTAGTCCACCAGAACCTCTGGCGTAGGTCCTGATACATCTTAGTGCTACCGGGATGAATGGTGAGAGGAGATTCATGAGCTTCCTTAAGGATCAATCGCCTCAGGTTTCGCACTTTGGGAACCACTAGACGGTTCCCGAAGTATACGACTCCTTGATCATCAACGGAGAAACAATCCGCAACTCCTTTCTTGATGTTTCTTTTGATACGGGAAATCTCCGGATCTACCTTCTGAGCTTTGTTGATCTGATCCGTAAGGGTAGGTTTCGCCACCAAGGTGGAAAGTAATCCTTGAGGAACAATGTGAAGGTTAAGCTTCCGAAATTCCTCGTGGAGAAGTGGTTGACTTTGTTGCAACATCAGATTTTTGCAATAAGATTTACGACTTAGCGCATCAGCCATGACGTTGGCTTTTCCTGGGGTGTAAGTTATTACTAAGTCAAAATCTATGATCAACTCGACCCAACGTCTTTGCCTGAGATTCAAATCTGGTTGGGTGAATATGTACTTCAGACTTTGGTGATCGGTGTAGATTTCGCAACGATTACCGAGGAGGTAATGTCGCTAGGTTTTGACTGCATGGACTACAGCTGCAAGCTCTAGATCATGAGTAGGGTAGTTTTCCTCATGTGGGTGTAATTGCCGTGAAGCATAAGCAATTACGTGTCGATCTTGCATGAGAATACAGCCTAGTCCTTGTCGCGAGGCGTCGCAATAGATAACAAAGTCCTTGGAGAAATCTGGTGGTACCAGCACGGGAGCAGAAGTTAAACGTCTTTTCAATTCCTGGAAACTGTGCTCACATTGTGGAGTCCACTCAAACTTTTTATCTTTCTTGAGGAGTTCAGTGAGAGGTTTAGCAACTTTGGAGAAGTTCTCGACAAAGCGGCGACAATAGCTCGCTAAGCCAAGGAAACTCCGAACTTGCTTGACCGATTCAGGTGGAGTCCAATTAAGGACGGCTTGAACTCGCTCGGGGTTGACAGCAATACCTTTACCAGAAATTACATGTCCTAGATAGGTCACCGCAGCCAAAATTCGCATTTAGAAAACTTGGCATAAAGGCGATGCTCTCGAAGCTTCATCAACACTAGCCTTAGATGTTCAGCATGTTCTTCCTCGTTCTTGGAATAGATGAGTATATCATCGAGGTAAACCACGACGAATTTATCCAAATACTCCATGAAGATTGAGTTCATTAACCGGGAGAAAGTGGCTGGAGCGTTGGTTAAACCGAAGGACATTACGGTGTACTCGTATTGGCCGTAACGAGTCACAAAGGACGTTTTGCGAATGTCCCCGTTCCGGATTTTGATTTGATTGTAGCCCAACCTCAAATCCATCTTAGAGAAGATTGAGGATCCAACGAGCTGATCATATAGGTCGCTGATCCTGGGGAGCGGATACTTGTTCTTTATTGTGACCAAGTTGACGGGTCGATAATCTACAACCGTCCGGTTCGTACCATCCTTCTTCTTGACGAAGAGGACGGGGCAAGCCCATGGAGATGATCTAGGACGGATGAAACCCTTTTTCAAGGACTCATCGAGTTGTTTCTTAAGTTCGGCTAATTCTAGGGGTGCCATCTTATAGGGTCTTCTAGAAATTGGGACAGTTCCTGGAATGAGATCTATCACGAACTCGACATCTCTGTCGGGTGGAACACCTGGCAATTCTTCTGGAAAGACATCCGGAAAGTCACGGACTACCGGAACGTCCTCGTGGTCTGGCAATGGACTGGCATTAAGAGAATATAGCTGTCGCTTGGATATGTGGGTTAGGACATTGACTATCTTTCCCGAAGGGTGCGTGAGTTGAACAGTCCTAGAGAAGCAATCAATTTTGGCATGATGAGCTGACATCCAGTCCATACCCAAAATGATATTAATATCCAAAGACTTAAGAGCAATCAAAGATGCAAGGAAGACAAGTTTGTCGACCTGAATTTCATTTCCATGGCTTACTCTAGAAGTTTGCCATTTGGATCCCGGTGTTTGAATTACCATGGAGGTGGGCATATCACAGAATGCGGTGTTATGCAAGAGAGCATAGCTTTCGGATATGAATGAATGAGATGCTCCAGTATCGAATAGAACAGATGCCGGGTGGCAATTAACAAGGAGCATACCGAGAACGACGTTGGGATCCTCTTGGGACTCTTCAGCTGAGACACAATTCACATGGCCACGTGTAGTGGTGGCCGGCTTGGCAGAGAACACCTTCCCTGCTGGCTTGCCGCGGCCAACAGCTTTTCCAGTCTGGTTGGGGTTGGTCTGGGGACACTCGCGCATGTAGTGGCCTGATTCCCCACACTTGAAGCACGTCACGGGGCTGGTGCGTGGAGGAGCATTGTTGGTAGGCCCACCATAGGGCTTAGCTGGTGCAAACTGCTGAGCTGGACGAGGCGCCTGATAGGATGGCCTTGGTGTGAATCTGGTTGGCAGGGCAGTGTTAGGCACCCACACCCGGCGCTTCTGTGGCCCAGCACCGGATGAGGAACCCATGTCACGGCCATGCTTGCGTGTTGCTTCGAAATCAGTCTGACCCGTCTCAGCATTGATGGCTTTGTTCACAAGCTTCTGAAAAGAGGTGCACTCATGCAGGCGGAGATCTCGGCGAAGCTCGAGGCTAAGTCCCTTGCGGAACCTTGCCTGCTTCTTGGCGCCGATGGAGACCTCTTCGTGGCATAGCGTGCGAGATTACCAACTCCCTGCTATGGCGCCCACGAGAGACGACCTTGGGTGAAACTGCAGAACTCCTCACGCTTACGATCCATGAGACCCTCCGAATGTGATGTTCACGGAAAGCCTCACTAAACTCTGCCCGGTAGTGACATGGCCAGCTGGGCGATAGCCATATAGTTCTCCCACCGTAGATCAAGGGGCCTTCAAGATGATATGCAGCAAAGGTGACCTTATCAGCCTCGGCTACAAGTGCAGAACGCAGCTTGTGAGTAATGCTGCTAAGGTAGCCATCACCGCCGAGAGGCTCGACGGAGTGGTGGAAGGTAGGTGGGTGTAACTTGATGAAGTCACTGAGCGACACCAAGTTATTCCTCTGATGATGTGCTGTGTTCTGTTCGATGCGCTCCAACAAACGGTTGGTCTCCCGCTTGTTTCTCTCGGCCTCCAGCATAACTTCGGCCAGAGAAGGAGGGTGAGGCAGGTTCGCTTCCCCAACTCTGCTGCCTTCGGCCTGCTCTGGCGGAGCAGGGTTGTTGCGGGTGTTGACCATCCTAGGAAAACAAGACAAGGGTTTAGTCCAGGATGATAAGATTCTGACATAGAAATGTAGAATGTAATGGATAACTCGGAATGCAAGATGATCATCCGTATGACATGGTAGATACAGAAACTGCTTCTTTATTCCATCGTCATACACACCATACAAGGTTTAGTACAAGACCAAACAAAGTACTACTACGGTGAAAGGGGGGATTACATCTCATCGGAGGCATTCCAAGCTCCTATACATTATTTTTCCTACACCTCCGGAATTGATACACACTAAGTCATATTCCACAAGTCTTGCAGGACGGTGGAAATAAAAATATTACAATACTAGTGGAACTACTACTAACTCAGACGTCTCCGTAGTAGTTCTCATAGAAGTCTCCTCCATAGCCTGGAAGTTCAACGTGGGCGTCCGAAAACAGACGGTCCTGAGGAGCCTGTGGACCATAAGGGCTAGGGTGAGGTCTTGGACCAACAAACGGTGGCCTGCGGGGACCACGAGGTGGGGTGATGCCCCCCACATCACGCCAATCCATCATGTCTGGCAGAGCAGATCTAACAGGATACAAATCTCTCATATCCATATATCCAGCTTGCACAGCCGGTGCAAACCGAGTTAAAGTGGCCCAGTGATCGGCACGGGCATTGAAAAGCTCCATTCTCAAGGCCCGACTCTCTCGGTCCTTATCCTCGAGCAACTCGGCAGTGGTGCGAGTTAGTGAGTCCTCCTGACTGGAATCAGCATAGATAGCCCGGAGATACCCATGCGCTCCAGGAAGTGAAGCTGGCATATACCGGAAGTCGGTGTTGCAAAGCAGGCCAGTCCTGACTCGCATGATGGTCATCATAGAATAGGAAGCATCTTGCACTGCCATCTCAATAGTAACACCGAGTCCATAGGAACAGTGGAGGGGCTCGGTGGAACCAGGATAAGAGGGAAATATCCTAACAAAGGCGTAGATATCGCTTTGATTAAAGTCTCGAACTGCTCTTCGATCGTATTCGGATACCAACGGTAACCCGTCTCGATCATTACCCGGACTAACATAGCCGTATGACCGGTCACACCGATGCATCTGGTCAGGCGAACCACTTGGTTTTTGTCACGAGTGGCCATCTGAAAGCATAACCACAATGCAAAGGCATTAGAATTTCTGGCAGAATTTGGACAGCATAACGGCTGTAAATGCTCAAAAGGATTTGAGACATTTTATAAGGAATTGCATAGCCACTCAACAATATCATATCAAGGTTCTGGTCCAACTTAGTAACATAACAAGATAGTAGAACTGAACTAGGCTTGTAATCATCAAACCTATAAGGTACTACTGATTAGTAACACGTGAACCTGATAGAGAGAGGAGATCCTAATCCTTAACCCCCGGTGGAAGAATGGACTGACTCAGATCAGAATGTCAAGAGGTAAAGAAGTAAAAAGAGCCTTACGTACCATCCCACAATCAATTCCCCTACATATAACTAAAGCATTTCTAGACTCAACATCGACCAGTTTGGCTTGGATAACCTACAGCAGTCCGCTCGATGCCAACGCTGTCAGACCCGACTCAATGTCACATTGATCTAGCCTGTAACACCTCATATCACTTTGCGGCCTCACGCACGGTATCCCCACGGGTGTCGCCTTACCTTTGCCCGGGACAGTTTGCGCCTTTTGGCACACGTATATGATAGTGTCGCTAGCATCCATATGAAAAGGAGCCCGGCCGACATGGCTAGTTGTAAACCCAAAGTGGCACAAACTTACAGGACATGCATCCATGACCCAAAGATCGAACGTGTCGGTCATCAGCAAGTAAGTTCCGGCTGTAGCACTGGGCTAGCAGACTCCGTAAACCGGCAGTAGCGGCTAACAGACTCGGTATCAATCGTGACATTTCCCGAAGGGACGTATACAGAACGAAGAAGGACACATGCCGGCCAACCTAGTGTTCCGGAGCAGTAGCAAGCTACCATGGCTCAGTGGAATCACTAGGAGACATTTCCCGGGAAGAGAGGCTACTAAAGATAAACAACTAGATAGTCAGATCCCACACATACCAAGCATTTCAATCATACACATAATATGCTCGATATGTGTAAATACAACAAGGCATCACAACATGACTCTACGACACAAGTACTTTATTTAAGGCTCAGAGAGCCATACATAGCATACACACAAGTACGGGTCACACGACCCACATTCAAGTCATACAAGCATACAAGCCAACAATGAAGTGTTTTGTCCGAGTACGCATAACTAGTAAAATAAAAGAGGCTTGGGTAAGCCTAGCTATACTACATGGTCCTTCACGAGCTCAGATAACCACCGGGCCTTAGTCTACTCATCGATGTCAACGCTCACGAAGAACCCGTCGGAAGGGGTTGTGGCATCTTCTAAAAATATAAATTAAAGCAACATGAGTACAAAGGTACTCAAAGAAGACTTACATCGATCCTACATACATGCATATTATCAAGAAGGGTTGGTGGGGTTATTGCAGCAAGCCAGCTTTGACTCTTGGCTAAGCTATCCCACGAGACTCCAACTTGAAATGATTTTATGACTCGAGTCCACTACTCACCACTTCAATACACTACCGATGATCCACCTCCGCCTTCCTACTAAGAGCCATCCTCGCACTCACGCTTATCTTGAGGCTTTTAGTAGTTTCCATTTACTTGTCTATGAACCGTATAGGCAACCAAGTAGTCCTTATCATGACGCAGCTATTCAATAGATGATGTTAACCCTGCAGGGGTGTACTTCTTCATACACGCTCTCACCACTTACCGCCGTTTACACGACATGTACTCGGCAACCTTCAAGCGGAAGCCCAACGTGGGTGTCGGCCACGACCTACCTAGACACCTAAGTCTCTAGTCCAGGTTTATCGCCTATTCGGGTTCCATCCATGAGGAGATCTGGCCGGAGTTTCGCTCACAGCCCCAAACGATGTGAGCAGGGTTCCCGAGACACCAAACGGGCATCCGGTACACCGTGCCACGTACCTACCGCATCATAGCCCACCCCTACGGTCAGCGCTGTCCACGGCCTCCAGTAGGCTACAAACACCAGAAACTACTTGCAACTCCTGGACAAAAGACTAGGGTGAATAAGAAGCCGAGAGGGTCCATTGGTTTCGGGCTCAATGCATGGTAGTAGCTGAATCTTAAATCACACATACAGATCTCAGTGCTTAAGGACGGCCTCAATGAAACAACCCACCATGTACTCCTACATGGCCTCTCATTGATACCTTTACCAAATCGTGTTCAACACATTACTCTCATACTGACACGATCATTTCACTCTAGCCCATCACCCAGATGAACCAGACCTGACACGACTCTAAGCATAGCAGGCATAGCAAGGTAGCAACAACACATTCATATGGCTCAATCAACTCCTACACATGCTAGTGGGTTTCATCTAGTTACTATGGCAATGACAGGTCATGCAGAGGAAATGGGTTCAACTACCGCAGCACACAGCAGTTTGAATCGCGTTGTCCTAATGCAGTAAAAGAGAGCAGGAGCAAGAACATGGGATTGTATCGATGATCAAATGGTTGGTTGCTTGCCTGATGGGTCGGTGCACTGATTTTGTTCTTCGTTGGGGTTATCACGGTACTCCTCGGGGGCATGACCTGCCGCAGAGAGCACCAATACACAAACATTACCAAACAGTATGCAACAATATGATGCATGCATGAGACATGGCAAAATGAGTGTATTGGGCTAATGCAACTAAGAACAGATGGGTTTGAACTAATTTGAACCCATGATTCAAAGTTCAAACTCATAAGTTGCCATTTTAAGTATTTTATCTTGTTCTGTGATAAACAGCAGGTTAGCTTGTTTAAACATGCATGAAACCAGTACAGATGGATAGATTGGATTTTTCTAATCATTTTTCATATATTACACTTTGCATTTGGAGCTACAGATTAATTTCTATGATTTTTTTGAAGTTTCTAGCACTTTCTGGAATTTCCTGTGTAAAAAAAATTCCAGCAAAATAAATTACTGCGTCAGCGTTACGTCAGGATGACGTCAGTGGTAACCGGGCTGGTCCAGGTCAAACTGACCAGTGGGTCCCGCATGTCAGTAGTTAATTAAACTAATTAAGTTAAATTAAAACTAATCTGGGTTAATTAACAGAGGGGCCCCAAATGTCCTAGGCTCAGGGGAGTCACCTAGGCCCACCCAGGTCAAGGTCAACGGTCAAACACGCTGGCGTCTAGCCGCCGGTGAGGCCGAACACGGCGGTGGAAGTGCTTTTGTGCATTCCGGCGACCAAACGGGCGGCGGAAGGCATCTACGCGTAGCTGAGACCGAGCCGTGGCTATTGGTGGTGGTGGTTGAGCTCGGGGTGGCCGGAGACGTCGCCGGCGACGACTTTGGCGGTCGCCGGAGTCGGGTGAAGATGGATCCGACGCTACGGGGCACGGCGAGGCCCGTGGTGAGGTGCGTTGAGCCCCTGGGAGCGCGGTGAGTATGTTAGACAAGGTGGGGTGGGCGGTGGTTAGCCGGAGACACGTCGGCGACGAGCTCCGCGGCGGCGCGTGCGGGTGAGCTACGTGTGCTCGCTGTGGTGCACGAGAGCGAGAAAGAAAAGGGGGAGGAGTTAGCCAAGCTCACGGCGGTCTTGGGGAAGCTGACGGCACGGTCGGGGACGAGCTGGTGCGGCGGCGACGGCGAAGGGGATCTCCGGCGATGGCGGTTCGGTCGAGGTCAGTGCGGTGGCTTCGGGGCACGCGAGCGCTCGGGGCTCGGCTAGCTCGAAGGAGTAGAGGGCGGCGAAGCTCCTGGACATGGTGGCGCGACATGGAAACGACGAGGAGCACGACTACGGCGGCGGTGCGGCGACGGTGGCGTCGGCCATGGCGTGGGAGAGCAAGGGAGAGGAGCTGGGGGCGAATGGGTGTGTCCACGGGGTTCGGGGTGCGACGTGGAGACCGTCCAGGCCAGCTAGGCGGCGAGGGGAGGAAGCAGGGCGACGGGCAGCTGCGTGGCACGCGCTGGTGCCGCCGTTGAGCACCTGCCTGCCTGCCTGGCCAAGCCAAGCAGCTCGCTGGAGCGGTGGCTGGGCTGGGCCAGCAGGTGGGCCTCTAGGTGGCGACAGGTAAGCCTTTCCCTTTTTTTTGTTTCTGTTTTTATGTTGTAAGTTTGTTGAATTACTAAAAATACCTAGGCAACTCCAAAATTCACCAAACTGCACCTGGTCCTTAGCTGGAATATTTCCAACATGGAACATTTTAGTTTGGGATTATTTGGGCATTTGAAATATTTTTATAAATTTTAAATGCCCAAATTCAAATACTTATGATTTAATTCAAAGACCTTAGGATGACCTAGGAAACTGTGCATCACTTTTGGCAGAGGTTCTGAGCCAAGACAAAAATGATGGACATTTTAGAAGGGCATTTCAGGTTCATTGAAAATGTTTTTTAGTAAACCCTAGTTGGATTCAGAGGGGGCTGGGGGTTCTGTCATCCCCATTTCAGATTTCTATTGAAAGAAATAGACATGATGCACAATCTAATGCATGAACTAACTAGGGTGTGACAATGATACTATCGGAGGAGTAAACGGTGGAGGGGGGCACCGCACACGGCTAAGACAATGGTGTGCCTTTAGGGTGCCCCTGCCCCCGTATATAAAGGAGGGGGGAGGCCAGCGGCCAGGGGCGCACCATGGAGGGGGGAGTCCTACTAGGACTCCAAACCTAGTAGGATTCAGTCCCTACCCCCACCTTTTTCCTTTTCTCCGGAGTAGCAAAGGGGGAAAGAGAGAGGGAGTAGGAGAGGGAAGGGGGGGGGGGCGCCGCCCCACCCCTTGTCCAATTTGGATTGGCAAGGGGCGGCACCACCTCCTATGGTCGGCCCTCTCTCCTCCACTAAGTCCCATGTTGGCCCATTACTTTCCCCGGGGGGGGGGGGTCCGGTAACCTCCCGGTACTCTGAAACTTATCCGAAACTTCCTGAAACCATTCTGGTGTCCGAATATAACCTTACAATATATGAATCTTTACTTCTCGACCATTTCGAGACTCCTCATCATGTCTGTGATCTCATCCGGGACTCCGAACAAACTTCGGTCACCAAAACACCTAACTCATAATACGAATCGTCATCGAGCGTTAAGCGTGCGGACCCTACGGGTTCGAGAACTATGTAGTGGAACCTGGAGGCTCATATTGGTTCCTACATATTCTACGAAGATCTTTATCGGTCAAATCGCATAACAACACATGTTGTTCCCTTTGTCACCGGTATGTTACTTGCCCGAGATTCGATCATCGGTATCTTCATACCTAGTTCAATCTCGTCACTGGCAAGTCTCTTTACTCTTCCATAATGCATCATCCCGTAACTAACTCATTAGTCACATTGCTTGCAAGGCTTATAGTGATGAGTATTACCGAGAGGGCCCAGAGATACCTCTCCGATACACGGACTGAAAAATCCTAATCTTGATCTATGCCAACTCAACAAACACCTTCGGAGACACCTGTAGAGCATCTTTACAATCACCTAGTTACGTTGTGACGTTTGATAACACACAAGGTGTTCCTCCGGTATTCAGGAGTTGCATAATCTCATAGTCAGAGGAACATGTATAAGTCATGAAGAAAGCAATAGCAATAAAACTTAACGATCATTATGCTAAGCTAATGGATGTGTCTTGTCCATCACACCATTCTCTAATGATGTGATCCCGTTCATCAAATGACAACACATGTCTATGGTTAGGAAACATAACCATCTTTGATTAACGAGCTAGTCAAGTAGATGCATACTAGGGACACTTTGTTTCGTCTATGTATTCACGCATGTACTAAGTTTCCGGTTAATACAATTCTAGCATGAATAATAAACATTTATCATGATATAAGTAAATATAAATAACAACTTTATTACTGCCTCTAGGTCATATTTCCTTCAGTATCACACTTGCACTAGAGTCAATAATCTAGATTACATAGTAATGATTCTAACACCCATGGAGTCTTGGTGCTGATCAAGTTTTGCTCGTGGAAGAGGCTTAGTCAACGGGTCTGCAACATTCAGATCCGTACGTATCTTACAGATCTCTATGTCTCCCTCCTTGACTTGATTGCGGATGGAATTGAAGCGTTTCTTGATGTGTTTGGTTCTCTTGTGAAATCTGGATTTCTTCGCCAAGGCAATTGCTCCAATATTGTCACAAAAGATTTTCATTAGACCCGATGCACTTGGTATTACACCTAGATCGGATATGAACTGCTTCATCCAGACTCCTTCATTTGCTGCTTCCGAAGCAGCTATGTACTCTGCTTCACACGTAGATCCCGCCACGACGCTCTGCTTGGAACTGCACCAACTGATAGCTCCACCATTCAATATAAATACGTATCCGGTTTGTGACTTAGAGTCATCCGGATCAGTGTCAAAGTTTGCATCGACGTAACCATTTACGACAAGCTCTTTGTCACCTCCATAAACGAGAAACATATCCTTAGTCCTTTTCAGGTATTTTAGGATGTTCTTGACCGCTGTCTAGTGATCCACTACTGGATTACTTTGGTACCTCCCTGCTAAATTTATAGCAAGACACACATCAGGTCTGGTACATAGCATTGCATACATGATAGAACCTATGGCTGAGGCATAGGGAATGCCTTTCATTTTCTCTCTATCTTCTGCAGTGGTTGGACATTGAGTCTGACTCAACTTCACACCTTGTAACACAGGCAAGAACCCTTTCTTTGACTGATCCATTTTGAACTTCTTCAGAACTTTATCAAGGTATGTGATTTGTGAAAGTCCAGTTAAGCGTCTTTATCTATCTCTATAGATCTTGATGCCCAATATATAAGCAGCTTCATCGAGGTATTTCGTTGAAAAATTCTTATTCAAGTTTCCTTTTATGCTATCCAGAAATTATGTATTATTTCCAATCAACAATATGTCATCCACATATAATATTAGAAATGCTACAGAGCTCCCACTCACTTTCTTGTAAATACAGGCTTCTCCAAAAGTCTTTATAAATCCATATGCTTTGATCGGTTTATCAAAGTGTATATTGCAACTCTGAGAGGCTTGCACCAGTCCATAAATGGATCGCTGGAGTTTGCACACTTTGTTAGCACCTTTTGGATCGCCAAAACTAAGGATGGCAATGGGTAGGGTATGGGCAGGGTAGAGCAATACCATACCCATACCCATATAGTAAGTGGGTATAAAATTCTACCCATACCCGTACCCACGGGTCTAAAACTTTACCCATACCCATACCCGACGGTTACCCATACCCATTGGGTACCCAACGGGTAGAACAAATAGTACACAAGTTGTTCGTAATTTTACACTCATTCATAACACATTTGGAAAAAAATCAAATATCTTAACAAGTAGACGGGCGCAAGACTACTATCAAAATTTAGAACAACATACTCATAAGTCAATAGGAGTAGACGAGTCACATGACAAATTAATGATTAACTGACAACAACTTAACATTATTGTTACAAGCGGGCAGGGTATGGGTATACCCGCGGGTACAAGGCTATACCCGTACCCTACCCATGACTTAACGGGTAGGGTATGGGTACTGCCCATGGGTATAAAAATGTGCCCATACCCTACCCATGCGGGTACGGTACCCGCGGGTACCCGTACCCATGGGTAAAATTGCCATCCTTAGCCAAAACCTTCTGGTTGCATCATATACAACTCTTCTTTAAGAAATCCATTAAGGAATGCAGTTTTGACATCCATTTGCCAAATTTCATAATCATAAAATGCGGCAATCGCTAACATGATTCAGACAGACTTAAGCATTGCTACAGGTGAGAAGGTCTCATTGTAGTCAACTCCTTGAACTTGTCGAAAACCTTTTGCAACAATTCGAGCTTTGTAGACAGTAACATTACCGTCAGCGTCGGTCTTCTTCTTGAAGATCCATTTATTTTCTATGTCTTGCCGATCATCGGGCAAGTCCACCGAAATCCACATTTTTTCTCATACATGGATCCCATCTCAGATTTCATGGCTTCAAGCCATTTCATGGAATCTGGGCTCATCATAGCTTCCTCATAGTTCCTAGGTTCATCATGGTCTAGCAACACGACTTCCAGAATAGGATTATCGTACCACTCTGGTGCTGACCTGTGAGATTCGGTAGTACCTTGATCTGAAGTTTCATGATCATCATCATTAGCTTCTTCACTAATTGGTGTAGGAATCGCTAGAACTGATTTTTATGATGAACTACTTTCTGATTCAGGAGAAGGTACAATTACCTCATCAAGTTCTACTTTCCTACCACTCACTTCTTCCGAGAGAGACTCCTTCTCTAGAAAGGATCCATTCTGAGCAACGAATATCTTGCCTTCGGATGTATGATAGAAGGTGTACGCAACAGTTTCCGTTGGGTATCCTATGAAGACACATTTCTCCGATTTGGGTTCGAGCTTATCAGGTTGAAGCTTTTTCACATAAGCATCGCAACCCCAAACTTTAAGAAAGAACAACTTAGGTTTCTTGCCAAACCACAGTTCATATGGTGTCGTCTCAACAGATTTAGATGGTGCCCTATTTAACGTGAATGCAGCCGTCTCTAAAGCACAACCCCAAAACGATAGCGGTAAATCAGTAAGAGACATCATAGATCACACCATATCTAATAAAGTGCGGTTACGACGTTCGGGCACACCATTACGCTGTGGTGTTCCGGGTGGCTTGAGTTGCGAAACTATTCCACATTGTTTCAAATGAAGACCAAACTCGTAACTCAGATATTCGCCTCCGTGATCAGATCGTAGAAACTTTATTTTCTTGTTACGATGATTTTCCACTTCACTCTAAAATTCTTTGAACTTTTCAAACATTTCAGACTTATGTTTCATTAAGTAGATATAGCCATATCTGCTCAAATCATCTGTGAAGGTCAGAAAATAACGACACCTGCCGCGAGCCTCAACACTCATCGGACCGCATACATCGGTATGTATTATTTCCAATGAGTTAGTGGCTCGCTCCATTGTTCCGGAGAACGGAGTCTTAGTCATCTTGACCATGAGGCATGGTTCGAAAGCATCAAGTGATTCATAATCAAGTGATTCCAAAAGCCCATCAGCATGGAGTTTCTTCATGCGCTTTACACCAATATGACCTAAACAGCAGTGCCACAAATAAGTTGCACTATCATTACTAACTTTGCATCCTTTGACTTCAATATTATGAACATGTGTATCTCTACGATCGAGATTCAACAAAAATCGATCACTCATCGAGGGTGCATGACCATAGAAGATATTACTCATATAAATAGAACACCCATTATTCTCTGTTTTAAATGAATAACCATCTCGCAACAAAGAAGATCCTGATATAATGTTCATGCTCAATGCTGGCACCAAATAACAATTATTCAGGTCTAAAACTAACCCCAAAGGTAGATGTAGAGGTAGCGTGCCGACGGCGATCACATCGACCTTGGAACCATTTCCGACGCGCATATTCACCTCGTCCTTAGCCAATCTTCGTTTAATCCACAGCCCCTGTTTCAATTTGCAAATATGAGCAACAGAACGAGTATCAAATACCCGGGTGCTACTACAAGCATTAGTAAGGTACATATCAATAGCATGTATATCAAATATACCTTTCACTTTCCCATCCTTCTTATCCGCCAAATACTTGGGGCCGTTCTGCTTCCAGTGACCAGTCCCTTTGCAGTAGAAGCACTCAGTTTCAGGTTTAGGTCCAGACTGGGGTTTCTTCCCGGGAGTAGCAACTTGCTTGCTATTCTTCTTGAAGTTCCCCTTCTTCCCTTTGCCCTTGTTATTGAAACTGGTGGTCTTATTAACCATCAACACTTGATGCTTCTTCTTGATTCCTACCTCCACAGCCTTTAGCATTGCGAAGAGCTCGGGACTTGTCTTTTCCATCCCTTGCATATTATAGTTCATCATGAAGCATTTATAGCTTGGTGGCAGTGATTGAAGAACACTGTCAATGACACTATCATCAGGAAGATTAACTCCCAGGTGAGTCAAGTGGTTATGGTACCCAGACATTCTGAGTATGTGTTCACTGACAGAACTATTATCATCCATCTTGCTGAAGGAAATATGCCCTAGAGGCAATAATAAAGTTATTATGTATTTCCTTATTTCATGATAAATGTTTATTATTCATGCTAGAATTGTATTAACCGGAAACATAATACATGTGTGAATACATAGACAAACATAGTGACACTAGTATGCTTCTACTTGACTAGCTTGTTGATCAAAGATGGTTGAGTTTCCTAGCCATAGACATGAGTTGTCATTTGATTAACGGGATCACATCATTAGAGAATGATGTGATTGACTTGACCCATTCCGTTAGCTTAGCACTTGATCGTTTAGTATGTTGCTATTGCTTTCTTCATAACTTATACATGTTCCTACAACTATGAGATTATGCAACTCCCGTTTACCGGAGGAACACTTTGTGTGCTACCAAACGTCACAACGTAACTGGGTGATTATAAAGGAGCTCTATAGGTGTCTCCGAAGGTACATGTTGGGTTGGCGTATTTCGAGATTAGGATTTGTCACTTCGATTGTCGGAGAGGTATCTGTGGGCCCTCTCGGTAATTCACATCACTATAAGCCTTACAAGCAATGTAGCCAATGAGTTGGTTACAGAATGATGCATTACATAACGAGTAAAGAGACTTGCCGGTAACGAGATTGAACTAGGTATTGGGATACCGACGATCGAATCTCGGGCAAGTAACATACCAATGACAAAGGGAACAACGTATGATGTTATGCGGTTTGACCGATAAAGATCTTCGTAGAATATGTAGGAGCCAATATGAGCATCCAGGTTCTGCTATTGGTTATTGACCGGAAACGTGTCTCGGTCATGTCTACATAGTTCTCGAACCCATAGGGTCTGCACGCTTAAGGTTTCGATGACAGTTATATTATGAGTTTATGAGTTTTGATGTACCGAAGGAGTTTGGAGTCCCGGATGAGATCGGGGACATGACGAGGAGTCTCGGAATGGTCGAGACGTAAAGATCAATATATTGGACGACTATATTCAGAAACCGGAAGTGTTCTGGGTAGTTTTGGAGAAAACCGGAGTGCCGGAGGGGTTACCGGAACCCCCCGGGGGAGTATTGGGCCTTAGTGGGCTTTAGGGAAGAGAGAGGGCAGCAACCCAAGAGGTGGTTCGCCCCCTCCCATGAGGGATCCGAATTGGACTAGGGGAGGGGGCGCACCCCCCTTTCCTTCTCCTCTTTCCCTCTCCTTCCTTCCCCCTTCCCTCTTCCTAGTTGGACTAGGAAAGGGGAGTCCTACTCCTACTAGGAGGAGGACTGCCCCCTCCTTGGCGAGCCCCAAAGGGCTGGCCGGCCTCCCCCTTGCTCCTTTATATACGGGGGCAGGGGGCACCCCATGACACACAAGTTGATCTTCGTGATCGTTCATTAGCCGTGTGCGGTGCCCCTCCACCATATTCCACCTCGGTCATATAGTAGCGGTGCTTAGGCGAAGCCCTGCGTCGGTAGAACATTATCACCGTCACCACGCCGTCGTGCTGACGGAACTCATCCCCGACACCCTGCTGGATCGGAGTCCGGGGATCGTCATCGAGCTGAACGTGTGCTGAACTCGGAGGTGCCGTACGTTCGATACTTGGATCGGTCGGATCATGAAGACGTACGACTACATCAACCGCGTTGTCCTATCGCTTCCGCTTTCGGTCTATGAGGGTACATGGACAACACTCTCCCCTCTCGTTGCTATGCATCACCATGATCTTGCTTGTGCGTAGGAATTTTTTTGAAATTACTACGTTCCCCAATAGTGGCTTCCGAGCCTGGTTTTATGCTTTGATGTTATATGAACGAGTAGAACACAAGTGAGTTGTGGGTGATACAAGTCATACTGCTTACCAGCATGTCATACTTTCGTTTGGTGGTATTGTTGGATGAAGCGGCCCGGCCTGACATTACACGTACGCGAGACTGGTTTTACCGCCATGCTTTGCACACAGGTGACTAGCGGGTGTCAGTTTCTCCAACTTTAGTTGAACCAAGTGTGGCTACGCCCGGTCCTTGAGAAGGTTAAAACAACACTAACTTGACGAACTATCGTTGTGGTTTTGATACGTAGGTAAGAACGGTTCTTGCTCAGCCCGTAGCAGCCATGTAAAACTTGCAACAACAAAGTAGAGGACGTCTAACTTGTTTTTGCAGGGCATGTGGTGATGTGATATGGTCAAGACGTGATGCTATATTTTATTGTATGAGATGATCATGTTTTGTAACCAACTTATCGACAACTGGCAGGTGCCATATGGTTGTCGCTTTATTGTATGAAATGCAATTGCCCTGTAATTGCTTTACTTTATCACTAAGCGGTAGCGATAGTCGTAGAAGCAATAATTGGCGAGACGACAACGATGCTACGATGGAGATCAAGGTGTCGCGCCGGTGACGATGGTGATCATGACGGTGCTTCGGAGATGGAGATCACAAGCACATGATGATGATGGCCATATCATATCACTTATATTGATTGCATGTGATGTTTATCTTTTATGGATCTTATCTTGCTTTGATTGACGGTAGCATTATAAGATGATCTCTCACTAAACTTCAAGATAAAAGTGTTCTCCCTGAGTATGCACCGTTGCCAAAGTTCGTCATGCCCAGACACCACGTGATGATCGGGTGTGATAAGCTCTACATCCATCTACAATGGATGCAAGCTAGTTTTGCACACGCAGAATACTCAGGTTAAACTTGACGAGCCTAGCATATGCATATATGGCCTCGGAACACTGAGACCGAAAGGTCGAGCATGAATCATATAGTAGATATGATCAACATAGTGATGTTCACCATTGAAAACTACTCCATTTCACGTGATGATCGGTTATGGTTTAGTTGATTTGGATCACGTGATCACTTAGATGACTAGAGAGATGTCTGTCTAAGTGGGAGTTCTTAAGTAATATGATTAATTGAACTTAAATTTATCATGAACTTAGTCCTGGTAGTATTTTGCAAATTATGTTGTAGATCAATAGCTCGCGTTGTTGCTTTCATATGTTTATTTTGATATGTTCCTAGAGAAAACAGTGTTGAAAGATGTTAGTAGCAATGATGCGGATTGGATCCATGATCTGAGGTTTATCCTCATTGCTGCATAGAATAATTATGTCCTTGATGCACCGCTAGGTGACAGACCTATTGCAGAAGCAGATGCAAACGTTATGAATGTTTGGCTAACTCAATATGATGACTACTTGATAGTTTAGTGCACCATGCTTAATGGCTTAGAATCGGGACTTCAAAGACGTTTTGAACGTCATGGACCATATGAGATGTTCCAGGAGTTGAAGTTAATATTTCCAGCAAATACCCGAGTTGAAAGATATGAAGTCTCCAACAAGTTCTATAGCTAAAAGATGGCGGAGAATCGCTCAACTAGTGAGCATGTGTTCAGATTGTCTGGGTACTTCAATCGCTTGAGTCAAGTGGGAGTTAATCTTCCAGATAAGATAGTGATTCACAGAATTCTCTAGTCACTATCACTAAGTTACTAGAACTTCGTGATGAACTATAGTATGCAAGGGATGACGAAAACGATTCCCGAGCTCTTCGTGATATTGAAATCGACGAAGGTAGAAATCAAGAAAGAGCATCAAGTGTTGATGATTGACAAGACCATTAGTTTCAAGAAAAGGGCAAAGGGAAAGAAAGGGAAACTTCAAGTAGAATGGCAAACAAGTTGTAACTCCCGTGAAGAAGCCCAAAGCTGAACCAAAGCACTAAACCGAGTGCTTACAATCGCAAAGGAAATGGTCCTTTGAAGCGGAAATGCCACGAATATTTGGTGGATAAGAAGGATGGCAAAGTGAACAAGGGTATATTTGATATAAATGTTATTGATGTGCCTTACTAGTGTTTATAGTAGCCCCTGAGTATTTGATACTTGTTCGGTTGCTAAGATTAGTAACTCAAAACAGGAGTTACAGAATAAACAGAGACTAGTTGAAGGGGAAGTGACGATGAGTGTTGGAAGTAGTTCCAAGATTGATATGATCATCATCGCACACTCCCTATACTTTCGGGATTAGTGTTAAACCTAAATAAATGTTATTTGGCGTTTGCGTTGAGCATGAATATGATTTGATCATGTTTATTGCAATATGGTTATTCATTTAAAGTCAGAGAATAATTGTTGTTCTGTTTACATGAATAAAACCTTCAAAGATCATACAGCTAATGAAAATAGTTTGTTGGGTCTCGATCGTAGTGATACACATATTCATAATATTGATGCCAAAAGATGCAAAGTTAATAATAATAGTGCAAGCGCATGAGAAACTCCATAAAGATGGATTTTCGGAATCACTTGGTTATGAATCATTTGATGCTTGCGAACCGTGCCTTCTGGGCAAGATGACTAAAACTCCTTTCCCCGGAACAATGGAATGAGCTACTGACTTATTGGAAATAATACATACCGATGTATGCGATCCGATGAGTGTTAAGGCTCACGGCGTGTATCGTTATTTTCTGACCTTCACAGATGATTTGAGCAGATATGGGTATATCTACTTGATGAAACATAAGTCTGAAACATTTGAAAAGTTCAAAGAATTTCAGAGTAAAGTGGAAAATCATCATAACAAGAAAATAAAGTTTCTACGACCTTATCGTGGAGAAGAATATTTGAGTTACGAGTTTGGTCTTCATTTGAAACAATGTGATATAGTTTCACAACTCACGCCACCTGGAACACCACAATGTAATGGTGTGTCCGAACGTCATAGTCGTACTTTACTAGATATGGTGCAATATATGATGTCTCTTATCAGTTTACCACTATCATTTTGGGATTATGCATTAGAGACAACTGCATTCACGTTTAATAGGGCACCATCTAAATCCGTTGAGACGACACTGTATGAACTATGGTTTAGCAGTAAACCTAAGCTATCGTTTCTTAAAGTTTGGAGTTGCGATTCTTATGTGAAAAAGGTTTCAAACTGATAAGCTCGAACCCAAATCGGAGAAGTGCGTATTCATAGAATACCCAAAGGAAATTGTTGGGTACACCTTCTATCACAGGGGAGGATATCTGGTGCTACGGGAGCACCTAAGATTAGGTGCTCCAGGAGCTTTTCAACCGTTAGATCTGAGATCCGAAGGCTGAGGAGAGAGCTCACGCTTTTATTCAAAGAACACCCCCAGAAATTTGGTATTACAAATCGGGTCCGGTGCATATGTAGATGACCGTTGGATTTCAGATCCAATGGCCGAGAAGCTCTTGGAGCACCTAAACTTAGGTGCTCCCGTAGCACCTGATATTTTCCCTCTATCACAGATTCGAAGGCAAAACATTCGTTGCTGAGAATGGATCCTTTCTAGAGAAGGAGTTTCTCTCGAAAGAAGTGAGTGGGAAGAAAGTAGAGCTTGATAAGGTAATTTGTACCTTCTCCTGAATTGGAAAGTAGTTCATCACAGAAATCAGTTCCAGTGATTCCTACACCAATTAGTTAGGAAGCTAATGATGATGATCATGAAACTTCAGAGAAAGTTACTACAAAACCTCGTAGGTCTTCCAGAGTACGGTCCGCACTAGAGTGGTACGGTAATCCTGTTCTGGAAGTCATATTACTAGATCATGATAAACCTACGAACTATGAGGAAGCGATGATGAGCCCAGATTCCGCAAAATGGCTGGAGGCCATGAAATCTGAGATAGGATCCATGTATGAGAACAAAGTGTGGACTTTGGTGGAGTTGCCCGATGATCGGCAAGCCATATTGTATAAATGTATCTTCAAGAGGAAACAGACACTGATAGTAGTGTTCCTATCTACAAAGCTCGACTTGTCGCAAAAAAGTTTTTCGACAAGTTCAAGGTGTTGACTACAATGAGATTTTCTCAACTGTAGCGATGCTTAAGTCTGTTCGAATCATGTTAGCAATTGCCACATTTTATGAAATCTGGCAAATGGATGTCAAAACTGCATTCCTTAATGGTTTTCTTAAAGAAGAGTTGTATATGATGCAACCAGAAGGTTTTGTCAATCCTAAATGTGCTAATAAAATGTGCAAGCTCCGGCGATCTATCTATGGACTAGTGCAAGCATCTCAGAGTTGGAATATACGCTTTGATAAGTTGATCAAAGCATATGGTTTTATACAGACTTGCGGTGAAGCCTGTATTTATAATAAAGTGAGTGGGAGCACTACCGCCTTTCTGATAAATATATGTGAGTAACATATTATTGATCAGAAATGATGTAGAATTTTTCTGGAAAGCATAAAGGAGTATTTGAAAGGAGTTCTTTAAAAGAAAGACCTTAGTAAAACTACTTACATATTGAGCATCAAAATCTATTGAGATAGATCAAGACGCTTGATAATTTTTTCAATAAGTACATACCTTGTCAAGATTTTGAAGTAGTTCAAAATAGACAGTCAAAGAAAGAGTTCTTGCCTGTGTTGCAAAGGTGTGAAGTTGAGTAAGACTCAAATCCCGACCACGACAGAAAATAGAAAAGAGAATGAAAGTCATTCCCTATGCCTCAGCCATAGGTTCTATAAAGTATGCTATGCTATGTACCAGACCTATTGTATACCTTGTTACGAATACGGTAAGGAATACAATAGTGATCTAGGAGTAGATCACTGGACATTGGTCAAGAATATCCTTAGAGAGGACTAAGGAAATATTTCTCGATTATGGAGCTGATAAAAGAGCCCGTCATACAGAGTTACATCGGTGCAAGCTTTTACCAATCCAGATGACTCTAAGTCTCAATCTGGATACATATTGAAAGTGGGAGCAATTAGCTAGAGTAGCTCCGTGTAGAGCATTGTAGACATAGAATATTTGCAAAATACATACGGCTCTGAATGTGACAGACCCGTTGACTAAGCTTCTCTCACGAGCAAAACATGATCACACCTTAGTACTCTTTGGGTGTTAATCTCATAGCGATGTGAACTAGATTATTGACTCTAGTAAACCCTTTGGGTGTTGGTCACATGACGATGTGAACTATGGGTCTTAATCATATACAGATATGAATATTGGTGTTAAATCACATGGCGATGTGAACTAGATTATTGACTCTAGTGCAAGTGGGAGAGTGAAGGAAATATGCCCTAGAGGCAATAATAAAGTTATTATTTATTTCCTTATTTCATGATAAATGTTTATTATTCATGCTAGAATTGTATTAACCGGAAACATAATACATGTGTGAATACATAGACAAACATAGTGTCACTAGTATGCCTCTACTTGACTAGCTCGTTGATCAAAGATGGTTGAGTTTCCTAGCCATAGACATGAGTTGTAATTTGATTAACAGGATCACATCATTAGAGAATGATGTGATTGACTTGACCCATTCCGTTAGCTTAGCACTTGATCGTTTAGTATGTTGCTATTGCTTTCTTCATAACTTATACATGTTCCTACAACTATGAGATTATGCAACTCCCGTTTACCGGAGGAACACTTTGTGTGCTACCAAACGATACAACATAACTGTGTGATTATAAAGGAGCTCTACAGGTGTCTCTGAAGGTACATGTTGGGTTGGTGTATTTCGAGATTAGGATTTGTCACTCCGATTGTCGGAGAGGTATCTCTGGGCCCTCTCGGTAATGCACATCACTATAAGCCTTGAAAGCAATGTATCCAATGAGTTGGTTACGGAATGATGCATTACATAACGAATAAAGAGACTTGCCGGTAACAAGATTGAACTAGGTATTGGGATACCGACGATTGAATCTCGGGCAAGTAACATACCGATGACAAAGGGAACAACGTATGTTGTTATGCGGTTTGACCGATAAAGATCTTCGTAGAATATGTCGGAGCCAATATGAGCATCCAGGTTCCGCTATTGGTTATTGACCGGAAACGTGTCTCGGCCATGTCTACATAGTTCTCGAACCCGTAGGGTCCGCACGCTTAAGGTTTCGATGACAGTTATATTATGAGTTTATGAGTATTGATGTATCGAAGGAGTTCGGAGTCCCGGATGAGATCGGGGACATGACAAGGAGTCTCAGAATGGTCGAGACGTAAAGATCGATATATTGGACGACTATATTCGGACACCAGAAGTGTTCCGGGTAGTTTCGGAGAATACCTCAGTGCCGGAGGGGTTACCGGAACCCCCCAGGGGAGTATTGGGCCTTAGTGGGCTTTAGGGAAGAGATAGGGCAGCCGCCCAAGAGGTGGTGCGCCCCCTCCCATGAGGGATCCGAATTGGACTAGGGGAGGGGGGCGCACCACCCCTTTCCTTCTCCTCTTTCCCTCTCCTTCCTCCCCCCTTCCCTCTTCCTAGTTGGACAAGGAAAGGGAAGTCCTGCTCCTACTAGGAGGACGACTCCCCCCTCCTTGGCGCGCCCCAAAGGGCTGGCCGGCCTCCCCCTTGCTCCTTTATATATAGGGGCAGGGGGCACCCCATGACACACAAGTTGATCTTCGTGATCGTTCCTTAGCCGTGTGCGGTGCCCCCCTCCACCATACTCCACCTCGGTCATATCGTAGCGGTGCTTAGGCAAAGCCCTGCGTCGGTAGAACATCATCACCGTCACCACGCCGTCGTGCTGACGGAACTCATCCCCGACACCCTGCTGGATTGGAGTCCGGGGATCGTCATCGAGCTGAACGTGTGTTGAACTCGGAGGTGCCGTACGTTCGGTACTTGGATCGGTCGGATCGTGAAGACATACAACTACATCAACTGCGTTGTTCTAACGCTTCCGCTTTCGGTCTACGAGGGTACGTGGACAACACTCTCCCCTCTCGTTGCTATGCATTACCATGATCTTGCATGTGCGTAGGAAATTTTTTGAAATTACTACGTTCCCCAACACTTGCAGCTATAGAACTTGTTGGAGACTTCATATCTCTCAACTCGGGCATTTGCTTGAAATATTAACTTCAACTCTTGGAACATCTCATATGCTCCATGACGTTCTAAATGTATTTGAAGTCCTGATTCTAAGCCGTAAAGCATGGCACACTGAACTATCAAGTAGTCATCAGATCGAGCTTGCCAGACGTTCATAACATCAGCATTTGCTCCTGCAGTAGGCCTTGCACCTAATAGTGCTTCAAGGATGTAATTCTTCTGTACAGCAATGAGGATAATCCTCAAGTTACGGACCCAGTCCGTGTAGTTGCTACCGTCATCTTTCAACTTAGCTTTCTCTAGGAACGCATTAAAATTCAAGGGAACGGTAGCACAGGCCATTGATCTACAACAACATAGACATGCAAAAACTATCCGGACTAAGTTCATGATAAATTAAAGTTCTATTAATCATATTACTAAAGAACTCCCACATAGATAGACATCCCTCTAGTCATCTTAATAATCACGTGGTCCATATCAACTAAACCATGTACGATCACCATGTGAGATTGAGTAGTTTTCAATGGTGAACATCTCTATGTTGATCATATCTACTATATGATTCATGTTCGACCTTTCGGTCTCAGTGTTCCGAGGCCATATCTGCATATGCTAGGCTCGTCAAGTTTAACCCAAGTATTCTGCACGTGCAAAACTGGCTTGTACCCGTTGTATGTGAACGTAGAGCTTATCACACCCGATCATCACGTGGTGTCTCGGCACGACGAACTGTAGCAACGATGCATACTCAGGGAGAACACTTATATCTTGAAATTTAGTGAGGGATCATCTTATAATGCTACCGCCGTACTAAGCAAAATAAGATGCAGAGAAGATAAACATCACATGCAATCAAAATATTTGACATGATGTGGCCATCATCATCTTGTGTCTTTGATCTCCATTGTCACCGGCTTGACACCTAGATCTCCATCGTAGCATCGTTGTCGTGTCGCCAACTATTGCTTCTACGACTATCGCTACCGCTTAGTGATAAAGTAAAGCAATTACATGGCGATTGTATTTCATACAATAAAGTGACATCCATATGGCTCCTTCCAGTTGTCGATAACTTTGGTACAAAACATGATCATCTCATACAACAATTTATATCACATCATGTCTTGACCATATCACATCACAACAAGCCCTGCAAAAACAAGTTAGGCGTCCTCTACTTTGTTATTGCAAGTTTTACGTGGCTGCTACGGGCTTCTAGCAAGAACCGTTCTTACCTATGCATCAAAACCACAATGATTTTTCGTCAAATGTGCCATTTTAACCTTCAACAAGGACCGTCCGTAGTCAAACTCGGTTCAACTAAAGTTGGAGAAACAGACACTCGCCAGCCACCTGTGTGCAAAGTATGTCGATAGAACCAGTCTCATGAACGTGGTCATGAAATGTTAATCCGGGCCGCTTCATCCAACAATACTACCGAATCAAAGTAAGATGTTGGTGGTAAGCAGTATGACTATTATCACCGACAACTCTTTGTGTTCTACTTGTGCATATCATCTACGCATAGACCTGCCTCGGATGCCACTGTTAGGGAACGTAGCATGCAATTTCAAAAAAAATCCTACACTCACGCAAGATCTATCTAGGAGATGCATAGCAATGACAGGGGGAGAGTGTGTCCATGTACCATCGTAGACCGAAAGCGGAAGCGTTAGGTTAACGCGATTGATGTAGTCAAACATCTTCACGATCCAACCAATCTAGCACCGAACGTACGGCACCTCCGAGTTCAGCACATGTTCAGCTTGGTGACGTCCCTCGAACTCTTGATCCAGCAGAGGGTCGAGGGAGAGTTTCGTATGCAGGACGGTGTGATGACAGTGTTGATGATGTGATCCGTCTAGGGCTTTGCTTAAGCACTATGATGATACTATCAGAGGAGTAAACGGTGGAGGGGGGTACCGCACACATCTAAGACAATGTTGTGCCTTTGGGGTGCCCCCTTCCCCCGTATATAAAGGAGAGGGGAGGAGGCCGGTGGCAAGGGGGCGCTCCATGGAGGGGGGAGTCCTACTAGGACTCCAAACCTAGTAGGATTCGCCCCCCACCTTTTTCCTTTTTTCGGAGTAGCAAAGGGGGAAGAGAGAGGGAGTAGGAGAGGGAAAGGGGGCACCACCCCCACCCCTTATCCAATTCATATTGGCAAGGGAGGTATGCGCCACCTCCTATGGTCGGCCCTCTCTCCTCCAATAAGGCCCATGTTGGCCCATTACTTTCCGGGGGGGTCCGGTAACCTCCCAGTACTTTGAAACTTATCTGAAACTTCCCGAAACCATTCTAGTGTCCGAATATAACCTTCCAATATATGATTCTTTACCTCTCGACCATTTCGAGACTCCTAGTCATGTCCGTGATCTTATCTGGGACTCCGAACAAACTTCGGTCACCAAAACACATAACTCATAATACAAATCATCATCGAACTTTAAGTGTGCGGACCCTACGGGTTCGAGAATCATGTAGACATGACCGGGACACATCTCCTGTCAATAACCAATAGCGGAACCTGGATGCTCATATTGGTTCCTACATATTCTAGGAAGATCTTTATCGGTCAAACCGCAAAACAACATACGTTGTTCCCTTTGCCATCGGTATCTTACTTGCCCGAGATTCGATCGTCGGTATTTTCATACCAAGTTCAATCTCGTTACTGGCAAGGATCTTTAGTCGTTCCATAATGCTTCATCCCGTAACTAACTCATTAGTCACATTGCTTGCAAGGCTTATAGTGATGAGCATTACCGAAAGGGCCCAGAGATACCTCTCCGATACACGGAGTGACAAATCCTAATCTCGATCTATGCCAACTCGACAAACACCTTCAGAGACACCTATAGAGCATCTTTATAATCACCCAGTTATGTTGTGATGTTTGATAGCACACAAGGTGTTCCTCCAGTATTCGGGAGTTACATAATCTCATTGTCAGAGGAACATGTATAAGTCGTGAAGAAAGCAATAGCAATAGAACTTAACGATCATTATGCTAAGCTAACGGATGTGTCTTATCCATCACATCATTCTCTAATGATGTGATCCCGTTCATCAAATGACAACACATGTACATGGTTAGGAAACATAACCATCTTTGATTAACAAGATAGTCAAGTAGAGGCATACTAGGGACACTTTGTTTTGTCTATGTATTCACACATGTACTAAGTTTCCGGTTAATACAATTCTACCATGAATAATAAACATTTATCATGATATAAGGAATGAATAACAACTTTATTATTGCCTCTAGGGCATATTTCCTTCAGTAGCGCGTTTGTGCGGAGCCGCGCTACTGCTAAGGAGGTAGTAGTTTTGCCCTTGGTTTCCCCGCGCTACTGTAAGGTAGCAGTAGCGCCTTGAAAAGAGTCGCGCCACTGATAAGCCTCCACATATAAGGTTTTCCCTAGTAGTGTCTCTTTTATATATTAAAAAGTAATTGGATGTATTGTGCACTTATATAGTGGTTACTTCTATAATTTGTATCTGAGCCACTCCCCATTAATCTGAGGCCCTAGGGCGGCTGCCCTTTTTGCACAGCTTATGTGGGCTGGCCTTGTTTATGAATATGTTACTTAGGAATAAACTTACAACATTACTAGCATAGTTTAGTGGAATGATTCCATTTATTCTTGTGTTTGTGTGTGAATATTTTTATGTATCATTACTAAATGTAAGTAACAAAATGGATGTCAAAAATAGAAAATGATGCTGGGATGTGGCAGAAAGCTTTTGAAATTTCTCTGTAAGGCATAAATGCTAGTTTTAGTAAGGGTTTATGTTGTGATATGGTTACTTTGGAAAGCCAGAAACGACCTGTATTTCAATGGCATCTACCCATATGACCCCCATTTGGTACAATCTTTAAGGTTGCTTCTGCTTGTTTTGATTTACAGATGCACAGGCAGCGGAGCGAAGCTCATTCCAAGGGAGAAGATCATTCCAAAAATGGCGTGCATAGTCAAGAAAGGGGCTCTGCGAGCTTAACCTGTTGTGTGAGCAGGATTGCAATGTTCCGGCTTAAGTAATGGAAGTGCTTTATTTGCAAAAAAAAAAGAAAGGGGCTCTGCTTGTATTGGTTATTTGTTGGCAGAAGCCTTTCCTTTTCTATGTGATATATTGAGCCATACTCTATAAAAAATCTGCGAGGGCGTTACTCTGTAATCTACCTGTGGCTTTTGGTACCAGATTTGTGGCTGGTCATTGGAGTTTACTGATGACCCACAAGTGTACGGGGTCAATTGTAGCCCTTTTCGATAAGTAAGAGTGTCGAACCCAACGAGGAGCAGAAGGAAATGACAAGTGGTTTTCAGCAAGGTAATGTCTGCAAGTGCTAAAATTGTAAGTAGCGAAGTAGTTTGGTAGCAAGATAATTTGTAATGAGCAAGTAACAATAGTCGTAACAAAAGTTCAACAAGGTAGCCCCATCCTTTTGAGGCAAAGGACATGCCAAAATGGTTTCTTATGATAAGAAAAGTGTTCTTGAGGGTACACGGGAATTCATCTAGTCACTTTCATCATGTTGGCTTAATTTGTGTTTGGTACTTTGATAATTTGATATGTGGGTGGACCGGTGCTTAGGTGCTGTTCTTACTTGAACAAACCTCCTACTTATGATTAACCCTCTCGCAAGCATCCACAACTACGAGAAAAGTATTAAGAATAAATTCTAACCATAGCATTAAACTTCTAGATCCAATCGGTCCCTTACGGAATAGCGCATAAACTGGGGTTTAAGCTTCTGGCACTATCGCAACCCACCATCTAATAACTACTCCACAATGCATTACCTTAGGCCCAAATATGGTGATGTGTCATGTAGTCGACGTTCACATGACACCACTAAGAGAATGGCAACATACATACCATCAAAATATCGAACACATATCAAGTTCACATGATTACTTGCAACATGATTTTGTCCCATGACCTCAAGAACGAAAGTAACTACTCATAGATGATAAACATGGTCAAGATCAGAGGGGTATTGAATAGCATAATGGATCTAAAAATATAATCTTCCACCAAATAAACCATAGAGTAATCAACTACAAGATGTAATCAACACTACTAGTCACCCACAAGCACCAATCTATAGTTTTGATACAAAGAATGAACACAAGAGATGAACTAGGGTTTGAGAGGAGTTGGTGCTATGAAGATGTTGATGAAGATAGCTCTCCCCAAGATGGGAGAGTTGGTGATGATGATGACGATGATTTCCCCCTCACGGAGGGAAGTTCCCCCGGCGGGATTGCTCCGCCAGAGGGCAAAAGTGCTCCTGCCCAAGTTCCGCCTCGAGGCGGCGGCGCTTCGTTCCGAATGTCCTCCCTTTATTTTTTCTAGGTCAAAATGACTTATATACCAGAAGATGGGCACCGGAGGTGGGCCGAGGAGAGCAGCACCCACCAGGGCGCGCCTGGCCTCCTGGCGCGCCCAGGTGGGTTGTGCCCACCTGGTGGCCCTCCTATGGTACTTATTTGCTCCAATATTCCTTCAATATTCCATAAAACATCTTCGGGGAGTTCCAGCTCATTTGGAGTTATGCAGAATAGGTAGCTTGACGTAGCTTTTTTAGGTCCAGATTTCCAGCTGCCAGAATTCTCCCTCTTGGTGCATACCTTGCATATTATGAGAGAAAGGGCATTAGAATTACTCCAAAAAGCATTAATATACAATAAAACAACATAAATAACAGTAGGAAAACATGATGCAAAATGGACGTATCAACTCCCCCAAGCTTAGACCTCGCTTGTCCTCAAGCGAAAACCGAAATCGAAAAACATGTCCACATGCTTAGAGAGAGAGGTGTCAATAAAACAAAAATACGGACATATCAACATCATGTGACTTATTATAACAGCAACAAAATTTAATATAAACCTTTATTATAGAACTTTTATCATAGACTTCTCATGAACAAATGACAATTCATCACAACATTGGAGTATAAACCATAAAATCTACTGTAAACTAACAAACTATGTTCTCAGTCAACTTTACAACTATAATTCATCATCTTTTCAAGAAGGGTCACATATCGGAGCCTTTAGGCAAGTCCACATACTCAACCATCATTTAGTCTTCTATGATTGCTAACACTCACCATGTACACATGAGCAAAATGTTTCAACCGGACACAAAGAAAGGTAGGGGCTTATAGTTTCACCTCCGAACACACTCACCTCAAGGGTGATGTCAACAATAATAACTTAGGCCACCCATATTCAACTGGAAATATGTGCCTAGATCTTTGCTCACCTCATAACTCTTGCCAAAGGAGAAAAATAAAAGAAATAGAGAGCAAAACTTTGACTCTTGCATAAAAGTAAATACATGAAAATAAAATATAGGCCCTTCGCAGAGGGCAGCAGAGGTTGCCATGCGCTTTTTGTTTGTATGCTCAACCCCTTAGTGCAAGAGAACGTCACGTTATATTGCCCCTTGTGATGGCAACCTTTATTGTCTGTCGCTTTTATTCTTCACCATCACAAGTTCGTACAACGCTCAATTTTCCCTTACACTAAATGATCTCACATTTTTATAAGAAATTTGTATTGCCATTTTTGCACCGATGACAACTTACGTGAAGGCTTACTCAATCCATAGGTAGGTATGGTGTACCCTCAAACAATATAGGGTTTAAGGGTTTTGGATGCACAAGTAGTATCTCTACTTAGTGTAGAGTTTTTGGCTAGCAAAGATAGGGGCAAGCACCACATGTTGAAGGATCTATGACAATATGTTTTCTGGGTGAATATGAACAAACATAAATCATTAGGTTGTCTTCCTTGTCCAACGTCAACAATTTTGGCATACAATATTTTGATGGTGCTCACACTCACAAAAGATTTCCATGATAATATATTTATATGTGAATCGTCTCTTCCCTTATTAATTCTTTCATGTGTTGCATCATTGACCAATGCTATGTTTGTCAATCTATAATAAAATTTTCTACTTATACTTTTCCTTGTGTAATTTCATCACTTACCATAAGATTAGCATATGATCTTTTCTTTTTATTTTCTTTATTTTTATTGCAGCAAGAAAGTAAAGAAGTCAAAACTCAAACTAAACTTTATTATATTTCGCACACGATTACAAGGATTGATCACTAAGCAAACTCACAAAAAGCAAGGATCAAACTAAAATTTTATTCATCTAATAGCAAAAGATAACCATTAATCCAAAAGATAACCATCTTAGAAAATAAAGGCAAAAGATAGTGGAGATTGATACGATACCGGGGCACCTCCCCCAAGCTTGGCGAAAGCCAAGGGGAGTGCCCATACCCAATACTCAGTTTTATTTTGGTGGTGATGAAGAAGACAGTGGTGATTAAGTAGAAGGTTTCTCGTCCTCGGGTTTCCATGGCAGAGGTTCACAATCATAAGAGGAGGAGTGAGTCTCCCGGATCCTGCAAATGGCATCCAAACTCATACCTTTAAATCTGGCTTCATATTCAAAGACTTGGCTCTGAAGATCGTGGATCTGGCTATGGAGGAAGTTGATTTGCTCATTAAGGGAGAAGATGATGTCCTTTATGGGCTTGCCATCCACCTTGAGATCGCGGGTATAGTCTGCGATCATGAGGTGGTTGGCATTGAGGCCGCGTTCCACCATCCCCTTGCAATTGAAGATGTCTTGCTCCATGGCTCCAAGCCTGGCCTCCACGGATCCAGTCCCCCTGGGTCCTTGCACATCACGTATGTGCAGCACCCCATCGCGCATATGGATAGCTTGAGGGTGCTGCATCACCTCCCGCAGATATGGGTTGATGACGTTGTCGAAGAGCTTGAAGAGGTCATGGTGGATTGGATGTAACAGAAAACAACAAGAAAAGAAAACAGGAGATTTCTCTGCGATACGGAGGTTAACAGGTTCGGGAGGTATATATAGATTTTTTATCTTGGGGAACCAGCAAAACGGAAGAAAAACGAAGACTGGAAAGTACCCGAGGTGGGCACAACCCACCTGGGCGCGGCGCGCCTGGCACGCCCTGGTGTATCGTGCCCACCGGGGTCACTTTCGTGGAAGTTTCTTCTTTTCCTAATTTTCTAAATATTCCAAAACTGACAAAAAATATTTTTGCAGATTTTTCGGTGTCCGTTTACTTACCGTATCACGTACCTCCTTATTTTCACTATTCTGGAGTGTTCCGGAAGGACTCTTTTATGTGTTCTTCCGGTGTCAAAGTTTGGATAACATTACTTTCAACATTAATCGGCGTAAAAATATATAATAAAGACACATCAGATTAAAGACACATTTACCCCGCAAAAAAATATATTAAAGACACATTTGACTTATCTAAAATGTTCAGACGTTCACTAACATGGACCGACTACTAAGGTTGTTCTTGGAATATCTAAAATGTCCAAACGTTCACTAAACATGTAAACGTGGGTTGACTACTAGGAATTTTCGGTCGAATCGGAGCATTCTTCATAGTTACTGTTGTCGAATACCGGGTTCCGACAAAACCCTTAAAGTTCGAACACTGGGGTGCGCACGAAGATCTCCTCCCTACCGAAACACGCCCTCAGCCTCGCCGCGATCCCTAAGCTAGATCGATGAACAACACAAGAGACACTAGATTTATACTGGTTCGGGCCACCGTTGTGGTGTAATACCCTAATCCAGTGTGTGATGTGGTGGATTGCCTCTTGGGCTGATGATGGACAGTACAGAGGAAGAACAGCCTCGCGAGGAGAGGTGTTCTTGTGCTTGGTGGTGTGCTTGGGGAGGAATCGATCCGTCTCCATTGGCTCTAGATGAGATGTCGTCTACTGTGGTGGCTAGCCCTATTTATAGAGGCCCTGGTCCTCTTCCCAAATATTGAGCGGGAAGGGATCCAACAACGGCCATTTTGGATGGGGACAGATAGTACAAGTTATCCTGACTAAATGTGGTCTTCGTCTGCCAAAGGTGCTGGTGATGACGCCGTCTTGGGCTCCACTGTGACCTCCATCCCGCCGCTCTGCTGGTCTTGGTCTTGTTGCACCGATATGGAAACCTTTGCTTGATGCCTCGGTACTCCGCACCTGCGCTCGCTCCCTTTGCACCAAAGAGGAAACAAGGACACTGCGCGGGCTGGCGCCTGCCTGGCACCCGCCTAGCCTTGATCGTCATGGCTTGCTTCATGGGCACCTCGCAAGGTACCCCTTGCCTTGATCTCTCCGCCTCCTCGCGAGCCTGACTGGTGAGGCCACTCCTGAGGACGCCTTGCATCATCCGCCCCGCGAGGCATGGCCCCTCGCGAGGGTCTTGAGTGTTGGATTGATGAAGACGGGCCGTACTGGGCCACCGGTTGAGCCACGCAGAAGGCCGCAGGCAGGCAAGTCTGGGGACCCCCGTTCCTAGAACGCCGACAGTAGCCCCTGGGCCCAAGGTGTGCTTGGACTTGGCTTAGCAACAAAGCCAAAGGGCAAGTGCGGAGCGTCGCAGTCCCCCACAGCCTGCGGCCTTGGTCGACGCATGGCGACTTATTGGACGTGGGCGTCTCCGTTTCCCCATGCCGCCTCGGCAACTGCCCGATTTGACGAGTCCTTGCTGCATGCACAAAGAGTCATCATTACCTCTGATAGTGGAGGTCGACAGTTGGCCTCCTTTGGGCTATAAATGAGGAGGGGCGATGGCCCCCGTCGCCCATCTCTTCTTGCTCCGCCTGCCCGCTTCTTCTTCCTCGCTCCTGCTGCTTGCAGCGCCCCCCATGGCGTCCGTGAAGAGGTTTTCGGCCGAGGAGAAGGGGAAGGCTCGCCAGGAAGGGCCTGGCTCTCCTCCACCCAAGTGCGGCCGCGGTCGTCCTCGCAAGCATCCCGCGACTCCTGCCATGGCTTCCCGTGGTCGCGGTGGTGGCCGCCCGTGTCGAGGGATCCCAGTTGGTGGGGGAAGGCATGCCATGGCTGCGCGGCCTCCCCGGCCGCGCTTCCATTCGGCAGAGGTGCTGCCGGAGTTTGTTGTCTGGTCGGATGACCCGACCGGCACCTGGCTTCAGCTCCTTCGGTCCTTCGCCGGTGAACTACCGGCGGCTGGCCCCGACGGGCTCTTGTTGCAGGCGGATGGCTGCTGCAGCCGGGCCTCCTGGGTCGCGGTGGAGATCTCCGTCGCTGGCAACGTTGCCCTGGCCCGGGGCTGGCAGACGTTTGCCCGCGCGCGTGGCCTGGGCAGGCGGTGCACCCTCCACTTCAAGTATAACGATGATGCGACCCTCTACATTAGGGTGTTCGGAGAAGATGGCCGCCGTCTTGGGTGCTGCCCTGAAGACAATGATGGCGACGAGGTGCTCGGCCTTGGTGACGGCCATGACGATGGCGAAGGCGAACCCGGTCCCGGCGACGACCGTAGCTCGTCGAGCTTCGGCGGCTCCTCCTCCAGTGGCAGTTCCTCCAACGATGGTCGCGATCAGCCACCATGTCACCGCGCCCGCTTCGAGGGTGGTAGCGGGTCTTCCCCTTGTCGCGCTCAGGTGAAGCGCGAGGCAGAGTCTGATTGAGCTCGGAAAGACGACGCAGATCCCTCCTCGCGAGCTGTTGCAAGGCGCGCGCTGCTTTTATTTTGTTTTCCTCCTCTTCCTGCATCGAGATAGAGAAGTATTGGGCCCCGTGAGAGCGTGCAACAGACAATGATCCCCTAATTATCATACTGCATTTATTGTTCCTGTGTTGTGTTATGGTGTCGTTGTTATGTGTCTGCGTATAGGAACAAGTTAGCTTGGGACGTTTGTAGTAGCTTCCGCCTCGCGAGGTGCCTGCTTGAGGCCTCGCCGGGCGCCTTAAGAGCCGGTAAAAAATCTGTTGGGAGAATCATTTCTGAACCTTGGTCGCGAGGGCTGCCGGCCATGGCCTGGCGCTTTGTGTCGCGATGCCCGAGGGGCATGGACTGGGAGGGGTGCTCCCGCTGCAAACTCGAACGAGAGAGCCTCACGAAAATTAAGAGAGGAAGGGCTCATGAGGGCGCCCGCGCATCCCCCTCGCGAGGTTTGCGAGAGAGAGAACGAGTCAGACAAAAGCTAAAAACAGAGAACAGGGGCAGAAGACGGCAAATAACACTAGAAGCAACTTCAATAAAGGTTCAAACAAGGGAGAACAAGCCAACTGCGGAAAGCAAATGAAAAGCCGCGTCCGGCACCTAGTCTAGTCTTCGACGTCTTCTCACCAGCGCGGAGCTAAGTGTTGCCACTGGGCGTGGGAGGGAGCCCCCAAGGCCCAAGGGCGGCACTCCGGAGACTCCGGGGCATGTACAACCCCGACTCATTATTACGTGAGAGTGTCACAGGCGGCGAGCTTCACAGGCACTGGGCCTTCTTCACAGGCACCGGGCCTTTCTTCGGGCGGCGAGCTTCACAGGCGCCGGGCCTTCTTCACAGGCACTGGGCGTTTCTTCAGGGGTAGAACTTCTGGAGGTGCTAAATGTTCCAGGCGTTTGGGATGGGCACCCCCTCCCGAGTCTCCAGGCGCGCGGCGCCAGGCCTGGAAACATGGACAACCTTGAACGGGCCCTCCCACATGGGCGAGAGCTTATGCAGCCCTTCCCTGGAGAAGACATGCCTGAGTACGAGGTCACATACCTCGAGAGTCCTGGGGCAGATGTTGCGGCAGTGATACCGCCATAGCGCCTGCTAGTATCTTGCTGCTCGCAGTGTAGCTCCAGGACGGTGTTCCTCCCCCAACACGAGGTCCATCCCCTGCATAGAGTCCTGCTGTGCCTCATCAAACGCTAGGACCCGCACGGAGCAATGCTTGACCTCGTGAGGGAGAACCGCTTCTGCTCCGTAGACTAGGAAGAACGGGGTCTCGCCAGTTGGCTTGGTGGTAGTAGTGCGGATGGACCATAACACGGACTGGAGCTCGTCATACCAGCCCCTGCCGCAGGCCTCCAGCTTCTTCTTGAAGGTCCTGGTCTTGAGGCCCCTCAGGACCTCCGCGTTGGCACATTCAGCCTGACCGTTACTCCGGGGGTGTGCCACCGAAGCGTAGCATATCTGTGTCCCAAGGTTAGCACAATACGTTTTGAAGAGATTGCTGATGAACTGCGAACCGTTGTCGGTGATGATGCGGTTGGGAACCCCAAACCGGCTCATGAGGCCCTTGATGGAATTGACTGCAGAACCGGCTGGGATGGTGCGAACGGCTTCCACCTCTGCCCACTTGGTGAACTTGTCGATGGCGACGTAGAGGTAGCGGTATCCCCAAGGCGCTCGAGGAAATGGGCCCAAGATATACAGCCCCCAGACCAAGAACGGCCACGAGAACGGGATGGTCCGCAGGCCCTGAACTGGCTGATGAATCTGCTTCGCATGGAATTGGCAGGCTTCGTAGGACTTCACCAGCTCGATTGCGTCGTTGAGTGCCGTAGGCCAGTAGAACCCACTGCGGAACGCCTTGCCATCGAGGGTCCGTGATGATGAGTGGTGTCCGCAATCTCCACCATGTATGTCAGCCAGCAATTCATTCCCCTGTTCCCTGGAGATGCAATGTAGGGAAACGTCATTTGGCTGCTTCCGGTATAGCTCACCGTCTTGGATGCAGTAGACCGTGGCCTGCCGGGCCACGCGTTTCGCGTCGTCCTCTTTCTCTGGAAGCGTCCCTTGCATTAGGTAGTCCTTGAACTCCGTGGTCCAGCATCCCTCCTGAGGCTCCAGCACCAAGAGTAGGCATGCTCCCGAGGTCGGGCCACAGGCCGGGGCTCCTGTGCCAGGCGGATGAGGGAGTTCTTCCCGAGGTTGTGCTGTGCTTGAAAGTGACGGTGCCGCCGATGGCTTGAAGAGCCGTTCCTCGAAAATGCCAGGCTCCTGAGGCAGCCGCCTGGACGCCCTTTTGGCGATATCATCAGCCTCTTGGTTGGTGCCGCGGGGCACATGTTGCAACTCCAGCCCCCAAAACTGCTTCTCCATCTTGCATACTTCCACAAGATATGCCTCCATGTGCTCGTCCCTTGGCTCGTACACCTTGTTGGAGAAGTTGACGAGGAGTTACGAATCGCCCTTGATGACGAGGCGCTTTACTCCCAGTGCTGCTGCAGCTTTCAGGCCTGCTATGAGGCCCTCATATTCAGTTATGTTGTTGGAGACCTTCTCGCCCTACTGGAAACAGAGATGTACGACATAGTGGAGCTTGTCCTGAGTGGGGGATATAAGCACTACACCAGCCCCCGCGCCCTGCCGCGAGAATGCTCCATCGAAGTACATGACCCAGCCATCTGGTGCCTCACTTCCTGGGGAGAGAGACCGATCCTCGCCCGCTTCGAGCCCTGGCGCCTCTGTCCATCCCGCCACAAAATCAGCAAGTGCGGCTCCCTTGACGACCCTGGTTGTGCTGAACTCCAACTGAAGAGCTTGCAGCTCGATGTTCCATTCGGCAACCCTTCCAGCGGAGTTGGGGCTCCTGAGTACCCTTTCCAATGGGTAGGCCGAGACGACCTTGGTGGGGTGACCTTGGAAGTAGTGTTGCAGCTTACGTGAGGCCACCAAGAGCGTGAGTAAGAGCTTTTGAGGCATGGGGTATCGTGCCCTTCCGTCCTGCAACACCGTGCTGACGAAGTACACCGGATGCTCGACAAGGGTGGGTGTGCCGACGAGGCTGGTGTCCTCCGGAGGTTGAGATGCTTCTTGAGGCGATGGAGCCCCCAGCGCCCGGTCGCTTGGTGCGGCCTCTTCAGCCCTGGAGGCGTCTTCCTGCTCAGGCTAGTCTCCGACTGCCGAGGTCATGGTCCTCGCGAGGCCTTCTTGGTCTTGTGTTGCCACGGCTGAGGCCATGGCTGGGCGTGATGCGGCCATAGGCTGGTGTTCCTCCCGAACCGCCACCAAGGCTGTGTTGGCAGAGTAGGGAGTGGCGGCGAGGTAGAGCACCAGGGACTCGAGAGGGCGCGGTGCCACCATCACCGGAGGACTAGTCAGATATTTATTAAGGTCTTGAAACACTTGGTCGGCCTCCTGTGTCCACTCAAACGGGCCTTTCTTCTTCATCAGCTTGAAGAACGGTAGGGCGCGCTCCCCCAGTTTGGAGATGAAGCCTCCTAACGCAATCACGCGACGTGCAAGCTTCTGCATTTCTCTGAGGGTTTGCGGTGGACTCATGTCTTCGATAGCCTTGACCTTCTCTGGGTTAGCCTCGATCCCTTTGTGGGACACAAGGAAGCCCAGCAGCTTTCCTGAAGGGACGCCGAACACGCACTTCTCTAGGTTGAGCCGTAGGTCCACCTGGCGGAGGCTCGCGAAGGTCTCTTTCAAATCCTGGATCAAGGTCCTTGCCTCCGGAGATTTCACCACAATGTTGTTGACGTAGGCCTCGGCATTTTTCGCGAGCTGCCGGCCCAAGGCGATGTGCATCAGCCGCTGGAAGGTTGCGCCCGCGTTGCACAACCCGAACTGCATGCAAGTGTAGCAGTACACCCCACATGGGGTCAGGAAGGCTGTCTTCTCTACGTCTTCCACCGCCATCTTGATTTGGTGATAACCCGAAAACACATCTAGGAAACATAGCAGGTCGCACTCGGCCGTGGAGTCCACAATCTGGTTGATGCCGGGGAGCGGGAACGGATCTTGAGGGCAGGCCTTGTTGAGGTTGGTGAAGTCGATGCACATGCACTCCTTTCCTCCTTTTTTGGCACGACAACGGGGTTTGCCAGCCATTTGGGGTAGCGGACTTCGCGAATAACACCCGCTGCCTCCAGCTTACGGGTTTCTTGGATGATGAAGGCCTGCTTCTCAGTGGATTGCCGTCTGGCTTTCTGCTTCATGGGGCGCAAATTGGGGCGCACATTCAAGTGATGCTCAATCACCTTCCTTGGGACCCCCGCTAGCTGCTTGGGTTCCCACACAAACACCTCCTTGTTCGAGCGCAAGAACCTCACCAACGCCTCCTTTTGGTCGGGGTCGAGGTTGGAACCTATGGTGAAGGTGGCTCCCGAGGACCCGTCTTCCTCGACTGACACATGCTTGGTCTCCGCCTTCTCCTGAGTGAGCATCTGCGTCTTCTTGGTCGGTGCAGCCCCCTTGGCATTGGAGGTGTCAGTGCCGGCGGGCTGTGCCGCCATGGCAGTCTTGAGGGCGAGCTTGAGCGCCAACAGAGCCTCCTTGGTGTCTCCAGCTACGGTGAGGACGCCGCTGCTCCTGGGAATCTTCATGAGGTTGTAGGCCGGATGGGTTGCTGCTATGAACTGAGCCAAGGCGGGGTATCAGAGGATGGCATTGTACGGGAGGCTGATGTGGGCGATGTCGAAGTCGACCAGCTCCGTGCGGAAGTTGTTGTGGGTGCCAAAGGTCACAGGAAGGTGGATCTGCCCCAGGGAGCTGGAGGATCCGCCTCCAACGCCCGAGAAGGGCTTGCTGGGCCGGAGCCGTTCCAACGGTATGTGCAGGAGGCTGAAGGCCTCCACCGAGAGCATGTTGAGGCTGGCGCCACCGTCGATGAGGGTCTTGGTGATGACCACCTGGCAGATGGTGGGCGTGCAGAGCATTGGGAGCGCGCCCGAGCAGGTGGTGTTGACGGGGTGATCGTCCGAGTTGAAAGTCAGGTCGGCCTTCGGTGCCGCCCAACCTAGAGGAGCTCCTTGCCGCACGAGGGCGGTGCCGATCTGGCGACAGAACAGCTTGGCGTGGCGGTCTGAGAGTGGCGCCTGCGAGCCGCCTAGGAGAGCTGCGACGACCGGGGGCGCCGGTGCCGCGTAGTGGGTGAGGAAGAGGTCGCGCAGCTCCTCCAGGAGGCCACAGAAGATGCCAGCAGGTTGAGCAGCCAAGCGCACGGGACGCCGGTGAGGGCCATGGGAAACCAGTTGGCCATGACCTTGTTGTCGCCTCCGGCTTTGAGGACAGCCTCCTCGTACGCCAGCAGGAAAGCCAGTGGGTCCGCCGCACCGTCATAGCGCGGCGGCATCTCTGTCTTGAACTTGTGCGGCCGCTGCACTTGCCGTAAGGCGGGTGTCGGTGTCAAAACCGGCGGATCTCGGGTAGGGGGTCCCGAACTGTGTGTCTAGGCGGATGGTAACAGGAGACAAGGGACACGATGTTTTTACCCGGGTTCGGGCCCTCTCAATGGAGGTAAAACCCTACTCGTGCTTGATTGATATTGACGACATGGGTAATACAAGAGTGGATCTACCACAAGACCAAGGAGGCTAAACCCTAGAAGCTAGCCTATGGTATGATTGTTGTTCGTCCTATGGACTAAAACCCTCCGGTTTATATAGACACCGAAGAGGGCTAGGGTTACACAGAGTCGGTTACAGTGGTAGGAGATCTACATATCCATATTGCCAAGCTTGCCTTCCACGCCAAGGAAAGTCCCATCCGGAAATGGGACGAAGTCTTCAATCTTGTATCTTCATAGTCTTGGAGTCCGGCCGATGATGATAGTTCGGCTATCCAGACACCCCCTAGTCCAGAACTCCCTCAGTAGCCCCCGAACCAGGCTTCAATGACGATTAGTATGGCACATATATTGTCTTCGGCTTTGCAAGGTGGGTTCTCCTCTCAATTCCATGTGCTTGCCGAATAGTATCCGGCTTCCTTATAAATGTTGCGCTCCTTGGCTTCCACGTCCAATAATGGCCCTCTTCCACGTGTTGTATGAATGCGAAAAGCCAGGATATTTTTACATTTTACCCCCTAGCTGCACGAATAAACTGCCTATAAGAGAGGCGAGGATCTAGATCCGAATCACACCATCCTCCTTCCGTGAGTACTCATCGAAGCGCCTCTGACAAAAATCCACTCCATCATGGACAGTCGACGCGGCTCCTCCTCTCGCGCTCCCAGCCCTCAGCCAGGAGATTGGAGGAGATGTTCAGTCCCGCACAGCGAGCTAGTGACGCTCCAAGCGGAGGGATACCTCCCCCCAGCCTTCATGGTTTCGGTTCGAGCTGGACTGGCCACCTACAAAGGCGGAAAGCAGGCGGAGAGCGCCCCCAATCCCTCCAAAGGAGAGCGGGTATGCTTCGTCCCTTATCTAACAAGGGGACTCGGATTTCCTATACATCCGTTTCTCCAGGGGCTCCTGGAGTTCTACGGGCTCCAGCTTCACCATCTTGCACATTGCGGGCTTTGTAGCCCTTTGCGAGCTGTTCTTGGGCATCGAGGCCCATTTTGCACCATGGAAGAGATTGTTTTGCCTTGTACCCCGTTCTCACGAGGGGTCAACATATCAAGTGGGCGGAGCCGAAATATGGCGCATCGCCAGGACCGGATACCTATCCGGAACCCCGAAGAAGGCGTCCGAAGACTGGCCTTCGGAATGGTTTTATATGGAAGACGCCCCACTGCCGGACCTAGTTCGGATCAGCCTTTCGGAGTTCAGCAACGCTCCTCTGAAGAAACGCCTGAGTTGGCGCCCGTGGAGCCCTCAACGGGAGAATGATAGGAGCGTCCGATATCTGATGGGCCGGATAAGGTTACTGGCTCATAACGGATTGACCATAATTGGAGTCATGGCCACGTGCATCATGCGAGGGGTGCAGCAGCTCCAATATAGGGGCCACCCATGTGGGACTTCAACGGGGAGAATGACGCCACCCATCATGGCCGCAAAGGGCCGGGATCGGTTGCCGATCTGGTGAAGATCTTGTCCGGCTTGTACAAGGGGGAGAAAGAGGACTTCCTCCACGCGAGTCCATTGAATGGATTCTCCATGAATAAACTGTTGGGGAACGTAGTAATTTCAAAAAATTTCCTACGCACACGCAAGATCATGGTGATGCATAGCAACGAGAGGGGAGAGTGTTGTCTGCGTACCCTCGTAGACCGAAGCGGAAGCAATCACAACGTAGAGGAAGTAGTCGTACGTTCTCCTCGCGATCCGACCGATCCCGGCGCCGTTACTCCGGCACCCCCGAGTTCTTGACACACGTACAGCTCGATGACGATCCCCGGGCTCCGATCCAGCAAAGCGTCGGGGATGAGTTCCGTCAGCACGACGGCGTGGTGACGATGATGATGTTCTACCGGCGCAAGGCTTCGCCTAAACTCCGCGACGATATGACCGAGGTGGAATATGGTGGAGGGGGGCACCCCACACGGCTAAGGAACGATCCGTAGATCAACTTGTGTGTTCTAGGGTGCCCCCCTGCCCCCGTATATAAAGGAGTAAGGGGGGTGCGGCCGTCCCTTGGAGGAGGCGCGCCGGAGGAGTCCTACTCCCACCGAGTAGGACTCCCCCTAGTTGGAGTAGGATTGGGGGAGGGAAGAGGGGAAGGGGCGCCCCTCTCCTTGTCCTATTCGGACTAGGGGAGGGCGCGCGGCCTGCCCCGGCGGCCCTTCCTCTTCTCCCTCATGGCCCACTAAGGCCCAATAACCCCGGGAGGGTTCCGTAACCCCGGTGTTCCGTAAAATCCCGATTTCACCCGAACCATTCGAACTCCAAATATAGGCTTCCAATATATCAATCTTTATGTCTCGACCATTTCGAGACTCCTCGTCATGTCCGTGATCACATCCGGACTCAACTTATTCGGTACATCAAAATACACAAACTCATAATATAACCGCCATCGAAACCTTAAGCGTGCGGACCCTACGGTTCGAGAACAATGTAGACATGACCGAGACACGTCTCCGGTCAATAACCAATAGCGGGACCTGGATGCCCATATTGGCTCCTACATATTCTACGAAGATCTTTATCGGTCAGACCGCATAACAACATACATTGTTCCCTTTGTCATCGGAATGTTACTTGCCCAAGATTCGATCCTCGGTATCCAATACCTAGTTCAATCTCGTTACCGGCAAGTCTCTTTACTCGTTCTGTAATGCATCATCCCGTAACCAACTCATTGGTCACATTGCTTGCAAGGCTTATAATGATGTGGATTACCGAGAGGGCCCAGAGATACCTCTCCGACAATCAGAGTGACAAAACCTAATATTGAAATACGCCAACTCAACATGTACCTTCGGAGACACCTGTAGTACTCATTTATAATCACCCAGTTACGTTGTGACGTTTGGTAGTACCCAAAGTGTTCCTCCGGTAAACGGGAGTTGCATAATCTCATAGTTACAGGAACATGTATAAGTTATGAAGAAAGCAATAGCAACATACTAAACGATCAAGTGCTAAGCTAACGGAATGGGTCAAGTCAATCATATCATTCTCCTAATGATGTGATCCCGTTAATCAAATGACAACTCTTTTGTCCATGGCTAGGAAACATAACCATCTCTGATAAACGAGCTAGTCAAGTAGAGGCATACTAGTGACACTATGTTTGTCTATGTATTCACACATGTATTATGTTTCTGGTTAATACAATTCTAGCATGAATAATAAACATTTATCATTAAATAAGGAAATAAATTATAACTTTATTATTGCCTCTAGGGCATATTTCCTTCAGTCTCCCACTTGCACTAGAGTCAATAATCTAGTTCACACCGTCATGTGATTTAACACCAATATTCATATCTGTATATGATTAACACCCATAGTTCACATCATCATGTGACCAACACCCAAAGGGTTTACTAGAGTCAATAATCTAGTTCACATCGCTATGTGATTAACACCCAAAGAGTACTAAGGTGTGATCATGTTTTGCTCGTGAGAGAAGCTTAGTCAACGGGTCTGTCACATTCAGAGCCGTATGTATTTTGCAAATATTCTATGTCTACAATGCTCTGCATGGAGCTACTCTAGCTAATCGCTCCCACTTTCAATATGTATCCAGTTGAGACTTAGAGTCATCTGGATTAGTGTAAAAGTTTGCGCTATGTAACTTTTACAACAAACTCTTTATCACCTCCATAATCGAGAAACATCTCCTTAGTCCTTACTAAGGATATTCTTGACCAATGTCCATGATCTACTCCTAGATCACTATTGTACTCCTCGCCAAATTCAGAGCAAGGTATACAATAGGTCCGGTACATAGCATAGCATACTTTATAGAACCTATGACTGAGGCATAGGGAATAACTTTTCATTCTCTTTCTATTTTCTGCTGTGGTCAGGATTTGAGTCTTACTCAATTTCATACCTTTGCAACACAGGCAAGAACTCTTTCTTTGACTGTTCCATTTTGAACTATTTCAAAATCCTCCCAAGGTATGTACTCATTGAAAATCTTATCAAGCGTCTTGATCTATCTCAATAGATCTTGATGCTCAATATGTAAGTAGCTTTTACTGAGGTCTTTTCTTTTTAAAGAACTCCTTTAAAATACTCCTTTATGCTTTGCAGAAAAATTCTACATCATTTCGATCAACAATATGTCACTCATATATACTAATCGAAAGGTCAGTAGTGCTCCCACTCACTTTATTGTAAATACAGGCTTCATCGTAAGTCCATATAAAACTATATGCTTTGATCAACTTATCAAAGCGTATATTCCAACTCCGAGAGACTTGCACCAGTCCATAAATGGATCACTGGAGCTTGCACACTTTGTTAGCATCTTTAGGATTGACAAAACCTTGTGGTTGCATCATATACAACTGTTCTTTAATAAATCCATTAAGGAATGCAGTTTTGACATCCATTTGCCAGATTTCATAAAATTTTGCAATTGCTAACATGATTCGGACAGACTTAAGCATCGATACGAGTGAGAAAATCTCATTGTATTCAACATCTTGAACTTGTCGAAAAACCTTTTTGCGACAAGTCGAGCTTTGTAGATAGTAACATTACTATCAACGTCCATCTTCCTCTTGAAGATCCATTTATTTCTTATGGTTTGCCGATCATCGGGCAAGTCCACCAAAGTCCACACTTTGTTCTCATACATGGATCCTATCTCAGATTTCATGGCCTCCAGCCATTTTGCGGAATCTGGGCTCATCATCGCTTCCTCATTGTTCGTAGGTTCATCATGGTCTAGTAACATGACTTCCAGAACATGATTACTACACCACTCTGGTGCGGATCTTACTCTGGAAGACCTACGAGGTTCTGTAGTAACTTGATCTGAAGTTTCATGATCAATATCATTAGCTTCCTCACTAATTGGTGTATTTGTCACAGAACTGATTTCGTGATGAACTACTTTCCAATAAGGGACAGGTACAACCTCATCAAGTTCTACTTTCCTCCCACTCACTTCTTTCGAGAGAATTCCTTCTCTAGAAAGGATCCATTTTAGCAACGAATATCTTGCCTTCGGATCTGTGATAGAAGGTGTACCCAACTATTTCCTTTGGGTATTCTATGAAGACGCACTTCTCCGATTTGGGTTCGAGCTTATCAGGATGAAACTTTTTCACATAAGCATCGCATCCCCAAACTTTAAGAAACGACAACTTGGGTTTCTTGCTAAACCACAGTTCATATGTTGTCGTCTCAACGGATTTAGATGGTGCCCTTTTTAACGTGAATGCAGCTGTCTCTAATGCATAACCCCAAAATGACAATGGTAAATCAATAAGAGACATCATAGATCGCACCTTATCCAATAAAGTGCGGTTACGACGTTCAGACACACCATAACGTTGTGGTGTTCCAGGTGGCGTGAGCTGTGAAACTATTCCACATTGTTTTAATTGAAGACCAAACTCGTAACTCAGATATTCGTTTCCGCGATCAGATCGCAGAAACTTTATTTTCTTGTTACGATGATTTTTCCACTTCACTTTGAAATTCTTTGAACCTTTCAACTATTTCGACTTATGTTTCATCAAGTAGATATACCATATCTGCTCAAATCATCTTGTGAAGGTCGAAAATAACGATACTTGCCACGAGCCTTCATACTCATTGGTCTCGCATACATCAAGATGTATTATTTCCAATAAGTCGGTAGTTCGCTCCATTGTTCAAGAACGGAATTTTAGTCATCTTGCCCAAAAGGCACGGTTCGCAAGCATCAAATGATTCATAACCAAGTGATTCCAAAACCCATCTTTATGGAGTTTCTTCATGCGCTTTACACCGATATGACCCAAACGGCAATGCCACAAATAAGTTGCACTATCATTATTAACTTTGCATCTTTTGGCCTCAATATTATGAATATGTGTATCACTACGATCGAGATCCAACAAACCATTTTCATTGGTGTGTATGACCATAGAAGGTTTTATTCATGTAAATGAACAATAATTGTTCTCTAACTTAAATGAATAACCGTATTGCAATAAACATGATCAAATCATATTCATGCTCAACGCAAACACCAAATAACATTTATTTAGGTTCAACACTAATCCCGAAAGTATAGGGAGTGTGCGATGATGATCATATCATTCTTGGAACTACTTTCAACACTCATCGTCACTTTCCCTTCAACTAGTCTCTGTTTATTCTGTAACTCCTGTTTCGAGTTACTAATCTTAGCAACCGAACAAGTATCAAATACTCAGGGGCTACTATAAACACTAGTAAAGCACACATCAATAACCTGTATATCAAATATACACTTGTTCACTTTGCCATCCTTCTTATCCACCAAATATTTAGGGCATTTCCGCTTCCAGTGACCATTTTCTTTGCAGTGTAAGCACTCAGTTTCAGGCTTTGGTCCAGCTTGGAGCTTCTTCACGGGAGTGACAACTTGCTTGTCTTTCCACTTGAAGTTCCCTTTCTTTCCCTTTGCCCTTTTCTTGAAACTAGTGGTCTTGTCAATCATCAACACTTGATGCTCTTTCTTGATTTCTACCTTCGTCGATTTCAACATCACGAAGAGCTCGGGAATCGTTTTCGTCATCCCTTGCATACTATAGTTCATCACGAAGTTCTATTAACTTGGTGATGGTGACTAGAGAATTCATCAATCACTATCTTATCTCGAAGATTAACTCCCACTTGATTCAAGCGATTGTAGTACCTGCATAATCTGAGCACATGCTCACTAGTTGAGCGATTCTCCTCCATCTTTTAGCTATAGAACTTGTTGGAGACTTCATATCTCTCAACTCGGTATTTGCTTGAAATATTAACTTCAATTCTGGAACATCTCATATGGTCCATGACGCTCAAAACATCTTTGAAGTCCCGATTCTAAGCCATAAAGCATGGTGCACAAAACTATCAAGTAGTCATCATATTGAGCTAGCCAAACGCTCATAACGCCGCATACGCTCCCGCAATAGGTCCGTCACCTAGCGGTGCATTAAGGACATAATTCTTACAGGCAAAGAATGAGGATAAACCTCGGATCACGGATCCAATCCGCATCATTGCTACTAACATCTTTCAACATAATTTTCTCTAGGAACATATCAAAATAAACATATCAAAGCAACAACGCAAGCTATTGATCTACAACATAATTTGCAAAATACTACCAGACTAAGTTCATGATAAATTTAAGTTCAATTAATCATATTACTTAAGAACTCCCACTTAGATGACATCTCTCTAGTCATCTAAGTGATCACGTGATCCAAATCAACTAAACCATGTCCGATCATCACGTGAGATGGAGTAGTTTCAATGGTGAACATCGCTATGTTGATCATATCTACTATATGATTCACGCCGACCTTTCGGTCTCCGTGTTCCGAGGCCATATATGTATATGCTAGGCTCGTCAAGTATAACCTGAGTATTCGCGTGTGCAACTGTTTTGCACCCGTTGTATTTGAACGTAGAGCCTATCACACCGATCATCACGTGGTGTCTCAAAGACGAAGAACTTTCGCAACGGTGCATACTCAGGGAGAACACTTCTTGATAATTAGTGAGAGATCATCTTAAAATGCTACCGTCAATCAAAACATAATAAGATGTATAACAGATAAACATCATATGCAATCAAAATATGTGACATGATATGGCCATGATCATCGAGCGCCTTTGATCTCCATCTCCAAAGTACTGTCATGATCTTTTATCGTCACCGGCATGACACCATGATCTTCATCATCTTGATCTATATCAATGTGTTGTCACATGGTCGTCTCGCCAACTATTGCTCTTGCAACTATTGCTATCGCATAGCGATAAAGTAAAGCAAATATTTGGCACTTGCATCTTTATGCAACAAAGAGACAACCATAGGGCTTCTGCTAGTTTCCGATAACTTCAACAAAACATGATCATCTCATACAATAAAATATAGCATCACGTCTTGACCATATCACATCACAACATGCCCTGCAAAAACAAGTTAGACGTCCTCTACTTTGTTGTTGCAAATTTTACGTGGCTGCTATGGGCTTAGCAAGAACCGTTCTTACCTACGCATCAAAACCACAACGATAGTTTGTCAAATAGACTCGTTTTAACCTTCACAAGGACCGGCGTAGCCACACTCGGTTCAACTAAAGTTGGAGAAACCGACACCGCTAGTCACCTGTGTGCAAAGCACGGCGGTAAAACCAGTCTCGCGTAAGCGTCTGCGTAATGTCGGTCCGGCCGCTTCATCCAACAATACCGCTGAACCAAAGTATGACATGCTGGTAGGCAGATGACTTATATCGCCCACAACTCACTTGTGTTCTACTCGTGCATATAACATCAACGCATAAAACCTAGGCTCGGATGCCACTGTGTTGGGGAACGTAGTAATTTCAAAAATTTCCTACGCACACGCAAGATCATGGTGATGCATAGCAACGAGAGGGTTGTTGTCGTACGCACTCGTGAGACCGAAGCGGAAGCAATCACAACGTAGAGGAAGTAGTCGTACGTTCTCCTCGCGATCCGACCGATCCCGGCGCCGTTACTCCGGCACCCCCGAGTTCTTGACACACGTACAGCTCGATGACGATCCCCGGGCTCCAATCCAGCAAAGCGTCGGGGATGAGTTCCGTCAGCACGACGGCGTGGTGACGATGATGATGTTCTACCGGCGCAGGGCTTCGCCTAAACTCTGCGACGATATGACCGAGGTGGAATATGGTGGAGGGGGGCACCGCACACGGCTAAGGAACGATCCGTAGATCAACTTGTGTGTTCTAGGGTGCCCCCTGCCCCCGTATATAAAGGAGCAAGGGGGGGTGCGGCCGGCCCTAGGAGGAGGCGCGCCGGAGGAGTCCTACTCCCACCGGGAGTAGGACTCCCCCCCTTTCCTAGTTGGAATAGGATTGGGGAGGAAAGAGGAAGGGGGGCGCCGCCCCCCTCTCCTTGTCCTATTCGGACTAGGGGAGGGCATGCGCCTGCCCTGGCCGCCCTTCCTCTTCTCCCTCATGGCCCACTAAGGCCCAATAACCCCGGAGGGTTCCGTAACCCGGTGTTCCTAAAAATCCGATTTCACCCGAACCATTCCGAACTCCAAATATAGGCTTCCAATATATCAATCTTTATGTCTCGACCATTTCAAGACTCCTCGTCATGTCCGTGATCACATCCGGGACTCGAACTTCTTCGTACATCAAAATACATAAACTCATAATATAACCGCCATCGAAACCTTAAGCGTGCGGACCCTACGGTTCGAGAACAATGTAGACATGACCGAGACACTTCTCCGCCAATAACCAATAGCGGGACCTGGATGCCCATATTGGCTCCTACATATTCTACGAAGATCTTTATCGGTCGAACCGCATAACAACATACGTTGTTCCTTTGTCATCGGTATGTTACTTGCCCGAGATTCGATCGTCGGTATCCAATACCTAGTTCAATCTCGCTATCGCAAGTCTCTTTACTCGCTCAGTAATGCATCATCCCGTAACCAACTCATTGGTCACATTGCTTGCAAGGCTTATAATGATGTGCATTACCGAGAGGGCCCAGAGATACCTCTCCGACAATCGGAGTGACAAAACCTAATCTTGAAATACGCCAACTCAACATGTACCTTCGGAGACACCTGTAGTACTCCTTTATAATCACCCAGTTATGTTGTGACGTTTGGTAGTACCCAAAGTGTTCCTCCGGTAAACGGGAGTTGCATAATCTCATAGTTACAGGAACATGTATAAGTTATGAAGAAAGCAATAGCAACATACTAAATGATCAAGTGCTAAGCTAACGGAATGGGTCAAGTCAATCATATCATTCTCCTAATGATGTGATCCCGTTAATCAAATGACAACTCTTTTGTCCATGGCTAGGAAACATAACCATCTCTGATAAACAAGCTAGTCAAGTAGAGGCATACTAGTGACACTATGTTTGTCTATGTATTCACACATGTATTATGTTTCCGGTTAATACAATTCTAGCATGAATAATAAACATTTATCATGAAATAAGGAAATAAATAATAACTTTATTATTGCCTCTAGGGCATATTTCCTTCATAAACCTCGGAGCTGGGTAAGCGGACGTTTACCTATCCGATCCATATTCCCAAAGTTAAGTGTCTTACTTTGTGATTTCGATGCAGGAACTGTGCCGGGACGTGGAGGGCATACACAGCCTGACTCCACAACCCGAGGATCCGAGGCGATCCCTTGATCCAGCCTCCGAAGAGGATCCGGACATAGAGGTGGAGCTGATCGATGGGGTGTTCCACCAACTCAGCGTGGACAATGCTTTGGTCGCCATTACGGCCGACTACCCCGGTTTATCTCCGGCTTCTCAGGTAACTGTGACCGGAATCCTGACATCATTACTTCATCCATGCTTATTTCTGACCACCGTATACCAACGGTGCCTCGCAGGAGGCGCCTTTAAGGCATGGGCGAACTCATGGGCGGCTGACCCACAAGGGTCGCCGCCCAAAGAAAGGAAGAGGAGTGCGGCGCGAATCGAAACGTCGCCGCAACGGTATGGCACACCACCGTATTTAAGGGGAAGATTCCTGGGGGGGTATATTAACGCTCATGATTTTTCCAGGAGAAAGAGCGCTCGTCGGACTGTGCCCGGAGAGGTTGCCAATCAAGCCTCCGCCAGCCAGGTTCCAACGCCTGGTCCGGAGGGGGAGGCGAACACAAGGCGTGAGCCGGATGCTCCTCCAAGGGAGGATGCCGACAGTTGTCCGCCACCAGTCCGAGGTGGGCAAAGCCATGAATCACAAAGCCCGACAGTTCTTCGTGACGCGTGTTTCTCCCCGAAGGCGTTGAATGCCATTAATGTGGGAGACGCGCACCTCCGTGCCGCTCGAGATGGTTTAACCAGAGCCACGGAGCCATATGTGAAAGACATACGGGTGAGGAATTTTAATAGTTATATATGCCAGTAGCCCCGAGACTTAAAATAGTTAGAATAACTGATTTAAGGATCATTTGTTATGCAGGATCTCACGGAGAAGAATATCCACTTGTCCCAGGAGCTTCAAGAGTGCAAGGCCCAACTTGAGGCCGCACTAGCCGCCGCAGGGGGAGCCACAGAGACCCCCTCTGGTAATACATACTTCGAGAAGATAAGTAGTTTATGAAGTGCGGCGTGTGCGTAAGTCTGACTATAATATTGCAGAGGGTGCCGGACTAGATCTGGACAAGCAACATCTGCTGCGCCAGCTGAAGGCCGGCGAGAAGGTGCTTATGAGGGTGCAGCAGGAGACGAACAAACTCCAAGATGCCAACACCCAGCTGGGCGAAGAACTAAAAGATGTTCGGGTCCAGATGTCTGACTCCGTAAAGGAGAATCGGCGGCTTCGTCGCGGCATTTACAGTAAGTGCTTGAGCAAACTCTTTTGAAAAGAAGAGTTCAGCGAGGAAGTCGATTGACAGGAATGTGTCTGTAGGTGTGCTCACAGGTCGTCCGGTAGAGGAAATGCCTGGTTCCACAGGTGACCTTCTTCCCGAGCTGCTGCAACTGCACGAACGTGTTCGGCAGGCGATGAGCAGCGTCGTTCAGGCCTTATGGCCGTCCGTCTCCCTACCCGAGGGTCTTGGAGGGCTTGCTGAGAAGCTTCAGGGAGTACGGCAGCGCTTCCGTCTGTGGAAGATATCGGCCTGCCGTCAAGGCACCAGGGAGGCCTGGGCCATGGTGAAGACGCGGTACACGAAGGCTGATCCAAACCACATGGCCGAGGTCGGACCTGTGGGGCCCGATGGGAAGGAGATCCCTGTGAGCCTAATGTACGGCCAAGTAGAGTTGGCCGCTAAATATTCCCAACGGGACTGTAAACTAGACAACCTGTTAGATGGGATTGAAGAGGAGTACAATCAGTCAATTTGATGATGTAATTTTAAAATGACATGTGAAATGCCTTCTAGCCGGATTGTAGATCGTTTGTCTTTGCGGACCTTTTGCTTCAACCTCGGGACCCAACAGTACGGAGTTTGTCCGAATACCCTCACAGTTATATAAAAACCGGGGCATGCATGGAGACCAGGCGTAGGGGTCATTAGTGCTTTATCAGACAAGTTCCCAACTAGTTATGTTATATTACATGGTTAGTAAGAAACATCTTCCAGGGAGAATAGTTCCGTTAGGGGTTCCTTTCCCTGGGAGGCATGCCCTAAAGTGCATGTACGGACTGCGAAAAGAGCAGAAAAGCATCTGGGGGCAGATAAATAAATAACTAAGAAATCATCTTTCAAGTCACCGACCGAATATTCCCTTAAGAACGCTAGCTTTCGGCTTCACCCAATCTGAGGTACACATCCGGCTGACCCGGCAGTAACAATCGCAGAGGTGCTCCCTTTAACTCCTAGCCGAACAATCGGGAACGTAGGGGTAAGCACAGGAGCCAGGCAACCTAGCTTGGCCAAAACTTAAGTCATATCGATGCATATAATGGTGAATAAAAGGTACATGCGGAAGTTTGACACATGTGTTGGGCATGAAGCCCGTATAAATAAGCTTCTGTTAAAGAAGCCCCCAGGTATAATGAGTGCGAGTAGCACATCAAGTGTGTGCGAACAATGCACAGATCAGCCCTGAAAGGCTTTTACGAAAAAGGGAGGAAAAAAGAGAGAAATCGAAGACAGCTAAAGTATAAAATGTGGACTTAGGAAGGAGACGAACTCTGAGTCCGGCGCTAAGCGTAGAATCTTCGGAGACGGGCTGCGTTCCATGGGTTCGGCTCGGGTCGGTTGTCCGATGCGTTTCGTAGACGGTATGCTCCACCGGTCAGGACTTGGTCGATGATGAAGGGACCTTCCCATTTGGGCTTGAGTTTGTCCTTTTTCTTGTCCGGCAGGCGTAGAACTAGTTCGCCAACATTGTAGGTTTTGGCCCATACTTTTCTGCTTTGATATCTTCGAGCCTGCTGCTGCTAAAATGCGGAACGAGCTTTCGCCACGTCGCGCACCTCCTCCAGGGCGTCCAAACTGTCCTGCCGATCCAACTCGGCCTCTCTTTCCTCATACATGCGCACGCGAGGTGAGTCATGAATTATATCGCAGGGCAAAATTGCCTCTACGCCGTATACCATAAAAAATGGTGTGAATCCGGTAGTGCGGTTTGGCGTGGTCCTCAGCCCCCAGAGTACGGAGTCGAGCTCCTCCACCCAGTGCATGTTAGATTCTGTGAGGGACCGCACTAACCTGGGTTTGATGCCGCTCATGATTAGACCAGCTCGTTCGACTTGACCGTTCGTTTGAGGGTGATAGACTGAAGGGTAGTTAAGGGAGTCCTGGACTAGGGGGTGTCCGGACAGCCGGACTATCAATATCCGCCGGACTCCCAGACTACGAAGATAGAAGATTGAAGACTCCGGCTCGTGTCCGGAAGGTACTTTCCTTGGCGTGGAAGGCAAGCTTGGCAATACGGATATGTAGATCTCCTACCATTGTAACCGACTCTGTGTAACCCTAGCCTCTCCGGTGTCTATATAAACCGGAGGGCCTTAGTCCGTAGGACACAACATTACATCTCAACAATCATACCATAGGCTAGCTTCTAGGTTTAGCCTCCTTGATCTCGTGGTAGATCTACTCTTGTACTACCCATATCATCAATATTAATCAAGCAGGACGTAGGGTTTTACCTCCATCGAGAGGGCCTGAACCTGGGTAAAAACATTGTGTCCCTCGTCTCCTGTTACCATCCACCTAGACGCACAGTTCGGGACCCCCTACCCGAGATCCGCCGGTTTTGACACCGACATTGGTGCTTTCATTGAGAGTTCCTCTGTGTCGTCACCAATAGGCTCGATGGCATCTTCAACCATCAACGCTGTCCTGGGTGAGACTTTTCTCCCCGGACAGATCTTCATATTCGGCGGCTTTGCACTGCGGGCCAATTCTCTTGGCCATCTGGAGCAGATCGAAAGCTACGCCCCTGGCCGTCAGGTCAGATTTGGAAGCTTGAACTTCACGGCCGATGACCGCGGAGACTTGATCTTCGATGGACTCGAGCCACAGCCAAGCGCGCCGCACTGTGACGATAGGCATGATCTAGCTCTGCCGCCGGACAGTGCTTTGGAGGCCGCACTCGGATCCGCTCCGGCCACTAACCCGGAGCCGATTGCCCATGAAGAGGGCCGGTGGATAGACGCCGCCCTGGGGGCTTCAACACCCACGGCGATGGAGCCGAATACCGATCTTGTCCTCTGCGGAACTCGTGATCCCGAGGCGCCGGACTCCTCGCCGGACTCCGAGCCTCCCGCGCCCCTACCAGTTAAACCGGATTGGGCGCCGGTTATGGAATTCACCGCCGCGGACATCTTTCAGCACTCGCCTTTGGGCGATATCCTGAATTCTCCGAAGCATCTCTCGCTATCGGAGAATCTGGCGGACTATGGCGGGGCGGTTGGAGTTCGGACGACGAAGAAATTCAGAGCCCACCCACCACCCACTTTGTAGCCACTATCGAGGATCTAACCGACATGCTAGACTACGACTCCAATGACATCGACGCTATGGACGATGATGCCGGAGACGAACAGGACCCAGCACCCATGGGGCACTGGAAGGCCACCTCGTCATATGACGTCTACATGGTGGATACCCCAAAGAAGGGGATGGCGAAAAAGCAGCGGAGGAAGATTCTCTAAAGAAGCAGCCCAAACGCCGGCGTCAGCGGCGCCGCTCTAAATCCCGCCACAAAAAGAATGGAGATTCCGGCACGGGAGACAATAACACTCCGGAGAGTGCCGAAGACGATCCCCTCCCACAAGACTCAGCACAGGAGGACGCAGAAGCAAGCCCCCACGACAGGGCGGCAGACGAAGGGGTTGAGGATGATAACTATATGCCTCCCTCCGAAGACGAAGCAAGCCTCAACGATGATGAATTCCTTATACCCGAGGATCCCGTCGAACAAGAGCGCTTCAGGCGCAGGCTCATAGCCACGGCAAATAGCCTAAAGAAAAAGCAGCAACAGCTCCAAGCTGATCAAGATCTGCTAGCCGATCGATGGACCGAGGTCCTCGCGTCAAGAGTATAAACTCGAACTCCCTCCAAAAGTTACCTAAGACGCAAGCTGCTCCCCGATTAGAGGAGGAAGCATACATACCTTCATCACCAGCGACGACATGGTGACCGACCACCCGTGGTCGCGACAGAGGCATTCAGCCCCCGGCCAAGACCGTACCCGACATCGATCCAAGAGTACGGCCAAAAGGAACGCTACGGACTTGCGAGACATCTTGGAGGACAAAGCAAGACAATCCAGATCCATCTATGGATCACGTGGGCGCCCTCGACCCATAGCGAATACCGTCGCGCGGACACAACACCGCCGGGCGAACATAGCGAGCATAGCGCTCCCTCGAGCTGCGTCGCGATATTGCTCAATCTGGGCGCCAAGACACCCGTTATGCTTCACTGACGAAGTAATGGATCATTAGATCCCCGAAGGGTTCAAACCCATAAATATCGAATCTTATGATGGTACTACAGACCCCGCGGTGTGGATCGAAGATTATCTTCTCCACATCCATATGGCCCGCGGCAACGATCTCCACGCCATCAAATATCTCCCACTCAAGCTTAAAGGACCAGCTCGGCATTGGCTCAACAGCCTGCCCGCAGAGTCAATTGGGTGTTAGGAAGACACAGGCCGCATTCCTTGATAACTTCCAAGGTACATATGTGCGACCACCAGATGCCGATGACCTAAGCCACATTATTTAGCAGCCAGACGAATCGGCCAGACAATTCTAGACACGGTTCTTGACGAAGAAAAATCAAATCGTCGACTGTCCGGATGCGGAGGCCCTTGCAGCCTTCAAACATAACATCCGGGACGAATGGCTAGCCCGGCACCTGGGGCAGGAGAAGCCGAAATCCATGGCAGCCCTCACATCGTTAATGACCCGCTTCTGTGCGGGAGAGGACAGCTGGCTAGCCCGCAGCAACAATCTCCGCAAAAATTCTGGCAGTCCGGACACTAAGGACAACCACGGCAGGTCACGTCGAATCAAAAACAAACGCCGCATTAACGGCAACGACAAAGAGGATACGGCAGTCAATGCTGTATTCCGAGGCTCAAAACCCGGTCAACGGAAGAAGCCACTTAAATGAACAACTCCGGGTCCGTCCAATCTGGACCGAATACTCGACCGCTCATGCCAGATACATGGCACCCCCGAAAAGCCAGCTAATCACACCAATAGAGATTGTTGGGTGTTCAAGCAGGCCGGCAAGTTAATTACCGAACACAATGACAAGGGGCTAAATAGCGACGACGAGGAGGAGACCAGCCGCCCGAACAATACAGATGAAGGGTTTCCCCACAAGTGCGGACGGTGAATATGATTTACGCAACCCATATACCCAAGAGGAGAGGAAGCGCGCACTACGGGCGCCTACGCGATGGAGCGATCGCCCAAGTTCAATCCATGGTCCTCCCGCCCGATCACTTTCGATCGACGAGACCATCCGACCAGCATACGCCATGGCGGATTCGCCGCATTGGTCTTAGACCCAATCGTCGATGGATTTCACCTCACAAGAGTCCCGATGGACGGCGGCAAGCAACTGAACCTGCTTTATCGGGACACGGCGCAAAATGGGCATAGACCCATCCAGGATCAAACCTACTAAGACAACCTTTAAAGGTGTCATCCCGAGTGGAAGCCAACCGCATGACAGCTCGACCACACCGAAGTGGTCTTCGATCCCGGATAATTTCGGCGAAGAGTTAATCTTGACATAGTCCCGTTCAGAAGCGGCTATCATGCCCTGCTCGGACGAACCACATTTGCAAAGTTCAACGCGTGCGCATTATGCATACCTAAAGCTCAAGATGCCAGCCCTCGTGGAGTCATTACGGTCAATGGAAATACGGAACGCCCTCCGAACGGAGGAACATACAATGCTCTCGCGGCGAAATCTGAGCAGCCTTTTACGGCAATTCTCTAGTCCGGCAATCGAAAGCGGATGCATCAAAGCGCCCGAGCAACACTAACTAAGACCACCGGCGCGATCGAGCATCGCGTAGAGTAATGCGGCCCCCACCCTCGCCCGCGCATGATCACAAGAATAACACTCCGCGTACATCATTACGCTTTGGAGATACCATGGGCGCAGGGGAGGGGCGTAACCACAAGAACCAAAGAGTGCGGCTCGACCACACCAGGGGCTCATGCTAGCGCCCCCCTTGGCCTTGTTTTTTACCTTTTCTTTCTTTCTTTTTTCTTTTGCATACACAGGACTCCATTAACCAGAAGCCCTGTCCAACGGCGAACTTGCCGAACTCAAGATGCAGCGATCGTGGATTAAAGAAGGCTGCATTTAACACTCGTGTGGTCTCCATTACGAGCATTAAATTCGATTACATACACCAAGTCCGCAGCTTATCCCTGGAGGGGGACATGTTAATTTAGTCTGAATCCCTTACTTACCGCACTATTTGTATCAGTCCGCTTTATTAGCAGACCTTCTTTTACAAATAATGCAACACTTCCTTCTTGCAAGTACATTACCTTTTCATTGCAATTCGTTATCTTTACATATGTTCATTATATGACATCCTGCACCCGATACTTTGGTACGGCCGAATACACCAGGGGCTTCAGTTCCCCATATTATGGTGTGATTAAGTCCAAACACTTTCACAAGTGCGGCACCCCGAACTTATAGCATTATATGAATCAGCTCTGAATCATGTCTTGGGTCAATAGTTGGGTTTGTCCGGCTCCCATGTTTTGGTACCTTACGCCCGTTCCGTCGGCTAAGGTAGCACCGGGAGAACCATCGCGATTGCGCCTGGTTGAGCCGGGTTAATGCCTCGATGGAGAAAGCTAAAACCGACGGCATGATAAGGCGAGAGACTGGTCGCTGTTCGAGAGGTTCTTTCGGTCCTTAAAGGCTCATGCCGCTTGCTTAAGAAGTTCGGATGATGTCCGACGAAGGCGTGGATAGCGCCCGGATTCGCCTTCGAATACCAGGGGCTTCGCGAAATTCAAAATTATAGAATTCTATGGCTAAGTGAGAGTGTTCAAGCATTATAAGTCCGGTTGCCTTGTTCGTCGTGTTGAGCGCCTCCCTAGATGGACCCAATAATGGGAACAAGAGTGTTCAAGTTTATCACCGAACACCCCAGCCTTTGTAGCCCGGGGGCTGAAGCCAACGACTTGCCATCTCTCAGATTTAACAAACGGCCGCACAGAAGGTAATATTTTAAATTCAACAAAGCGTTGCTCATGGCGCATATAAACGAGGTTTTCAGCGCACAGGATAAAAACACAGCGAGTTCACTCAAAGATTACATTAAGGGGGCATTCTTCTGCAATATCGCGGGCTCCCTTCAGGACAACTTTATAATATCGCTCCGGCGTGCGATGCTCCTTGCCCGGCGGCGGCGGATCCGTGAGAAGCTTCTCCGCATCCAGCTTGCCCCATTGCACCTTTATGCGGGCAAGGGCCCGACGGGCGCCTTCAATGCAGGCGGAGCGCTTGATCACATCCAGCCTGGGGCATGCATCCACCAGCCGCCGCACTAGGCCAAAGTAGCTGCCAGGCATGGCCTGCCCAGGCCACAGCCGGACTGTGAGGCCCTTCATGGCCTCCTCGGCTACCTTGTGGAGTTCGACCAGCTGCTTCACCGGTCGCTTGGGGGCACGGATGGCTGGCCTCAAGATATTGAGACCGAAGACCTTCTCCGTTGAGCTCCCTCCTCGCCACGATAGAACGCAGCGGCATCGGTTGCACTCTGCGCAGATCTGCAAATGCCCCCGGAGAGCTCGAATTGGGTAAGTATCCGTAATTTACATTAACATGCTTGCTCTGCATGAAAAACGCCTTACCCACCGCTATCTTCTTCATGTCCTCTACTTCCTCATGGGCCTTCTGGGCCTCGGCCTTGGCGGACTTGGCACTTTCGAGAGCCGAGGCAAGCTCGGACTCTCGAGTCTTGGAGTCACGCTCCAAACTCTCATGCTTTTTCATGAGAGCCTGGAGCTCTTGCCGAACTTCCGCCACCAGCGCCACTTGCTTTTCTCGCTCAGTCCGTTCTGTGGCCGCATTGCGTTCGGCCACGGACACGGCATCTTTCAGGGCTGCCACCTCGTTAGTGGCCCCTGCATTACATATATTATCCTTATTAATCTTATTTGCAACCAAAACCCTTTTCTGTAAGGTACTTATTTAAAATGGTGTTATTCACCTTCTTCTTCCTTGAGCTGCCTCTTGGCATGGCCGAGCTCTTGCTCCGACTGCTCAAGGTCCTTCTTCAGCGTCTCGACCTCCGTCGTTAATGCGGCAGAGGTCAACAGCGCAGCCTGCAAACCCATATTGACATATTTTTAGCAACCTCACAGATATCTTGTTAGATCCTTAGTCCGCTTTTCTTTCCGAACACCAACTAAGTATCGAGGGCTACCGTCTATGCGGTATTACTTTGCATTATCTTAAAACTTCTTACCTCAAAGCCCGTTAGAAGGTCTGTTGCGAGCTTTAGTCAGCCCGCCCTTGGCGAAGCCGGACCTTCTCAATCACCGCACTCATGAGAGTGCGGTGTTCTTCCTCGATGGAAGCGCCGTTAAGCGCCTCCGGCAGGTTATCCGGCGCCTCGTTGGGCGGGCCGCCGGCGCCACGGTCCTGCCCTTCTTCGAAGGGCGCTTGCCGGACTCGAACCGCTAGGGGTTCGAGGTGGAGTCCGCACGAAGTCCGGGTTGCTCGACGGCACCTCCGAGCCTCCTCTGGGAGACCCTCAGGGGATTCCGCCGCGTCGTCCTCATCGGCCGCGTGGGGTAGAGGCGGTCGGGATGGAATTTACATCCGACGGCGCCAAAGACCCGCCATCGAAGTCGGGAAGATCGCCAACGGCCGGACTACGGGTAGAACGCGGCGTTAGAAGGACACTACATGGCATACAAAGGCGCGCATATAAATGATCTGAATACTTACGATCTCGCCGGACGCCTCGCCCTTGAGGCCATTTTTCTCGCCAACATCGATGTTGGCGAACTGTCCGGGGTAGTTCTCCCCTCTTGACCCCTTCGCCGCCCGGTTGGGGAGGCCTTCCTCTTCTTCTCTCCTCCTCCGGAGAGAGTACTCCTCCTCCTCCTCCTCGCCTTCGGGAGGAGTCCACGCCGTCGTCGTCAGACGCTCGATTCTGAGAACTCTTTGAGTCCCCGCAGCCACCTTCTTGGTTTTCTTCTCCGGCACCACGTGACGGTGCCGAACCAGCAGCCTTGCTAAGCGGGCGTCCACTAGTTCTTCGGCATGGGAGCCGGGCCGATGAGCAGCCGGGCCTTCTCCATCCATCTGTCAAAGGAAGAGGCAGATTAAAACCTCACTAGAGTCAATCTAATTACTTCAAGTGTCCCGTAATGGGGTCGAATCACTTACCTTGTCGGGCGGAGATCGCAAGCTGAATCCATGGTCTTGGTCGCGGATGCGGGGCCAGGCGCCCTTGAACAAGCACCCTCCAGCGCCTTGACGTTGTGTCAAGAGCGCTTAACATCTGGTGCTGTTCGGATTAAAGTCCCACAGATTAAATGCCCGTTTGGCACGGAGAATCCGCGGAGGAGCATGACTGGACCACGCCGACGAGCCGGAGCCTATTGCTCACCAGCTTCTTGATGCAGGCTCAAGTCCCGTCACCTCCACGGATCACCCCACCGCAAGCCCTTCTCTTTCCGGGAGGTGAGCTGCGTGGGGATTCCAGATCTGAATTGGGGCCGCCACCATGTAGGCTCTCGCTGCTCGGTGATGTAGAACCACCCGATTGCCACCCCTTGACGGAGTCCACGAAGGTCCCTTCCAGCCAAGGGACGCGGGTAGCTTGCCCAACATGGCGCCTCCGCATTCCGCTTATGCCCCTTCACAACCTTCGCTTGACGTTGAAGGTCTTGAGCCACAGCGAAGTGGGGCCGGATGCGAGAAAGGCCTCGCACACGATTTATAAACGCTGAGATGTTGAGGACGAAGTTCGGCGCCAGATCGTGGAAATCCAGGCCGTAGTAAAACATGAGCCCCCGGACGAATGGATGGAGCGGAAAGCCCAGTCCACGGAGGAAGTGGGGAAGGAAAACAACCCTCTCATGAGGCCCTGGGGTAGGAATGAGCTGCCCCGCGTCGGGCAGCCGATGTGCGATATCGCCGGAAAGGTATCCGGCGTCGCGCAGCTTGGTGATGTCCTCCTCCTTGGCAGTGGAGGCCATCCATTTGCCTCCCCCTCCAGACATATTCGGAGAAGGGTCGAGGCAGGATGCGCGAGCTTAGGCGTTGGAGCTTGGGTTCGCAGGGATGGATGAGCAAAGGAGGAAGAAGGCGTAGGTGAGAAGGTAAATCCTTATCCCTTATATATAGGCGACGAAACTATGCGCCCTCACCGCCCGGTAAAACTCGCTTATCTCCCAAGCGCCACCATCAATGGCGCGTTGGGTTACCCACGCACGTATTGATGAGAATCCCGGAATAAGGGGAGCACGATCTCTGCTTCGACAGGACGTGCCAAGGAAACCGCTTCACTAAACGTGCTGAGGTGGTATAGTAATTCAAACAAGAGCTTGGTAGCGGCGTGATGTCACGCCGCATAATACGTCAGCAGATTGGATCAGTATATGTGTTTTATTCTCTCTACGTGTGGAATGTGGAATTTATTTTGCAGAGCCAGACACTATCTTGGTGTTCATTATTTTCTCCGGATTATTCAAGGGAGGAACCCGCCTTGCAATGCCGAACACTATACACGCCGGACTTATCGTCATTGAAGACTAGTTCAGGCTACCGAGGAGTCTGGACTAGGGGTGTCCGGACAGCCGACTATCAATATCCGCCGGACTCCCGGCATCACGAAGATAGAAGATTGAAGACTCGGCTCGTGTCCCAAGGTACTTTCCTTGGCGTGGAAGGCAAGCTTGGCAATACGGATATGTAGATCTCCTACCATTGTAACCGACTCTGTAACCCTAGCCTCTCCGGTGTCTATATAAACCGGAGGGCCTTAGTCCGTAGGACACAACATTACATCTCAACAATCATACCATAGGCTAGCTTCTAGGGTTTAGCCTCCTTGATCTCGTGGTAGACCTACTCTTGTACTACCCATATCATCAATATTAATCAAGCAGACGAGGGTTTTACCTCCATCGAGAGGGCCCGAACTCAGGTAAAAACATTGTGTCCCTCGTCTCCTGTTACCATCCGCCTAGACGCACAGTTCGGGACCCCCTACCCGAGATCCGCCGGTTTTGACACCGACAGTAGTCAAGCTTGATGCCCATATTTTTGCACCAGAGTTTAACCTCGTCGGCCGTGAAATTCGTGCCGTTATTAGTGATGATGCTGTGGGGGACGCCATAACGTTGTACTACCCCAGATATGAAGTCTATCACAGGTTCGGACTCGGCCGTTTTAACTGGCTTGGCCTCTATCCATTTGGTGAATTTGTCCACCATGACCAATAGGTATTTTTGCTTGTGGGTTCCCCCTTTAAGGGGTCCAACCATGTCAAGCCCCCAGACCACGAACGGCCAGGTGATGGGTATAGTTTTGAGGGCGGTGGGTGGCATGTGGCTTTGATTAGCAAAGAGCTGGCAACCGACGCATCGTTGGACTAAGTCCTGAGCATCTGCCCGGGCCGTCGGCCAATAAAATCCTGTACGGAAGGCCTTGCCTACAAGGGCCCGGGCTGCGGCGTGGTGCCCGCCGAGTCCGGCGTGAATTTCAGCCAGAAGATTTCGCCCTTCCTCTTCGGAGATGCACCTTTGAAGGACTCCGGTTGTGCTTTTCTTATAAAGCTCTCCCTCATGGACCTTGTAGGCTTTAGATCGCCGTACTATGCAGCGGGCCTCGTTTTGGTCTTCGGGAAGTTCCTGCCTAATTAAGTAGGCTAGGAATGGTTCCATCCACGGGGCAATGACTGCCATGATTTCATGGGCTGAAGGTGTTATTTCGTTGGCTGAGCCACCGATTGTGTCAGAATGTTCAGTGTTGGGTGGTGCGGTTGGTTCTGGGTTGTTGTTTCCGGACTCCTCTTCCCATAATACGGAGGGCTTAAAAAACCGCTCCAGGAAGATGTTTGGGGGGACGGCGTCGCGCTTTGCGCCGATGCGTGCCAACACGTAGGCCGCCTGGTTATTATCCCGGGCTACATGGTGGAATTCAAGTCCTTCGAACCGAGCTGAGATTTTTAAGACGGCGTTACGGTATGCTGCCATTTTCGGATCCTTGGTGTCAAAGTCTGGATTTACTTGGGATATTGCGAGGTTTGAATCCCCGCGGACCCCTAGGCGTTGAATGCCCATGGAGATTGCCATCCGGAGACCATATAGAAGGGCCTCGTATTCGGCTGCATTGTTGGAGTCCGTGTACATTATCTGATGTACGTATTGGACTATGTTTCCGGTTGGGGACGTCAAGATGATGCCAGCCCCCAAGCCGGCCAACATTTTGGAGCCGTCGAAATGCATGATCCAATTGGAGTATGCGCCGTACTCTTTAGGGAGTTCGGCTTTGGTCCATTCAGCGATGAAATCGGCCAAAACTTGCCACTTTATAGCTCGCCGTGGTTTGTAGGTTATGTCGAATGGTAAGAGCTCAATGGCCCATTTTGCAATCCTGCCCGTCGCGTCACGATTGTTTATAATGTCGTTGAGAGGTACTTCGGAGGCCACTATTATCGAACACTCTTGAAAGTAGTGTCGCAGCTTCCGGGATGCCATGAACACCGCGTACGCTATCTGTTGATACTGTGGATACCGGGACTTGCAAGGAGTTAAGACAGTGGATATGTAGTACACTGGTTTTTGAAGAGGGAATTTGTGTCCTTTTGTTTCTCGTTCGACGACGAGCACCGCGCTTACAACTTGATGTGTTGCCGCGATATATAATAACATTGGTTCGCCCAAGTTTGGCACGGCCAGGACCGGATTTGTTGCCAATATGGCCTTTATTTCTTCGAGTCTGGCCGTGGCAGCATCCGTCCATTCGAAGTGTTCGGTGCGCCGGAGGAGGCGATAGAGGGGCAATGCCTTTTCTCCCAAACGGGAGATGAAGCGGCTTAGAGCCGCCACGCATCCAGTCAATTTTTGTATTTGTTTGAGGTCTTTTGGGATATCCAACTGTGACAGAGCTTGGATCTTGGTTGGGTTTGCTTCAATTCCTCTATCGGATACAATGAAGCCCAAGAGCTTTCCGACTGGTACGCCGAAAACGCATTTTTCCGGGTTGAGCTTAATGTCATATGCTCGGAGGTTGTCGAATGTGAGCTTCAAATCGTCTACTAGAGTTTCGACGTGTTTGGTCTTGACGACCACATCGTCTACGTATGCCTCCACTGTTTTGCCGATCTGGGTTGCCAGACATGTCTGAATCATGCGCTGATATGTTGCGTCGGCGTTTTTGAGCCCGGAGGGCATTGTGTTGAAACAGAATGGTCCGTATGGAGTAATGAATGCCGTTGCGGCTTGGTCTGTTTCCGTCATCTTGATTTATTGGTATCCGGAGTATGCGTCGAGGAAGCACAATGAATCGTGCCCTGCGGTAGCATCGATGATTTGATCGATGCGGGGAAGGGGGAAAGGATCCTTTGGACAAGCCTTGTTAAGGTCTTTAAAATCGACACACAGGCGCCATGATTTGTCCTTTTTTGGTACCATTACCAGGTTCGCTAGCTAGTCCGGATGTTTTATGTCTCTGATGAATCCGGCTTCAATAGTTTGGCTAGCTCCTCTCCCATTGCCTGTCTTTTGGGTTCGGAAAATCGCCGAAGAGCCTGTTTGACTGGCTTGAATCCTTTTAGGATGTTTAGGCTGTGTTCTGCCAGCCTGCGTGGGATTCCTAGCATATCTGAAGGGTGCCAGGCAAAGATGTCCCAATTTTCCCGAAGGAATTCTCGTAGTGCGGCGTCTACATCAGGGTTTAATTGTGCCCCAATGGAGGCCGTCTTTGTGGGGTCCGTTGGATGGACTTGGAATTTGACTATTTCGTCCGCTGGTTTAAAAGAGGTGGACTTGGATCTCTTATCGAGTATCACATCGTCCCTGTTCACCGTGGAGCGCAGTGCAGTGAGTTCCTCTGCCGCTAGGGCTTCGGATAGTGCCTCTAGGGCTAGTGCGGCTGTCTTGTTTTTGACGCGGAGTGCTATGTCCTGGTCACTAACAAGAGTGATGATTCCATTGGGCCCGGGCATTTTAAGCTTCATGTACCCGTAATGGGGTATGTCTTGGAAAATTGTGAATGCCTCTCGCCCTAATAAAGCGTGATATCCGCTACTAAACGGGGCCACTTGGAACGTGACCTCCTCGGACCTGTAATTGTCCGGCGAGCCGAACACCACATCTAGTGTAATTTTTCCTGTGCAGCATGCTTCCAGACTAGGGATTATTCCTCTAAAGGTTGTGCTGCTTCGCTCAATGCGGCTCCAGTCTATTTCCATTTTTCGAAGGGTTTCCTTATAGATGAGGTTTAATTCGCTGCCGCCATCCATGAATACCTTGGTAAGACGAAAGTCGTCCATATTGGACTGAGGACCAATGCGGCTGGTGCTCGGGCTGTTCGGAATTTAGGTTCGTCGCTGGCGTTGAAGGTGATAGCCGTGTCGCTCCATGGATTCATTGTTGCTACTTGGTAGACTTTGGCGAGGCTGCGGATTGTTCGTTTCCGCATATTATTTGATGCGAAAGTCTCGAAGACTGTTAATACCATACTGGTACTGTTGGGCTGGTTCTCCGGGGCTAGAAGCTCTTCGCCACTTTTGGCTACCTGCCGTAGTATCCAACATGCTCGAAGGCTATGTGTTGGAGTGGCGCCCTCTGTACTATGGATTTTACAGGGTCCGCTGAGCCATCCCTTCAGTACGGTTCCGTGCCCTTTAGGGGTTTTTTGCTTTTTGCTTTTTGTCCCGGGTGCCTGAGCATGATGCACCCTTTTATTTCGGACTAGGGTTGTGTTCGGAGCCGGATTGTCCCAAAACTTAGTTTCGGTTTTCCAGGCACTCTCCATCACACAGTACTTTCGTACTATGGATGCCAGGTCGGCGAAGCGTGTAATTTCACGACGACTTATGGCGTTCATGATTCCCTTGTCTGTGCAATTGTTGCAGAAAATTGAGATTGCACTCTCCTCATGGCAGTCCTTTATCCTGTCTATAACCAGGCGGAATCTGGCCCAGTAATGATGTACTGTTTCAGCGGGCTCTTGCCAGATTTGAGATAGATCGCTTGTGTTTGGGTGGGCGGGTGGAATTAAGTTCAGAACCCCACCCAATTTGAGGCTCAAGGGCCGAAAAGTTTCCGAATTCGGAAGCTTGCATTGCTGGATGTTGTCCAACGAATCTGGTCCGCTGCCTGACTTTAGGTTCAGTACTTGATTGACGTCCGTCCCTCCGTGGGAATACGGCATGGAGGGATCGGGAATCCGGACATAACTGGTCGTTAATATAGAAGAAGAGTCGCCGCGTTGTTCCTCTACCACAGCAACGTGGTGGGTAGCCTGGGGAGAGTTAATCTCTCTCAGATCGGTTTTAAGCCCAATCTGATTGTAGTCTGTAGCGACTCCCAGGGCGGCGATGCGATCCAAGAGTTCGTTTACAGAGGAGAGCTCCCTTGGATCCATCTGCTCGGCGAATTCCGAGTTGATGTGAAGATCACTTTTGATGACCCGAGAGGTCATTGTCGGAGCGGCGGCCGAACAGGCGGTCATAAGAAAACCACCTAACCGGATAGTCTGGCCGGTGGCCAAAGCTACCTTGGCGACGGTGCCGTCTTTAAAGACGGGAAGAGGCATCCTTCCGATTGCGGCGCACGAGGAGGAAATCTCAATGAAAGCACCAATGTCGGTGTCAAAACCGGCGGATCTCGGGTAGGGGGTCCCGAACTGTGCGTCTAGGCGGATGGTAACAGGAGACAAGGGACACGATATTTTTACCCAGGTTCGGGCCCTCTCGATGGAGGTAAAACCCTAGTCATGCTTGATTGATATTGACGATATGGGTAATACAAGAGTGGATCTACCACGAGATCAAGGAGGCTAAACCCTAGAAGCTAGCCTATGGTATGATTGTTGTTCGTCCTATGGACTAAAACCCTCCAGTTTATATAGACACTGGAGAGGGCTATGGTTACACAGAGTCGGTTACAATGGTAGGAGATCTACATATCCGTATTGCCAAGCTTGCCTTCCACGCCAAGGAAAGTCCCATCCGGACACGGGACGAAGTCTTCAATCTTGTATCTTCATAGTCTTGGAGTCCGCCGATGATGATAGTTCGCTATCCGGACACCCCTAGTCGAGAACTCCTCGGCGGGGCCAAGGCTCAAGACCCTGCCCCAATACCGGGCGCCACCACCGGAGCTGGAGGCACGTTGTCCGCCATGAGGGTGAAGCGCGGTGTTGGTGGAGAGTGGGCCGATGGAAGGAAGAGCTCCGACGCACTCCTACTTGGCGCGCCAAATGTCGGATATCACATTCCCGCAAAACCCTTAAGGTTCGAACACTGGGGTGCGCACGAAGATCTCCTCCCTACCGAAACACGCCCTCAGCCTCGCCGTGATCCGTAAGCTAGATCAATGAACAACACAAGAGAAACAAGATTTATACTGGTTCGGGCCACCGCTGTGGTGTAATACCCTAATCTAGTATGTGGTGTGGTGGATTGCCTCTTGGGCTGATGATGGACAATACAGAGGAAGAACAGCCTCGCGAGGAGAGGTGTTCTTGTGCTTGGTGGAGTGCTTGGGGAGGAATCGATCCATCTCCGTTGGCTCTAGATGAGATGCCTTCTACTGTGGTGGCTAGCCCTATTTATAGAGGCTCTGGTCCTCTTCCCAAATATTGAGCGGGAAGGGATCCAACAACGGCCATTTTGGAGGGGGGAAACTAGTACAAGTTATCCTGACTAAAGGTGGTCTTCGCCTGCAAAAGGTGCTGGTGATGACGCCGTCTTGGGCTCCATGATGACCTCCATCCTACCGCTCTGCTGGTCTTGGTCTTGTTGCACCGATATGGAAACCTTTGCCTGATGCCTCGGTACTCCGCGCATGCGCTCGCCCCCTTTGCACCAAAGAGGAAATGAGGACACTACGCGGGCTAGCGCCCGCATGGCGCCCGCCTGGCCTTGATCGTCATGGCTTGCGTCATGGGCACCTCGCGAGGTACCCCTTGCCTTGATCTCTCCGCCTCCTCACGAGCCTGCCTGATGAGGCCACTCCTGAGGAGGCCTTGCTTCATCCGTGCCGCGAGGCTTGGCCCCTCGCGAGGGTCTTGAGTGTTGGTTGATGAAGACGGCCCGTACTGGGCCACCGGTTGAGCCACGCAGCAGGCCGCAGGCAAGCAAGTCTGGGGACCCCCGTTCCCAGAACACCGACAACTGTATGTTAAGTGAGTGACTAGTAGGCAGAAGGCACGGCGGCACGGCGCGCCTGTCAGCTGGTGTGTGTGGCTATGTTGCTTTTAATGGAAAAGAAAGATGGCAATGGTAAGTGAGCTGGTAGTTGGTAACGTGAAACCCAATTTTACATAAATAAGTACCGAAAGATACCAAAAATCAGTTCACCCATGGTTACAAACACTTAGCTATATATCTTAAATGTTTCAGTCAAAGCTATTCCTAACAAAATAGCCACAATTTGAAATCATCTCTACAACCAAAAGTTGTACAAAACGAAGCTTCCTTCAAAACAAAGGAAAATTGTTCCAGTACACATGTTAAATATTGCATTTTACGGATAGTGCCCATTTTGCAAAAGATGAAAACTTGTATTAGTGAACGAAGCAAGATGTGTCCATGGTAACCTTAACCAAATAAAATGACGGGCAAAGTCAAATGTGTCAAATGATCTGAATAGTGGCTGAGCATATGAACTTTGTCTCCATATCTCTGATAAGGTGTTTTAAAAATATTATTTGAGTTTAATACACAAAGGAAAACTAAAATGATACCCGTTGATGGCTAAAAAAAGAAGGATCCACGAGGGCACACCAGAGGCCCCTGGCGCGCCCTGGTGCCTAGTGGGCCCCACAAGCCTCTTCTCATGGCCTCTAGAAGCTTCCGGGGTCTCTTCCTGCCAGAAAAAAATCTCCAAAAAGTTTCGTGGCATATGGAATTCGTTTGGTATTGATATTCTGCAAAGTAAAAAACATCAACTGACACTGGGCATCAAGTTAATAGGTTAGTCCCAAAAATGATATAAAGTTGTTTGTAAATGTATATAAAACATCCAAGATTAATAATATAACAACATGGAACAATAAAAAATTATACATACGTTGGAGACGTATCAGCTAACCATGTGAAAGTATGGAGGTTCAAACCGCTGCTAATGATACTGCCAACACGAATAGAACCAGTCAAGACAATGACTTTTTGGACGAATAATACATTGACTTCATGCAAGGTACTAACTTGATTCCTGGGGACTGCTACCATATGGCCACAGAGTTCTCCAAGATTTCTTTTGAAGATTGGACAATTCCCTTGGGAAGCAAATGTTGTCCCATGAGCAGTAATCTTGTTCTGGGTCCCACCATACGTGGTTCCTTCAATTAAATAATACCTTCTTATTCCTCGAGGCATTCGGGGGACCGGTCGCTTTAAGACCAGGTTTTGAAGCATCACCATTGCTTTATTTAACAAGTATACGACACAAAGCTGTCGCAAAACACGCATTCCAGTCCTTTCCCCGCTTCACAAAATCTTTCCCTAAAAGTTTTAGCTTCGAAAGCTTCAATCATGGCGAACGACGCGGGCTCATGGACGCGCCCCCACGGCCCCCTCAAAGGAGACTGGGGGAGCTAATCCAGCACTCGTCTCCAATTGGACCGGCTTGCCACTCAAGGTTACTTGCCGGACTCAGATCTAACTTACCCACCCAAGCTTAATATCCATAAACATGTAGGCGCATGCGGATAGCCATCCTATCCCTCACAGAGAGGAGAGAGTTTGCTTGATCCGCTTCTTGCTGAGGGGTCTTGGATTTACCATCCATCCATTCCTCTGGGGTTTGCTTGAGTTCTATGGGATCCAATTCCACCATCTCATGCCCAAATCTATTTTACATATCGCGGGGTTCATTGCCCTCTGTGAGATGTCCCTCAGATGTGAGGCGCACTTCAGGCTATGGAGGAAAAATATTTCTGCCTGATACCTTACTCCCGAGGTGGGAAACTTTATGAGGTGGGTGATAACCTGCACGTATAGGGGATAGCGACAGCCTTCAAGGATAGTATTTTAAACCAAATTTGTTGATTCGACATAACACTACTAGGGAAAAGCCTAGCAGCAGCGCGGGTTTTGGGCCTATCGATGGCGCGGGCAGAGCGCCATCGATAAGGCGCTTCTGACTAATGCTTAGCAATAGCGCGTCTTGACCCACGCCATGCTAAATTGACTTAGTAGCAGCGGTTCTTTGGAACATCGCTCTTGGTAATTAGTAGTAGCGCTTCTCCTTACCGCTACTACTATTATTTAGTATTTTATTTCTTTTCTTTTTCATGTTGTATTCATACACCTTTATACAAGTTTTCATACAACAGGAGTTTAGAGATTGTTTTTACATCATAATGAGTTATTACATCATGGGGTGAAAGAACCGTGGACTAGTTTCAAGTGGATGTCCATCCACTTGAAACTAATCCTGATTCTTTCACCCAATGATATAATAATATCATCATCATCATCATATCATTAACAACTTAGCATCATAATACATCATTGTCATATAACACCTCCTCAATATCATCGTTTTCATCATTGACATCACATAACACCTCCTCAAGATCATCATTATCAACTCTAACACATTACCACATAATAAACATATTGTACCTCATAGGACCTATTACATTCGATTAAGACCTACTACATTTTCTAAGGTAAACTACAAAAACAAGATAGCCCCGACTCTCCATTATGGAGAATGGAGATTAGCTTGCTCTCCCATTCTTGCCTTTAATTGAATGTTACTTCCAAGAACCTCCTTGTGAATGTCCATACATTTCTTCCATTCTCGATGATCATGTGTTCACGGGTTTTAGAAATCCGATATGCACAGTGAGCTCCGTAGATTTACAGGCAAGATGTTCAGAATCGAGAGGCAACCATGCAGAGACATCAGATGAGGCACACAATCCATCGGGAGTTTCTGTTGAAAAACATAATAATAACTTCGTAGTTAGCAATGATGTACTAGTTTTAGAAGTATGCAAAAAATGCATGGATGTTGTAATATTAAAAATCTTACCAAGGTATCTCCAGAGAAGTTGTCGTTGTTCAACACATGCACTAGTGGCACGTATTCACCATAATTTGGAGGAGTTCGATAATAGTCATTGTAATTCTCAAGAAGAGTACAAAATGCGATCAGATGATTTTTCTCCTTATATGTTAATTGGGTGCCTTCGGTGTAGTGGGTTTTATCTACCATCTTCCGCACAGTCTTTGAAGAATCAAAATAAGCTGTCAATGGAAATAAGCTATCAACTATTTTGAAATAAACAATATAAATTAGTTAATAACTATGTTTGAGAAACTCACATAGCGGTACAATCGGAAGCGTATCAACAAGGACCCAAATGTCCATATTGTCTTTCTCGCTGTCAGGATCACCAAGATCCATGGTGACAATCATACCCTCATAAAAACCATACATTTTGCAAAGTGCTTCCCAATTTTGGCAACCAAAATGGGTTACGCTCTGAGCATTGTACAGATTTACTTCAAAATCCATATCATGACGGGTCCTTAGGTGTATTTTCTTTGTTTCGAAATTTTCATGGTCTTCAAAACCCATCCTCTCCAAGACATAGCGTCTTGCATGGCATGGGATAAGCTAGTCGAATTGTAAAGTATGAAAATTAGACGTTGAAATAGTTGAAGTCATGCTTAATGGAGAAAAAAACACTTGTCGTTGTTGCGTACCGTTTCACAATCGAAGGTCTCCTCGAGCTTAATGTTGAAGCGCCGATCGTCGTCCAGCCGAACGAACCTGTCACACATACCTCGATCGTCGTGGCACCAGCTACACTCCCCCGGGAGACCGTCGTCGTCCGAGTACAACATTTCCTACAATCATAATTCAAAAATTAAACTTGTACATATTCTAGCACAAGTCATGCCAGAATTCACGACAAAATCCTGCATGACCTTTGCTAAAAAAGGACATATTGAGCGCCTGAAATTTGCCGGAACGGAAATTAATCAACACTCCGGCAAAACGTAGGCCACTCGGAGATGTAAACTGAACATGAACGGCCACTTGGGAAACCACATCCAATTTGAGCAACAACACAAGATATACAAGGATATTTGGCTGGTCTCACCTCGATGCCGGAGGGGATCGGTGACTGGGACGACGGCGGGGATGTCGGAGGGGGTTGGTGACGGGGACGACGGAGGTCACCTGAAATCATATAAGTTATCACTAACAACAAACATGACATGTTCAACTAGTTTTATTAATTCAACTAGTTCTTACTAAATACTCCCTCCGTCCGGAAATACTTGTCATCAAAATGGATAAAAGGGGATGTACCTAGACGTATTTTAGTTTTAGATACATCTCTTTTTATTCATTTTGATGACAAGCATTTCCGGACGGAGGGAGTATAAACTTACTATAAATAGAAAAAAAACTAGTTCTTTCTAAAAATAAAGTAGTTCAACTAGTTATATTAATTATCTTACTAAAAATAGACTAGTTCTGTTAATTCAACTAGTTCAACTAGTTTATTAATTTACTTACTAAACTAGTTCAACTACAACTAAAGTAGTTCAACTATCAATACAACTACTAAAAATCTAGTACTAACTAAGCAACATCTAGTACTAGCTAACCCTAAATTAACATCTACTACTACTAAATCTAGTACTAAATAGTGCCAGGGGGTGGGGGGCGACGGAGAGGTAGCTAGGGGCGAGGTCGAGGCGGTGGGAGGAGGGCTGCCATGAGGAGGAGGAGGAGGCGGCCAGGAGGAGGAGGAGGGCGGCGGAGGAGGGGGCGGCCAGAGCGGAGGAGGATGTGCGAGGAGGATGAAGGAGGGACGGAAGGAGGGGAGTACCTCGGCGGCGGACGGACAAAGGCGGCGGCGGCGGCGACGGCGACGGACGACGACGGTTGACGCGGACGAGAGTGAGAGTGTGAGTGAGAGGGCCGGTCGTGCGTGGGGATAAGGTAGGGATAGTTGCGGTAGCGTTTGCCAAAACGCGCTACATCTAACCCGAGTAGCGATGGCGCTTTATAGTAAAGTCTTCTCTTCGCTATAGCTAGCGGGGGGCAAGGTCATGGCAACTATAGCAGATGGCGCTGGGCTACACACGCTCTTGCTACTTCAAGTCGATGGCGCGTTTGGCGGACCGCTGCTGCTAATTAGCGATAGCGTGGTATTTTGAAGAACGCTGCTGGTAAGATTCTGTGTATAGACTTTTCCCTAGTAGTGTAAGGGAAGCCAAATAATATTTATGGGTCTTAACAGTTGAATTATCAATTCAACCACACCTGGGATATAATATCTCTGCAGCAAAGTATTTAGTAGCATAGTAGTTTGATAGTTTTAATAGTTTCAGTAACAATGGCAATAGTAACAGGAACAGTAACAGAAGCAGTTTGTGATGATCGTAACAGCAGCAATAGTCGTAACTTGGCAAAGATCAATATAAGAAAAACGTAGACATTGGTTCAGCGATGGATATTTGAGTAGCATGACATTCACCATGTATCAATCACAACCTAGAGCGATACACAATAGCTCGAATTCCTCAATGTAATGTATACATGTATTCCGTATATATTCATACACGCTTATAATAAGAATTTTCATGACATATTTTGTCCTACCCTCCCGTGGCAGCGGGGTCCATAAAAAAACTAAGAGATATTAAGGCTTCCTTTTAATAGAAAACCGGAACAAAACATTAACACATGATAAAAACATGTGATGGTTTCTTGTGCTCTGACACAAATGTGATACCAAGCTACTCCCTCCGTCCCAAAATTCTTGTCTTAGATTTGCATAGATACGGATGTATCTAATACTAAACCTTAACATTGATACATCCTTATTTAGACAAATGTAAGACAAGAATTTTTGGACGGAGGGAGTATTATCTTAGCCCCAACTGTGATTATTTTTGTAAATAACTTTATTATTTCACTAAATCCTCTGCATCACCTAGATTGGGCCTAGCTTGAGATCGCACCACGCGCGCGCACGGACAGATCAACCGGCATGGATCGGTACGTTTTTTTGACCCGACATGGACCGGTACGTTCTTGCGCACACTGTCCAAACTCCGAAGTGTGAGGTCAAATGTAAACTGTTCCAAGAAATGCGATAATTTTGGTGACGAAATAAATGGGTTGTACATTGCAAGGCGCATCTTCTTTTTGGAGGATAAAAAAGTGAGACCAACCCGGGCTAGACTAGCCTGTTGGCATTTTTTTATAGATGAAAACTCCGTAAGCACCAAACGCTCAAGCCAAGACTTGAACCGTGGTGGGATGGCTGCGAACTCCCACGCTTTGCAAATTGAGCTATGACCAATTCTCTCTTTTTGGAGGATCACTGCACATTGCATGGCGCCTCTTCTTTTTGACGGATTACTCGCCGTCCAGGAGCGAGTCCCGGCCGCGAAGAACCCAAAAAAGGAAAAAAGGATAGCAGAAATTTGCTTTGGCACATGGGAGCGTGCGCTCCTGGCACCGGAACAAATATTTTAAACTGTGAAAAAAAATCCAAACAAAAATTTGGCGCATACATCTCGACATTATATGTGTGCACGTCAAGCTTTGAAGAAAATCGACATTTTTTGTGGCTTGGGTAAAAAGACAAAAAGATGTTTTGTGAAAAGCACTTTTTAACATCAGTTTTTGTGCTTTTCACACGCGACACATAACTTGTTGGTTTTTTACGAAACGACTTTCTGAGCATGTACAATATCAAGATGTACACATCAATTTTTTGTTTACAATTTTTTGACATTTTAAAATACGTTTAAAACTTCAAAACCAGGAGCGCAAGCACCCATGTGCCAAAACACCACTCACGAAAGATAGTCACTACCATTGCTTTATCTAAGCTTGTTGAACACATTCGATGGAAGGGCATCAAATTAGTTAAGGTCACAACGCGCGCTCCCGCTTCATGGACCAATGGAACGGGGAGGCGTGGGTGGTCGCATTTAGTGCTGATTGAAATACGACCGAAGATACCAGGTGGAACAGTTCGTGTATGGTGTCTGTACGCACATGACCTGGCAACGGGTAGGACGGCGCCGTGACGGTAATCGGTACAGAAACGGCGTGACCGTTACGGTAAAATTACATGTCAGGTCCACCATAATAAGGGTGCGAATAAAATATCTCTTACTCTGCCTTTGGGTGTGAGAGCCGCTTGCGGAAGGGATAGTGGGATCGAACCATGGCGACGACAGAGACGGCGATGGATCCGATCGACAGGTACGCCCGCAGGCTCCGATTGATCTGGCGTGAAGTTGGTTGTTTTTGTATAGTCCTTCTTAGCCGGATCTGATCTGGGCAGGTTTCCGCTGCCAGATCTTGGAGACGGTGTCTGCACGCCGGAAAGTCAGCCGGAGGGAAATCTATTGTACGCTGCCGCCGAATCCAGCATTGGCGATGTGGGCGACACTGCGCCGACGTCGCCATCTCTGAACAGCGCCTGTGATGGCTTAAGGTTGTCGGCGCCCGACTCTGAACCGTCGACGGGCAAAGACGACCTACAAGCGCCGGGATGGACGAAGAGGTAACTCAAATCATTATTTGTTCGTGCTGTAGAATTGACACAACATTGGATTGATATCGTCAAGCTCAATACATTTTGTTTTCTCAATAACTTAATTTGTAGAAACTTCTGCGAGTTATTCATAATTTCAGCTTGAACGGTGTGCTCGTCAGTAGAAAAACAACTTTGATGCGTATTACTGAAAATGTTGGCATTGCTGCAGGGTTCGTGTTGACAGTTTGCCTACTGAACCACCACCATGTGTTGGTACAGTATATGCGCTCTAGAGAAAATATTCAGGGGATTTGTGGAGAAGACTAACACAACGGTAGTGCCTAATGTCAGGAGCAGCTTTGGTTCACTGGGACTTACATCGCCCTTGCATTACCTAATCTGGTAATGTATCTCAGTCGGAAAACAACTGATTATGTTGCTTGTGTGATGATCATTTCAGGGCAAAGCCAAAAAAGACAAATACAGAATCCTGCCGGTGCGAGTGCTCCGTGGTAATACGGCTGCTCAGATCCAAGGAGAACGACCGGTACATAAGCGGGCGCAGGCCATCGCATAACCACTCCCTGACTGATAAGTGTGGCGAAAAGGTATACTGGTCTTCACACAGACATATCGATATATACACCGGGAGTCAAGCGAGAACTAAGAAGAAAGGCGTACAAAAATAGTACTCCCCCGGATCCATAATAATATATAGTTATTTCACTTTGTTGTGTTGGTCGCATGTTTTGAATTCTCTGCCGTGATAGTGGACTAATGAATGTAACATGTACAGTCATCCCTGGTGAGGAAAAATGAACACACCTTTGGAGTTGCATGCTAGCAAGATCTACACTCGGGCTATGTTTGAGAAATTTGGTGAGGTACTGTATGAGGAGGGGCAAGACGAAGTAGAAGAAGTCGAGAAAGGTGGAAAATACTTTGTGCGATGGTACCATCCAGAAAAAGCATGACAAATGGTGCAGGGTGGTGTACCAGGTAGAAATTTTGAACCAAGGCGAGGAGCTTGCGTGTGAATGGTAATTTCGAGAACAGAGGGTTACTCTGTTGTCACGCTGTTAAGGTAAATATGGATTATCAGAAGTAGGGTGTTAGCTGTGGCACTGTTAACAAACAGGGATGACTAATAACATCTTCTACCAGCAGGTTCTCGATTTCCCGAGCATAGATCAGATAGCAGCAAAGCACATTCTCAAGCGGTGGAGAAAAGATGCAAGGCACACCTACAGAGGAACCAGATTTCAGTTAACTCCATAACATTTAGACATTCAAACCTGTACACCCATGCCATGGAGGTTGTAAGACTTGGCAACGCAAACATGAGTGCATACTACTGTGCAATGGAACTGCTCAGGGCAGCAATGCAGAAATTGACATCTATAGCTGCTGCACATGACGTGATAAGGTTGGAAAACAGGATTCAGGCAAACAAGCCGATGGGTAAAGAGGTTGATAGTACGCATGAACCGCACGGTGCATGTGGAAGCCACACTGAAGGTAATGCAGTTGGCAATTTCAGGGGGCTGGTGGCAGCAGCAGAGACAAGCCTCCATATGACGACCATGGCGTGAAGAGCAAAAAGTTGAAGCCAATTACAAAAGCAAGTGCTGCTAGGGAATGCGGCACCAGCAAGCATGCATGTTTCTGTAGTATATGGACAACGAGGGCACAAGAGCACCACGTGTCCACAAAGGGGCGACCTTCCTCAAAAGGCAATGAAGCCAAATGCTCAATCTGCAGAGTCGGGGGGTCATCGCAAGAACACTTGCAGCAACCCTAAGGCTGTGCTACATGCTGTGGACAACGGAAACCATCAACAGGCTCTATCCGTGCGAGTGACAAGCTTTATAAACTGTTTTCGTTGCCGTCTGAATTTTCTTTCCTGTATGCTGAGGGCTCGGTAGCCATGGATACAATTGAATTATGTATATTCTAAACAATAATTTTGCAAACATACTTCTGTCACACTGTTTTCATGCTTTGATATGTCTTCAGACACTAATTTGCATGTTGTGGGAAGATAGACCAGAGATGTATTTTCCAATCACTCCCTGTGAGGTTCAGGATCGTTTTGCCAGGACTATTACTGCTTCGATGTATGCCCAGGAGAAAAAATCCCTGATATTTCGTTAGAAGGCATGTTGAGTGTTAGGTTTTCTTCGTATACACATGTGCTTTGGCTTGTTTTGTTGAGTCCAGTGAAAATTTATGGGGCTGCGATTTATTTTTACAGCTGGGGTAGTGTATTGCTGCCAGCTGCAAGTCGTCACACGCGGAGGCCAACTGACAGGTGTGGTGTCGGCATGATCCTGGTGTAGACCTTGGGCTCGCTAGAGTCTAGTTTGAATTCTGAACGGGTTGACGCCTTCAGGGGGAAGCAATGGTGCTCTGTACTTATCAGTGGATCGCCCAGCGGAAAAGTAGAGATGGCTTCGCTTGCTTCGGGTGGGAGCTCTGTTCACCATGGCTCCTCAGGTTCGAGCTCGCCTGGCCCTGCTGTCGCTGTTGAACAAGGCGCGCCTGTTCAAGTGGTGGGCTCCAAGTCCAAAGATCATGCATTGCTATGGCGCTGCCCGCTGTTCTAGCCCATGGCCGTGTCTTCGCACTGCAAGCACAGCTCGAGGTTCGTCGCACCAATATTGTTGCCGTTGGTCATGCAGAATGATTCCGGCCACCTGAAGAAATCCGCCAGCCGCCGGCTGCCAATGATTCAAAAACCGATTAGAGATTCGGCAGATTGAATTTCCCTCGTGATCTTTTATTTGTTGGCATGAACCGCCTGCCAATTGCTGCCAGTTTATATGGTTGTGTGGACCCACCACCGCCCAACTGCATCGACTAGTAGGTGCCTCCCTCCAGTCCCAACCGCATGAGCTAGCTAAGATTGGTCATATGTATCCTCCCAACCAATTTGTGGAATGGGATTCTAATGTACCTGCTCATGTGGCATCTTGTGCTTTGGGCGATATGGCCAGCACCGTTAAGTAATACTACATCCGTCCTGGTTTATAGGTCTCCTTTATAGTTTGTCCCAAATTTTGACTAAAAATTTAACTAACAAAATGTTAATGCATGTCAAGAAAAATTATCTCATTGGATTCGTATTTGAACATAGTTTTCAAAAATATAATGTTTGATGACATGTGTGAACATTTTATTAGTTTAATCTATGATCAAAATTTGGCACGAAATACAATGGAGACTAATAAATCCGGACGGAGGTAGTATAAGCAAAAGCTTTGCTTGATTTCAAAAAAAAAAAAAGATTTGGTGACCCAGACACAAGTGCATACGTGTGTGCATTTGAGTTTTTCAATGTCAGCGGACCTACCAGGCCCCAACCCGGGTGCGGCCGTCCGGACGACGGACGCTACGTGACGTGTGGCACAGGTGAATACAATACCAAGCCGCCGTCAGTTGACAAACTAACGCCCGCTATCCACGTGCGTCCAAACGTCAGCTCAACTGCCGAATACTGGATATCTGAGAGAACCTGTACGCCTGGAAATACAGCATGTGGCCCGCATCCTGGAACGATGGAGTGGCTAGCGATTCCGAGAGCAGGCGCGCTCGTCCGCGCCTCTGCATTTTCGAGGTCACAACTCAGAACTCCAACTTTTTAAGAGAGAGGGACAGAGGAGAGGCTTCTAGATTCACATTTTGTACTTGAGACTCACACTGGACACTAGGCATCAGCAGGTTCTCCCAAATGCTCTTCTTCACCATGTTGTGGTCAGCCATCCTTCTTCTCTCCCGAACGGCTGGGATCGACGGATTTTTTTTTCTTCCAACTTTTGAGTAAAGCTGACTAAAATTGAGCAACAAGCAGAGGAAGTTGTGGATTTGGTGCGTAAGTATAGGAAACAATTGACTGAAAATGAAAGCACGATTTTCCTCCAGAAGTCAACACTCCGCCCCTCCGCCTAGGTGCCCCTAGGACCTCCACGCCGCCGGTGGCCACTCCGGCCCCGGCGTCCACCCACACACTTACGCGCTCCGTGCATCGGCGTCCTCACCCTCTACTCCATCATGGCGCTTGCTGATCTGAACTTCGACGTTGGCCAAGACTTTGCCACGGAGGTCTGGAGGAAATGGGGTGTTCCCACAAACTTCGAGGATGGTAAGGAGATGGAGGAATTTCTCCTAGTTGCTGAGTTCACGAGATCCAAGATCCGTCTCTCCGAGGAATCTATAAGCACGATCCTTCTCTCCTGCTTTGGTGGTAGAGCATCTCTATTCCGTGTTCAACGTCCCCAAAATTGGTCTTTTAAGTTCTCAATCTCCTCTAAAGAGGTAGGGTTCTCTATCATCAAAAGTGGGAACATTTCTATTCCTTTGCTCAATGTTAACTTTCTGCTATGGGGTAGTGGTGGTCCTAACTCTTGTTGGGAGCTTGATCAATACTTACAAGAAAAGGAGGATGAATGGACTCACATCTTTCGTAATCATCCCAGAAAATCCTATCTCCAAGCTCTTAGATCTCCTTCTTCCTACAATAATTCACGCAATTCGAACATCAGGAGCGTGATCCACGGGATCAATCCACGGTGGCGCATTATTTCCTGAATAACAGCGCAATCAATTCGACAGTTTTAGAGCTCAGGGCGGGATCTCCTCAAATTCAAACAGGCCCATCAGCTTTTTGTGTTCGCTGCCTCTTAACGGGCCATAGCAGGCCTGCTTGCACCAACCGCATCAAATGCCGTCGTTGCAAAAAATGGGGCCACATTGAGAAGGACTACTTCGCCAGGACGAGTCAAAGCCCAGTCAAGGAGCCCAACCCACCGAATCCTCCAAAGATCGCAATTCGGAGGCAACCTCTCATTGTTCCCGCGATTGGGACTAATCATGTTGTCGTTCAACCAACCAATTAGTCCAATCAAGTTAATCCGCCTCTGCTTTCACTCCGGGTTGGTAGAATTCACCGCATTTCTCCTCTAGTTTCTCATCGCCTCCAAGCTGCGACCATCTGCCCTTCTGCCTCCCTCCCTTCCTCATCCACTCCACCCCCCGCGCACAATCTCTGCTCTACAGCGATGGCAACCTTTCCATTTGATCCCACATCGTTCCTTCCGCCCAATCACCACAACATTGAAGTTGAAGGTCGTCCGGCGAGGATTAAGATCATCAATGGAGCGGCGCCGGTCACCCATGAAGAATGAGCGATTGCTTCTATCGTGCCCATGCCTAATCTGTCGGTTGCATCCGACACCATCACAGAGGTACTGTCAGATTTTCTCAATGATAAGCAGATTGGTTTTACTGAGATTGAGCCCTGTCCTTTCGGGCAAGCATATATCAAGCTTAATAGTGTCTTTGACCGCGATGCTCTGGTGGAAAATGGCCCACACCAATTTACGGATCTGCATGTCATTTTCCAACCGCACAACAAGGGATTGAACTGGAGAAAGTTGGTGATGAACAGAGATGTTTGGATTCTGTTGTGTGGATACCCATTTGACAGGAGAAATATTCAGGAGGTTAACAATGTTGTTAGCAAGTTTGCCAAATCCTTGAGCTGGGACAGAGTGAAGAGCACCGGGGCTAATCTCATGATCAAGATTAGAGTGGAAGAACTGACGGATATTCCATCCATTATTGTCTTTGGGGAAGGTTATGACTTTCAGACAGACTCATTAATAGTGCCAGTGGTTATTCTTCAGCAGCAGATCCTGGGTATTGAGGCCCCAGATCAGGATCCTATTGAACCTAATGGGAATCCACACCCAGCACCCCCCATGGCCAATTTTCGTCCTAATCAGCACAACCATTTCTTGCGACCTCCCCAACAGCATGAAAATGATGATGTACATGGGAACAATCAGCCACCTCATCTGAATCCACAGCTTCGTCTGGAAGTTCTTGCTGATGCTGTTGTTCATGCCCAACCTCAAGATGAGAATGATGACAATGCAGAGGAGGATCAAGAGGATTTACCAGGCTGGGGCCACTGGGTTATGCCCCAAGAAGTTGACACTGAGCTCCATGCTGGAGAATTCATGGAACCTCAAGAACTTATGGAGCCCTTGGAGGAGGAAAATATAACTATTGTGGCTCACAGTAGCATTACAACTTCTATGGACCCTTTTGATCACAGTCACAATACTGGTGCCTCTGCCAATGGACCTATGGCGCCAATGGAGCAACAGATTCCTGATTTAAACCTGGAGGCTTTTCCAAATGGGCCAAGTCCAGCTCCTATGGCCCAACAACAAGTCATGAAGGCACCAACCCAGCTTGTTATGGATGCAACCCATTTGCCTGTTCATGAGGCCCATCTACCAGTACCAGAGGCTACTCATGCTCTTCAGTTAACACCTGATCCTCTTCTTGAGGCCATTATCCCTCAGTTTAACACTTATCACAGAGACACTATGGATGACCCAATGTTTAATGAATTCCTCTCTGCTGGTTGTCATGAGCTGTCCATTGCTCCAAAGGAAACATTACACAAGATAGTATCTGAGACTACTCCTCTTGATGTTGATGGGATCTCAGTGGAAAAAGTTTTCTTCCCTCGGCAGGATTTGGCAGTGCAGGTTGTGACTCCTGGCAAGGATGTAATCATAGATCAAGAAGCTCCTGGTGATCTGCCTTTCTCAGATATGTTTGCTCCTCCTGGTTTTCCCATGACCATCTATTCTAATCAGTTACACTCTGCTTGCCCAGGTCTACAGAACAATGAAGTGACGCAGAATCCTGAGGAAGAGGTCAACCAACCCAAACAACATGATGAAGAAGCTTTGTTGGGTAAAGAAGGTGCTCATATATGGAAAAGGCACTTTGCACCCACTCTAGACAGCACCAAAGTTATTCAGGTACCTACAGAATGGGTCAATTTCCTATCAATTATACTCCCATCACCTGATAAATTTGAGTGGGCCACTAAATTCATTTCTTCCAATGTGTGGGAAATCATACAGAAATCATCAACTTGTCAATCTCATGTACCATTTGCTATCCCAGATCAATGTCCTAGGGAAAACTCACTTGCTTGTATTCTTACCTCTCATACCCAGGAGACTCAAGGGGTTGAGAATTTCTCTCCTTCTAAGCTCTGCAGCACTGAGCTCACCTCAGCATCATCAACTTCAGCCCTCCACAACAACAAAAAGAGGAAGGAGAGTGTCCCTCTGGTTGAAACTGAGGTAAGGAGGAACTGTAGATTACAGAAACTTTCTAAAGGTTTTAAGAAAACTGTGTGTAAAGACAAAGAATGCTTGGCTTGTCATGCTGCAACTCTAGTCCTTTCAACGAAAATCATTAAAAGCTTGAACACCTCATTTTGCAAGGTTGCTAGAAAGGACACCAGTGAAGAGTTGTTAAGCAAGAAAGCAAAGAAGGGGAAGACTGATGATCCAGCTCAGGAGGGAGCTAAGCATGCTAAGGACAAGAAGAAGAAGTGAAAGTAGTGTCAGGGTGGCTAGGTCCAGCATAGAGAGTAGTTTTCCTCTCTATTTTAGTGGTGAACTCAATGCAATGCTCCATATGTACTTCAGACTTTATGCTTATCTACTCTCTGATCAGTACCCCTCTTTTGTAACATTGTTTGGGCTACCCACTTTGGTTTTTTCTGAGCAGAGTAATGATGTTATGATTATCTGGGAACAGTTATGTGGCTTGTATCATGTCTCATTTGAACAGAAATTGGAACATCCTCAACTGGAATATCAGAGGTCTTAATCACCCTAAGAAATGGACTGCTATTTCTAATAAAATTGCCGAGTCCAAATGCTCCATTCTTTGTCTTCAGGAAACCAAGAAAGAACTCATTGATTCCTTCTTCCTCAAAAACTTCCGCCCTAGAAACTTTTCTAAGTTTGAATCCCTCCCATTTGTTGGAGCATCTAGTGGCCTTCTTGTTGCATGGAATGACAATGTCTTTTCTGGGCAGCTAATCCACGCAAGCAACTTTTCCATCTCCATTCATTTCACATCCAAACATAATGGGGATTCTTGGCTTCTCTCTAATGTGTATGGACCTTGCCAACATGATGAAAGAATAGTTTTTCTTGATTGGCTGCAGAATTTTCAGCTGCCTAATGGTGCTGATTGGATTGTTATGGGAGATTTTAACTACATCAGATATCCACATAATAGAAACAGAGATGGAGGTAACTTCAATGAAATGCTCTCCTTTAATGAGGCTATCAGCAGACAAGCACTTATTGAGATCCCCCTCAAAGGTAGAATGTACACATGGAGTAATATGCAGGATGCCCCTCTGCTTGAAAAATTGGATTGGTGCTTCACTTCTGAGGCATGGACTCTCAAGTACCCTGCCACCTTTGCCCATTCTTTGACTAAGACCACTTCAGATCATACCCCAATAAAATTTTCTATTGGATCTAACATTTCACAACCTAAGGTCTTCAGATTTAAAAACTTCTGGCTTGAGCATCATCAACTCAGGGACATTATTCAAACTATTTGGGTTCAGCTAGAGGATGAGTCTGACAGTGCCCAAGTGATTGCTACCAAGTTTCAAAGACTGAGAAAAGGTCTAAAGAACTGGTCCAAGGAAATTTCAGACTTGAAGAAGATTATTGATAACTCCAATTTCCTTATCTTGTGTTATGATCAAATGGAGGAGTTCAGACCTCTATCAGTTGAAGAAGCCAATGGTAGACTGATTCTAAAAGAGCACTTGGCCAACACATTGGAAAACCAGAGGAAGTACTAGAAACAGAGAGCTACTATTAGGAAGATCCATATGGGTGAAGCAAACACTAAATATTTCCAAGCTAAAGCCACCATCAAGTACAGGAATAATTTGTTGGAAATATGCCCTAGAGGCAATAATAAAATGGTTATTATTATATTTCTTTATTCATGATAATTGTCTATTGTTCATGCTTTAATCGTATTATCCGGAAATCGTAATACGTGTGTGAATACATAGACCACAACAAGTCCCTAGTAAGCCTCTAGATGACTAGCTCGTTGATCAACAGATAGTCATGGTTTCCTGACTATGGACATTGGATGTCATTGATAACGGGATCCCATCATTAGGAGAATGATGTGATGGACAAGACCCAATCCTAAGCATAGCACAAAGATCGTGTAGTTCGTTTCGCTAGAGCTTTTCCAAATGTCAAGTATCATTTCCTTAGACCATGAGATTGTGCAACTCCCGGATACTATAGGAGTGCTTTGGGTGTGCCAAACGTCACAACGTAACTGGGTGGCTATAAAGGTGCACTACGGGTATCTCCTAAAGTGTCTGTTGGGTTGGCACGAATCGAGACTGGGATTTGTCACTCCGTATGACAGAGAGGTATCTCTGGGCCCACTCGGTAATGCATCATCATAATGAGCTCAATGTGACCAAGTGTCTGGTCACGGGATCATGCATTACAGTACGAGTAAAGTGACTTGCCGGTAACGAGACTAAATGAGGTATTGGGATACCGACGATCGAGTCTCAGGCAAAGTAACGTACCGATTGACAAAGGGAATTGTATACGGGATTGATTGAATCCTCTTCATCATGGTTCATCCGATGAGATCATCGAGGAGCATGTTGGAGCCAACATGGGTATCCAGATCCCGCTGTTGGTTATTGACTGGAGAGGCGTCTCGGTCATGTCTGCATGTCTCCCGAACCCGTAGGGTCTATACACTTAACGTTCGGTGACGCTAGGGTTGTAGAGATATGAGTATGCAGTAACCCGAAAGTTGTTCGGAGTCCCGGATGAGATCCTGGACATAACGAGGAGTTCCGGAATGGTCCGGAGGTGAAGAATTATGTCGGGGGTTGGGTGCGACATATGCCAAAGGATGGCTTATCATGGTGGGGGCGAGTAGGACGTCGCTGGTGCCTCGAAATGGGATGAGGCGAAGACATGCACGCCGGCGGATCTTACCCAGCTTCGGGGCTCTCCGAGGAGATAACACCCCTACTGCTGCTCTGCGGGGTCTCCGCATGGTCACTAAGGCAAAGTGAGTACAAGGTTGCTCCTTGAGCTGTTTCTGGAGGTAGGAGAAGGCAAGGCTAGCTCTCTCCTCCCTATAGGATCTGGTCTAGTGCTAATGGATTCCAACCCTTTGCATGGGTGCCCTGGGGGGTTTATATAGGCCTACCCCCCAGGGGTACAATGGTAAAACCGGCTGGGTGCGGGTCCCAGCCGTCTGTCTCTCAGGCCGCCGTCTTCTCCGCCGACTACTGGGGCCCGCCGACTAGTGGGTCCCGCCGACTTGCCTGGTACGGGGCCTACATCCCTTGTCCGCCAGGCGGTAATCTTGCCCACGCAGATTCATCAGAGCGTGCTTCAAATGACGCTGGCTTGGTCATGGGGTCATGGCAACAGTGTCGCCGCCTGACGGGCGATCACTGTTGCCATTCCCTGTCGTGTCTGGTTAATGGCGTGTGGGGCCCGTGGGAGGGGCCGGCCGACTCCTGGGGGCCGACTTCCAATGGGTCCGTCTCGTGGCGCTCTTGCCATCTTCAGTTCTCCCGTTGACTGGTGGGTCCCGCCATCTCCGGGTCGTACAGATAGGCCGTCGTGGGCACAGGGCTCCGCCCACAAGGGCTAATGTCAGGGCCAGCATGGCAACAGTGCCGCGCCGGACGGAGACCTCCGTCGGAACGGCGCACTGTGGCCATGCCTGCCCTTAATTAACAGGGTGGTTGGAGTCGCAGGCCGACTCCCTACAGCCTGCCTCTCCAGAAGTCGCTGGACAGGAGTCGGCTTTCCTTGGAGTCGCCTCTGGGACTCGGCTCATCTTGAAGGCACCTCTGGGACTCGGCTCGTCTTGGAGTCGCCTCTGGGACTCGGCTCGTCTTGGTGTCGCCTCTGGGACTCGGCTCGTCTTGGAGTCGCCTCTGGGACTCGAGGGGCGCAGCCTGCCCCAATGTCTTGAAAGGTTCTGGGGCTCGGGTGAGCCTACCCGTGGCCCATTACTCCGACAGTAGTCCCCGAAGCTGGTGAGGCTCCGAGGGTGACACGTCGTGGGGCCTCAACAGTTTCATTCTTCTTGTGGTGGAATTTGGGCCCTGCTTGCCGTCTTCCTTCTGGCCGACTATCCGGAGTCGGACTCGTAGAGGGCCGTCTTCCCCCCTAAGGAGTTTGAAAGTCGCGGCGGGAACCAGGCGGCGTGCCTGATACGCTTCCCCGCAGCCGCTCGCCGTGGACCCATCGCGCGGCGCCACGCGGCAGGGGCAGTCTGCCCACCCACGCGCTCGACGGGACAGGCCGTCGGGCGGGGCCTGCCACTACCGTGCCTCGGCCCGCGAACGGATCTGTTGCGGCCGCAAGGACGGTTGGGTTTCCCACATCGTTACTGCGCGCAGTAACTTCGTGTGGTCAATCGTGGGGACGTGGGGTCCCGTGCGCAGTTAATCCCACGCCCGCCCCATCGGCTTCTCAGCCTATGGGCCTATAAGTAGGCGGGGGGAGCGGGACGGTGAAACACGCGCGCCCATTCTTCCAAGCTCCCCCGCCTCCTCTTGCCTCTTCTTCTTCTTGCCGTCGTCGCACCAAACCGCGCCGCGCCCGCAGCAATGAGTTCTTCCTCCGCCGCCGCGGCCCCTGCCGTGCGCTCCGGCGTGTGGGACGGCTCCGAGGTGGACGGCTACCTCATCGAGCTCCTCCGCGTGTACTACAGGTGTACTACAGGTGTCTCCAAAGGTAAATGTTGAGTTGGCGTATTTCGAGATTAGGTTTTGTCACTCCGATTGTCAGAGAGGTATCTCTGGGCCCTCTCGGTAATGCACATCACTATAAGCCTTGCAAGCAATATAGCTAATGAGTTAGTTACGGAATGATGCATTACGTAACGAGTAAAGAGACTTGCCGGTGACGAGATTGAACTAGGTATTGGATACCAACGATCGAATCTCGGGCAAGTAACATACCGATGACAAAGGGAACAACGTATGTTGTTATGCGGTTTGACCTGTAAAGATCTTCGTAGAATATGTAGGAGCCAATATGAGCATCCAGGTCCCGCTATTGGTTATTGATCGAGAATAGTTCTAGGTCATGTCTACATAGTTCTCGAACCCGTAGGGTCCGCACACTTAACGTTACGATGACAGTTTTATTATGAGTTCATAAGTTTTGATGTACCGAAGTTTGTTCGGAGTTCCGGATGTGATCACGGACATGACGAGGAGTCTCGAAATGGTCGAGACATAAAGATTGATATATTGGACGACTATATTCGGACACTGGAAGTGTTCCTGGTGATTTCGGAGAAAACCGAAGTGCCGGGGGGGGGGGGGGTACCGGAACCCCTCGGGGAAGTATTGGGCCTTAGTGGGCCTGAGGGGAGAGAGAGGGCAGCAGCCCAGGAGGTGGCGCCCCCCCCATGAGGAGTCTGAATTGGACTAGGGGAGGGGGCGCGGCCCCCCCCATTCCCTCTCCCTCTCCCTCTCTTTCCTTCCCCCTTCCTCCTTCCTAGTGAGACTAGGAAAGGGTAGTCCTACTCCCACTAGGAGGAGGACTCCCCCCTCCTTGGCGCGCCCCTAGGGCCGGCCGGCCTCCCCTTGCTCCTTTATATCACGGGGCAGGGGGCACCCTAGAGACACACAAGTTGATCTACGGATCGTTCCTTAGCCGTGTCGGTGCCCCCTCCACCATATTCCACATCGGTCATATCGTCATGGAGTTTAGGCGAAGCCTGCTACCGTAGAACATCATCATCGTCACCACGCCGTCGTGCTGACAGAACTCATCCCTGAAGCTTTGCTGGATCGGAGCCCGGGGATCGTCATCGAGCTGAACGTGTGCTGAACTCGGAGGTGCTGTACGTTTGGTGCTTGGATCGCTCGGATCGTGAAGACGTACGACTACATCAACCGCGTTGTCATAACGCTTCCGCTTACGGTCTACGAGGGTACGTGGACAATACTTTCCCCTCTCATTGCTATGTCATCACCATGATCTTGCGTGTGTGTAGGAAATTTGTTGAAATTACTACGTTCCCCAACAGTGGCATCCGAGCCAGGTTTTATGCGTAGATGTCATATGCACGAGTAGAACACAAATGAGTTGTGGGCGATACAAGTCATACTGCTTACCAGCATGTCATACTTTGGTTCGGCGGTATTGTGAGATGAAGCGGCCCGGACCGACATTACGCGTACGCTTACGCGAGACTGGTTTCACCGTTACGTGCACTCGTGCTTAAAGGTGGCTGGCGGGTGTCTGTCTCTCTCACTTTAGCTGAATCGAGTGTGGCTATGCCCGGTCCTTGCGAAGGTTAAACAGCACTAACTTGACGAACTATCGTTGTGGTTTTTGATGCGTAGGTAAGAATGGTTCTTGCTAAGCCCGTAGCAGCCACGTAAAATTTGCAACAACAAAGTAGAGGATGTCTAACTTGTTTTTGCAGGGCATGTTGTGATGTGATATGGTCAAGACGTGATGCTATATTTTATTGTATGAGATGATCATGTTTTGTAACCGGTTATCGAAGAACTCGCAGGAGCCATATGGTTGTCGCTTTATTGTATGAAATGCAACGCGCCTCAGTAATTGCTTTACTTTATCACTAAGCAGTAGCGATAGTCGTAGAAGCAATAGATGGCGTAATGACAACGATGCTACGATGGAGATCAAGGTATCACGCCGGTGACGATGGTGATCACGACGGTGCTTCAAAGAAGGAGATCACAAGCACAAGATGATGATGGCCATATCATATCACTTATATTGATTGCATGTGATGTTTATCCTTTATGCATCTTATATTGCTTTGATTGACGGTAGCATTTTAAGATGATCTCTCACTAAATTATCAAGAAGTGTTCTCCCTGAGTATGCACCGTTGCGAAAGTTCTTCCTGCTGAGACACCACGTGATGATCGGGTGTGATAGGCTCTACGTTCAAATACAATGGGTGCAAAACAGTTGCACACGCAGAATACTCAGGTTAAACTTGACGAGCCTAGCATATGCAGATATGGCCTCGGAACACGGAGACCGAAAGGTCGAACGTGAATCATATAGTAGATATGATCAACATAGTGATGTTCACCATTGAAACTACTTCATCTCACGTGATGATCGGACATTGTTTAGTTGATTTGGATCACGTGATCACTTAGATGACTAGAGAGATGTCTGTCTAAGTGGGAGTTCTTTAGGAATATGATTAATTGAACTTAAATTTATCATGAACTTAGTACCTGATAGTATTTTGCTTGTCTATGTTTGTTGTAGATAGATGGCTCGTGCTGTTGTTCCGTTGAATTTTAATGCGTTCCTTGAGAAAGCAAAGTTGAAAGATGATGGTAGCAATTACACGGATTGGGTCCGTAACTCGAGGATTATCCTCATTGCTGCCTGAAGAATTATGTCTGGAAGCACCGCTGGGTGCGAACTGCTTCTTGATGCAACCGACGATGTTAAGAACGTCTCGCAGAGCAAAGCTGATGACTACTCGATAGTTCAAGGTGCCATGCTTTACGGCTTAGAACTGGTCTTCAATGACGTTTTGAACGTCATGGAGCATATGAGATGTTCCAGGAGTTGAAGTTAATATTTCAAGCAAATGCCCGGATTGAGAGATATGAAGTCTCCAATAAGTTCTATAGCTGCAAGATGGAGGAGAATAGTTCTCTCAATTAACACATACTCAAAATGTCTGGGTATAATAATCACTTGATTCAACTCGGAGTTAATCTTCCTAATGATAGTGTCATTGACATAATTCTTTAATCACTGCCACCAAGCTACAAGAGCTTCGTGATGAACTATAATATGCAAGGGATGGACAAGTCTATTCCCGAGATCTTCGTAATGCTAAAAGCCGCGGAGGTAGAAATCAGGAAGGAGCGTCAAGTGTTGATGGTTAACAAGACCACCAGTTTCAAGAAAAAAGGCAAAGGGAAAAAGAAGGGGAACTTCAAGAAGAACAGCAAACAAGTTGCTGCTCAAGAGAAGAAACCCAAGTCTGGACCTAAGCACTGAAACTGAGTGCTTCTCTTGCAAGCGACTAGACACCGAAGCGGAACTGCCCCAAGTATTTGGCGGATAAGAAGGATGGCAAAGTGAACAAAGGTATATGTGATATACATGTTATTGATGTGTACCTTACTAATGCTCGCAGATAGCACTGGTATTTGATATCGGTTCTGTTGCTAATATTTGCAACTCAAAGCAGGGACTACGGATTGCGAAGATGGCTAAGGACGAGGTGACGATGCGCGTGGGAAATGGTTCCAAAGTCGATGTGATCGCGGTCGGCACGCTACCTCTACATCTACCATCGGGATTAGTTTTAGACCTAAATAATTGTTATTTGGTGCCAGCGTTGAGCATGAACATTATATCTGGATCTTGTTTGATGCGAGATGGTTATTCATTTAAGTCAGAGAATAATGGTTGTTCTATTTATATGAGTAATATCTTTTATGGTCATGCACCCTTGAAGAGTGGTCTATTTTTATTGAATCTCGATAGTAGTGATACACATATTCATAGTGTTGAAACCAAAAGATGCAGAGTTGATAATGATAGTGCAAATTATTTGTGGCACTATCGTTTAGGTCATATCAGTGTAAAGCGCACGAAGAAACTCCATACTGATGGGCTTTTGGAATCACTTGATTATGAATCACTTGGTACTTGCGAACCGTGCCTCCTGGGCAAGATGACTAAAACGCCATTCTCCGGAACTATGGAGCGATCAACTGATTTGCTGGAAATCATACATACTGATGTTTGTGGTCCAATGAATGTTGAGGCTCGCGGCGGGTATCGTTATTTTCTCACCTTCACTGATGATTTGAGCAGATATGGGTATATCTACTTAATGAAACACAAGTCTGAAACATTTGAAAAGTTCAAAGAATTTCAGAGTGAAGTGGAAAATCATCGTAACAAGAAAATAAAGTTTCTACGATCTGATCATGGAGGAGAATATTTGAGTTACAAGTTTGGTTTACATTTGAAACAATGCGGAGTAGTTTCGCAACTCACGCCACCCGGAACACCACAATGAAATGGTGTGTCTGAACGTCGTAATCGTACTTTACTAGATATGGTGCGATCTATGATGTCTCTTACTGATTTACCGCTATCGTTTTGGGGTTATACTTTAGAGACATCCGCATTCACGTTAAATAGGGCACCATCAAAATCCGTTGAGACGACACCTTATGAACTGTGGTTTGGCAAGAAGCCAAAGTTGTCGTTTCTTAAAGTTTGGGGCTGTGATGCTTATGTGAAGAAACTTCAACCAGATAAGCTCGAACCTAAATTGGAGAAATGTGTCTTCATAGGATGCCCAAAAGAGACTATTGGGTACACCTTCTATCACAGATCTGAGGGCAAGATTTTCGTTGCTAAAATCGGATCCTTTCTAGAGAAGGAGTTTCTCTCGAAAGAAGTGAGTGGGAGGAAAGTAGAACTTGATGTGGTAACTGTACCTGCTCCCTTATTGGAAAGTAGTTCATCACAAGAACCGGTTCCTGTGACAACTACACCAATTAGTGAGGAAGCTAATGATATTGATCATGAAATTTCAGATCAAGTTTCTACTGAACCCCGTAGGTCTACCAGAGCAAGATCCGCACCATAGTGGTACGGTAATCCTATTCTGGAAGTCATGTTACTTGACCATGATGAACCTACGAACTATGAGGAAGCGATGATGAGCCCAGATTCCGCAAAATGGCTAGAGGGGCCATGAAATCTGAGATGGGATCCATGTATGAGAACAAAGTATGGACTTTGGTTGACTTGCCCGATGATCGGCAAGCCATTGAGAATAAATGGATCTTTAAGAAGAAGACTGACGCTGATGGTAATGTAACTGTCTATAAAGCTCGACTTGTTGCGAAAGGTTTTCGATAAGTTCAAGGGGTTGACTACGATGAGACTTTCTCACCTGTAGCGATGCTTAAGTCTGTCCGAATCATGTTAGCTATTGCTGCATTTTATGATTATGAAATTTGGCAAATGGATGTCAAAACTGCATTCTTGAATGGATTTACGGAAGAAGAGTTGTATATGATGCAGCCGAAGGTTTTGTTAATCCAAAAGGTGCTAACAAAGTGTGCAAGCTCCAATGATCCATTTATGGACTGGTGCAAGCATCTCGAGTTGGAATAAACGCTTTGATAGTGTGATCAAAGCATATGGTTTTATGAGACTTTTGGAGAAGCCTTGTATTTACAAGAAAGTGAGTGGGAGCTCAGAGCATTTCGATATTATATGTAGATGACATATTATTAATTGGAAATGATATAGAATTTCTGGATAGCATAAAGGGATACTTGAATAAAAGTTTTTCAATGAAAGACCTCGGTGAAGCTGCTTACATATTGGGCATCAAGATTTATAGAGATAGATCAAGACGCTTAATAGGACTTTCACAAAGCACATACCTTGATAAAATTTTGAAAAAGTTCAAAATGGATCGAGCAAAGAAAGGGTTCTTGCCGTGCTACAAGGTGTGAAGTTGAGTCGGACTCAATGCCCGACCACAAAGAGAAGATAGAGAGAAAATGAAAGACGTTCCTATGCTTCAGCCATAGGATCTATCATGTATGCAATGTTGTGTACCAGACCGACGTATGCTTAGCAATAAGCTTGGCGGAAGGTACCAAAGTAATCCAGAGTGGATAATCGACAGCGATCGAGAACATCCCGAAATACCGAAAAGGACTAAGGATATGTTTCTCGATATGGAGGTGACAAAGAGCTAGTCGTAAATGGTTACGCCGATGCAAGCTTTGACACGATCCGGACGATTCTAAATCGCAAACCGGATAATATTTTTATTAAACGGTGGAGCTGTAAGTTGGTGCAGTTCTAAACAAAGCGTCGTGGCGGGATCTACATGTGAAGCGAGTACATAGCTGCTTCGAAGCAAAGAAATGAAGGAGTCTGGATGAAGGAGTTCATTTCCGATCTAGGTGTCATACCTAGTGCATCGGGACCAATGAAGATCTTCTGTGACAATACTGGTGCAATTGCCTTGGCAAAGGAATCCAGATTTCACAAGAGGACCAAGCACATCAAGAGATGCTTCAATTCCATCCGGGACCAAGTCCAAGTGGGAGACATAGAGATTTTCAAGATACATACGGATCTGAATGTTGCAGACCCATTGACTAAGCCTCTCTCACGAGCAAAACATGATCAGCACCAAGACTCCATGGGTGTTAGAATCATTACTATGTAATCTAGGTTATTGACTCTAGTGCAAGTGGGAGACTGAAGGAAATATGCCCTAGATGCAATAATAAAGTTATTATTTATTTCCTCATATCATGATAAATGTTTATTATTCATGCTAGAATTGTATTAACCGGAAACATAATACATGTGTGAATACATAGACAAATACAACGTCACTAGTATGCCTCTACTTGACTAGCTTATTAATCAAAGATGGTTATGTTTCCTAACCATAGACATGTGTTGTCATTTGATTAATGGGATCACATCATTAGGAGAATGATGTGATTGACATGACCCATTCTGTTAGCCTAGCACTTGATCGTTTAGTATATTGCTATTGCTTTCTTCATGACTTATACATGTTCCTGTAACTATGAGATTATGCAACCCCCGTTTATCGGACGAACACTTTGGGTGCTACCAAACGTCACAACGTAACTGGGTGATTATAAAGGAGTACTACAGGTGTCTCCAAAGGTAAATGTTGAGTTGGCGTATTTCGAGATTAGGTTTTGTCACTCCGATTGTCAGAGAGGTATCTCTGGGCCCTCTCGGTAATGCACATCACTATAAGCCTTGCAAGCAATATAGCTAATGAGTTAGTTACGGAATGATGCATTACGTAATGAGTAAAGAGACTTGCCGGTAATGAGATTGAACTAGGTATTGGATACCAACGATCGAATCTCGGGCAAGTAACATACCGATGACAAAGGGAACAACGTATGTTGTTATGCGGTTTGACCGATAAAGATCTTCATAGAATATGTAGGAGCCAATGTGGGCATCCAGGTCCCGCTATTGGTTATTGACTGAGAATAGTTCTAGGTCATGTCTACATAGTTCTCGAACCCGTAGGGTCCGCACGCTTAACGTTACGATGATAGTTTTATTATGAGTTTATAAGTTTTGATGTACTGAAGTTTGTTCGGAGTCCCGGATGTGATCACGGACATGACGAGGAGTCTCGAAATGGTCGAGACATAAAGATTGATATATTGGACGACTATATTCGGACACCGGAAGTGTTCCGAGTGATTTCGGAGAAAACCGAGTCTTTGGAGGTTACTGGAACCCCCGGGAAGTATTGGGCCTTAGTGGGCCTCGAGGGGAGAGAGGGCAGCAGCCCAGAGGTGCCCCCATGAGGAGTCCGAATCGACTAGGGAGGGGCGCGCCCCTTTCCCTCTCCTCTCCCTCTCTTCCTTCCCCTTCCTCCTTTCTAGTGAGACTAGGAAAGGGGAGTCCTACTCCCACTAGGAGGAGGACTCCCCCCTCCTTGGCGCGCCCCTAGGGCCGGCCGGCCTCCCCCTTGCTCCTTTATATACGGGGGCAGGGGCACCCAAGAGACACACAAGTTGATCTACGGATCGTTCCTTAGCCGTATGCGGTGCCCCCCTCCACCATATTCCACCTCGGTCATATCGTCGCGGAGTTTAGGCGAAGCCCTGCGCCGGTAGAACATCATCATCGTCACCACGCCGTCGTGCTGACAGAACTCATCCCTGAAGCTTTGCTGGATCAGAGCCCGGGGATCGTCATCGAGCTGAACGTGTGCTGAACTCGGAGGTGCCGTACGTTCGGTGCTTGGATCAGTCGGATCGTGAAGACGTACGACTACATCAACCGCGTTGTCATAACGCTTCCTCTTACGGTCTACGAGGGTATGTGGACAATACTCTCCCCTCTCGTTGCTATGCCATCACCATGATCTTGCGTGTGCGTAGGAAATTTTTTGAAATTACTACATTCCCCAACACTTGCACTAGTGAAAGTATGAACCCTAGACCTTGTTTCCTACCATTGCAATATCGTTTACGCTCACTTTTATCATTAGTTACCTCGCTGTTTTTATAATTTCAGATTACAGAAACCTATATCTACCATCCATATTGCACTTGTATCACCATCTCTTCGCCGAACTAGTGCACCTATACAATTTTCCATTGTATTGGGTGGGTTGGGTACACAAGAGACTATTTGTTATTTGGTTGCAGGGTTGTTTGAGAGAGACCATCTTCATCCTACGCCTCCCACGGATTGATAAACCTAAGGTCATCCACTTAAGGGAAATTTGCTACTATCCTACAAACCTGTGCACTTGCAGCCCCAAAAATGTCTACAAGAAGAAGGTTGTGTAGTAGACATCAATACCCTTGTTCACTTTGCCATCCTTTTTATCCACCAAATATTCAGGGCATTTCCGCTTCTAGTGACCATTTCCTTTGCAGTAGAATCACTCAGTTTTAGGCTTTGGTCCAGCTTTGGGCTTCTTCGCGGGAGTGACAACTTGCTCGCCATTCTACATGAAGTTCCCTTTCTTTTCCCTTTGCCCTTTTCCTGAAACTAGCGGTCTTGTTAATCATCAACACTTGATGCTCTTTCTTGATTTCTACCTTCGTCGATTTCAGCATCACGAAGAGCTCGGGAATCGTTTTCGTCATCCCTTGCATAGTATAGTTCATCACGAAGTTCTACTAACTTGGTGATGGTGACTAGAGAACTCTATCAATCACTATCTTATCTGGAAGATTAACTCCCACTTGATTCAAGTGATTGTAGTACCCAAACAATCTGAGCACATGCTCACTGCTTGAGCTATTCTCCTCCATCTTTTAGCTATAGAACTTGTTGGAGACTTCATATCTCTCAACTCGGGTATTTGCTTGAAATATTAACTTCAACTCCTGGAACATCTCATATGGTCCATGACATTCAAAACATCTTTGAAGTCCCGATTCTAAGCCGTTGAGCATGGTGCACTAAACTATCAAGTAGTCATCATATTGAGCTAGCCAAACGTTCATAACATCTGCATCTGCTCCTGCAACAGGACTGTCACCTAGCGGTGCATCAAGGACATAATTCTTCTGTGCAGCAATTAGGATAAACATCAGATCACGGACCCAGTCCGCATCATTGCTACTATCATCTTCAACTTAGTTTTCTTCAGGACCACATATAAAACATAGGGAATTAACAACGCGAGCTATTGATCTACAACATAATTTGCAAAATATTATCAAGACTAAGTTCATGATAAATTAAAGTTCAATTAATCATATTACTTAAGAACTCCCACTTAGATAGACATCCTTCTAATCATCTAAGTGATCACGTGATCCAAATCAACTAAACCATGTCCGATCATCACGTGAGATGGAGTAGTTTTCAATGGTGAACATCACTATGTTGATCATATCTACTATATGATTCACGTTCGACATTTCGGTCTCAGTGTTCCGAGGCCATATCTGCATATGCTAGGCTCGTCAAGTTTAACCTGAGTATTCCGCGTGTGTAAAATTGTCTTACACCCATTGTATTTGAACGTAGAGCTTATCACACCCGATCATCACGTGGTGTCTCAGCATGAAGAACTTTCGCAACGGTGCATACTCAGGGAGAACACTTATACCTTGAAATTTAGTGAGAGATCATCTTATAATGCTACCGTCAATCAAGCAAAATAAGATGCATAAATGATAAACATCACATGCAATCAATATAAGTGATATGATATGGCCATCATCATCTTGTGCTTGTGATCTCCATCTCCGAAGCACCATCATGACCACCATCGTCACCGGTGCGACACCTTGATCTCCATTGTACCATCATTGTCATCTCTCCAACTATTGCTTCTACGACTATCGCTACCGCTTAGTGATAAAGTAAAGCAATTACAGGGCGATTGCATTGCATACAATAAAGCGACAACCATATGGCTCCTGCCAGTTGCCGATAACTCTGTTACAAAACATGATCATCTCATACAATAAAATTTAGCATCATGTCTTGACCATATCACATCACAGCATGCCCTGCAAAAACAAGTTAGACGTCCTCTACTTTGTTGTTGCAAGTTTTACGTGGCTGCTACGGGCTGACCAAGAATCTTCTTACCTATGCATCAAAACCACAACGATAGTTCGTCAAGTTAGTGTTATTTTCACCTTCTCAAGGACCGGGTGTAGCCACACTCGGTTCAACTAAAGTTGGAGAAATTGACACCCGCCAGCCACCTATGTGCAAAGCACGTCAGTAGAACTAGTCTCGCGTAAGCGTACGCGTAATGTCAGTCTGGGCCGCTTCATCCAACAATACGTCGAACCAAAGTATGACATGCTGGTAAGCAGTATGACTTGTATCGCCCACAACTCACTTGTGTTCTACTCATGCATATAACATCTGCGCATAAAACCTGGATCGGATGCCACTGTTGGGGAACGTAGTAATTTCAAAATTTTCCTACGCACACGCAAGATCATGGTGATGCATAGCAACGAGAGGGGAGAGTGTTTTCCACGTACCCTCGTAGACCAAAAGCGGAAGCGTTATCACAACGCGGTTGATGTGGTCGTATGTCTTCACGATCCGACCGATCCAAGTACCGAACGTACGGCACCTCCGAGTTCAGCACACGTTCAACTCGATGACGTCCCACGAACTCCGATCCAGCAGAGCTTTGCAGGAAAGTTCCGTCAGCACGACGGCGTGAGGACGGTATTGATGATGCTACCGACGCAGGGCTTCGCCTAAGCACCGCTACGATATTATCGAGGTGGAATATGATGGAGGGGGCACCGCACACGGTTGGGAGAGATCAACAAATCAACTTGTGTGTCTAGAGGTGCCCCCCTGCCCCCATATATAAAGGAGCAAGGGAGGAGGCGGACGGCCTAGAGGAGGGCGCACCAAGGGGGGAGACCTACTCCCACCGGGAGTAGGACTCCTCCTTTCCTTGTTGGAGTAGGAGAGGGGAAGGAAGGGAGAGAGAGAGAGGAAGGAAAGGGGACGCCGCCCCCCTCCTTGTCCAGTTCGCACTAGAGGGGGAGGGGGCGTGCGGCCTACCCTGGATGCCCCTCCTCTTCTCCACTAGGGCCCATGAGGCCCAATAAACCCCCGGGGGGTTCCGGTAACCCCCCGGTACTCCGGTATATGTCTGAAACCTTCTGAAACCATTCCGGTGCCCGAACATAGTCATCCAATATATCGATCTTTACGTCTCAACCATTTCGAGACTCCTCGTCATGTCTGTGATCATATCCGGGACTCCGAACTACCTTCGGTACATCAAAACATAAAAACTCATAATACCGATCGTCACCAAACTTTAAGCGTGCGGACCCTACGAGTTCGAGAACTATGTTGACATGACCGAGAACCAATAGTGGAACCTGGATGCTCATATTGGTTCCCACATATTCTACGAAGATCTTTATCGGTCAAATCGCATAACTACATACGTTGTTCCCTTTGTCATCGATATGTTACTTACCCGAGATTCAATCGTCGGTATCTCAATACCTAGTTCAATCTCGTTACCGGCAAGTCTGTTTACTCATTCCGTAATGTATGGTCCCGCAACTAACTCATTAGTCACAATGCTTGCAAGGCTTATAGTGATGTGCATTACCGAGAGGGCCCAGAGATACCTCTCCGACAATCGGAGTGACAAATCCTAATCTCGAAATATGCCAACTCAACAAGTACCTTCGGAGACACCTGTAGAGCACCTTTATAATCACCCAGTTACGTTGTGACGTTTGGTAGCACACGAAGTGTTCCTCCGGTAAACGGGCGTTGCATAATCTCATGGTCATAGGAACATGTATAAGTCATGAAGAAAGCAATAGCAACATACTAAACGATCAAGTGCTAAGCTAACGGCATGGGTCAAGTCAATCACATCATTCTCCTAATGATGTGATCCCATTAATCAAATGACAACTCATGTATATGGCTAGGAAACTTGACCATCTTAGATTCAACGAGCTAGTCAAGTAGAGGCATACTAGTGACACTTTGTTTGTCTATGTATTCACACATGTACTAAGTTTCCAGTTAATACAATTCTAGCATGAATAATAAACATTTATCATGAAATAAGGCAATAAATAATAACTTTATTATTGCCTCTAGGGCATATTTCCTTCATAGACCACCACCCTGCGCTGGCCCACAACATCCAAGCGCCGGATCCAGATGGATCCGGCCTGAACATGGCGGCACCCGCGACCACCCGATCTGAAGATCACGCAGCTAACACCTGGCCGTAGAGTCACATCCAAGCCGCAGCCGCCGCTCCGCATCGCCGGCGCCGCAACACGCCGCCGCTAGGATGCTCGCTCGCCGCGCCACCAGACCCCATGCTAGCCCGACGCCTCTTCGGGATCTGGTCGTCCCGTACCGCCCAAGACGCTTCAAGTATGCCCTACCACCACCCAACCAGCCGAGCTTTGCCCGGCGGCAATGTGGACGACGGTGTGGAGAGGTGGAGGCAGAGGAGGGACGAGGGGGGCGGTGGCTAGGGTTCCCCCTGGGTTGCCCGTGGGGGCGACACGAGGAGGAAGAGTGGGCAACACATTACTTGTTGATGTTGTTGCTGCTATCTATAGGCTATAGCTAGGGAAGGAGATAGAATCATGGAAGTACAACATGGCATCCACTGGGAGTTCCATGGCAGCGAGCCACTTGGTGGTACTGCGAGCAGCAACAATGATGTTGAAGGCGCAGGTGAAGAGGGATTTTTTGTCGAAAGAGACTACCTGCGCGAATGAATTGCCAAAAAGGACCACCTGCAGATGAATTTGATAAAAAGGACCCCCTCGGTCGTGGCGGCAGGCAACACGTGGCACCTGCCGCCAGGGATGGAGGCGGCGGGCCCTGCCGCCACTCCTGCAGGCGGCCTCCTGTGTAGAACATGTTTTCTACAGCGGCAGGAGCCGGGATAGAACGGGCCAGGCTAGGTGGGCCCTGCCACCACCATGCGAGGCGGCCAGCGCTGTGGCTACCTCTCCTAGGCCGACAGGCCGTGCTGCTCGTGGCCCAGCCGATGGGCCACGTCGCCACCGCAGGAGGCGGCATCCCTGTTGCTGCTGCACGCACGACAGCGACATAGAGATTCCCGTGTAGACGACATTGATTCCATGCCCGACAGCATCCGCTGTTGCAGATGGTGCCGATTCCGTGCCATTTCCTTTATTCACGCACCCTGATATTCATATGTTGCTGCCCGAGAATCACTCTGGCTTTTCTTATTTTGCCTCAGCAGATGCGACGGGACTGCGGGAATCACTCTGGCTTTAGCTTCAGTGGATGCGATGGCACTGCGAGAATCACTCACTCGCTGCGGGAATCCGAGGCTGTGGGAACCTGTTGTGCCGACACTACAAGGATCCTCTCCTTTTATATGGTATGCTTCTGCTCCGTGCGCAAGAACACTCTCTATGGCCTCGTTCCATATGTTAGTACTCTCTATTGTATCAATGTAAGTTGCGTCCATTAGTACCGACATGCGAGAAGATCTTAATACGGTAATTAAGAAAAAATTGCACTGTAATTGTTCATTGCATGTGGTATATTATTTCATGTGGTATGTCTATTAATAAGTCTATAGTTAGGAAACCGTAGGTCTACTTTGTTATGTCGCGATAATCTAAATTTTCTATGTTAAGATTACGTGCTAATGTACTTAATGCTGTATGTAATTAGGTAAAATAATTCATCTTAGTAGAAACAAGGAGGAGATGACGTGATTGAAGAAATTGTGTTTCCATCTTCGCTGTCCCTTCTGAGGTGATGACCACATACGTGCAAGTGCTATTTTCATACTTTTGACAGCAGACAGAAAAATCTGTGTGTAATATTGATGTTCATGTGGTAATAGGTTGACTTCGTTCATATAGTACTAGTGATGGATATTTATTGAAACTATTTCGACGCTTAATTGCATTCTCAAGCACATCCATATTGGAGCTGAGGTATAAATGACGCCGTAATTATGTTAATATTTTTTATATTGATGTACTGTTGTGAATAATGTGCATGCCGCTGCGAATATTATTATTTGTAAATGAATGATAAATATTGTATGATATGAAAAAAAATATTAAACCGGAATAAATTAAATGTTTTACTCATATGATATTAATATGTTATTATCTTACTATTATGTTAGTGGTTGTTTGGATAGCGAGTAATTACACTCGGTTTTGTCAAAACCTGTTGTAAGAAAGTTTTGTAGAAAACCAGTTTTTACTAATAGTCATTTTTCCAAAAGCTCAGTTTTTGCCAATTACCAGAACCAGTTTAGGATATTTTTGTGGTAGTCAAAGAAAAGCAAACAGTGTTTTAGGTTGTTATACGCTGGTAGACGAGTTTGAGAAAAAATAGATCTCTAAATTCTCGTTAACCAAACAACCCCTTAAAGTCGAAGCAAATGATTATAAAAACAAACTGAATATTTGTAACAAAAATACGGTTATTATTTTAGTCGTATGATATGTAAATGTTGTCATCGTACTACTACTAAATGTTCAGTTACTAATTATTTGAAATGTAAATATGGATGTGGGTTAGGTACTATGGAAAATTTGTTAGTGTACTATAGGGACATCTTACGCTACTGTCCTTTCGGGGTGGATGTGTCCTTTTGCGGGTCAACTACAGTTGTAGTGAGAGACATGGTGAACGTGGGTTACGCAACAGTCAGAAGGTGCATCCGAGTGGTGTTTGGCCCAGGGATGCAGGGGAAAAAATGACAATGGAGGCCTTCATCGTTGACGGAGGAAATGATGGGACAGTTGCCCGTTAGGGTTTGCGGCCTGTCACAGGTGATCAGTCGTGGGGGTCGTACATGAGTTTTGCAAGCAATCCCAATAACTCAATGTTTGGTCAGCCGATGGTGTATGTGGAGTTCATTTCAGTCACTGATGTTGCCGGATGCAGTAGCAGGAGTGGTGAGGTCAAGTTGGCCATCACATCAACCCCTAGCGTCGGCCAATTGGAACCGACGGGCGGCCAGCCTGTGTATGACACAGGATATTGGTCTGCGGCCGTTGACATGAGCGAACACGTGGAGGGATTGCCGGAGGCGCTGACGATCATTCTTCTGTGTCTTCGGAGTCAAGCGAAGAAGAAGATGTTCCTCCTAAGAGGGCGGTCGCGGCGTCACTGCAACCTGGGTTTTTACAAGATATGAGCATAACCAATGAATTTCACTCTGTTTTTGGCCTAGAAGCGGGGAGCCTCGAGGTTGGGCAGGTTTTCCCACACAAGAAGTCTGCTTACCAGGCAATGGATAGCTATGCAATTGCCCTCCACCGCCAGCATAGAGTGAAGCAGTCTGATAAAAAAGAGTTGAAGGTCATATGCATCCACACCGCAAAAGGTTGCCGCGGAAGAGTTCTCGCTAGACTGAAGCCTCGGGTATGTCAGTCGTGGCATATCACAAAAATAGTAAAGCATAGCTGTGAGCAAACTGAGACTCTTTCAAATCACTGCAATGTGACAGCAAGATGTGGGTGGCCTTCCGAACCTTTGAGGAGATACGAAAAGAACTTTTCAGGTTGCATGGAAGATGAAATAAGATAGAGCATAAGAGTATGTTTGCAGCAAAACATACTTTTTTATGGACTGACGACAGGAAGGACGAAGATGATATCTTCATGCCTAGCACCAAGGCCACAACTACTGCATCGTCGAAGGGCAAGAGTTTTGCATCGTCCAAGGGCAAGAGTTCTGCATCCTCGAAGGGCAAGAGTTCTGGATCCTCGAAGAGCAAGAGTTCTGCATCGACGGAGGATGACGATGGTGCCTTCATGTAGTTTTTAAGCAAGTCCAGTTCTACTGTTTATTTCGTATGTACTTGCATTATTAGTTTGTACTATCTTATTGTAGGGCATTATGTTCTATCTTAATTTCATTTTTATAGTTTTTGCACGACGTTCGATAATTAGTGGAGGGAGAGAAAATGCCACATTTTATTCTAAAACTATTTTTTTCGTTACTACCGGTACAACTGAAAATAAGATACATCATACTATTGAAATAAAGCTACATTTAACTACTGGAATAAAGCTACATGCAGAAATTAAGATACAAACAATTGCAAAATTTAAAATACTACCACAGGAATGCAGAAATTAAGATACAAACAATTGCAAAATTTAAAATACTACCACAGGAATCTACTGAGTCCAGCGTGGATATTTTCCTTTTCCATCGCCAGCTTCTTCTGCTGCCTTAGTCTCACGAGCCCTTTCTTTCTTTCTTTGTCTCTCCGCCTCACGAGCCTCCTTTCGCTGTCATTCCTGCTCCTCCATGCGACAAGCCTCTTCCTTGTTTTTCTTTCCTAAATCCTGAAAAAAACGGTGTTGCTCCACATAGTATTCTTTCAACTCTCTCTTGCTCTGCTTTCTCCTCAGCTTCCGCCTTCTCAGGTCGCTCTTCCGCATAGAAACTATTCCATGCACGGACACTTCTTTCACAAATCTCAGTCACTGCCCAAGTCGGCATCTCCGTGTCAATCCAACGATAGTACATGCACAGAGGCGGAGGAGACTACAACAAGAAACAAGAATGTTATTAAAGACTCAATCAAAATACCAACAATATTTATTCGTGATGATTAAAGCATACCGGAGGCTTGTCGTACTCTGAAATAGCTACAGGTGGATCTTCCTCATAATTGGCGCACATGAAAAACTTCATGCCCAACCAATCTCAAAAATCCGTCACCTCCTTCACCTTGCAAAGATCGTCGCACCAACACCGCAGGACTGCCACCCCCGGAGGCAAACTTACATTCTTCATTTTCCTCGGTCTAATGCTTTGATCCGAGCAAGGCAAAATCATACCGACTGAAAAAATGTGTTACACACTTTGCGCAGTGGAGATTTCGAGAATGGCTGGACGAGGATGACGAGAGCCTCGGTGTCTCTTTTTATAGGCTCAGACAACAAATGATGGCGAGAAAATAGGCACGAACAGACGTTTAGGCGGGAAATACACGTGCAAAACAGTGCTGACTGATTGATGCGGTCGCATCCTCTGAAGCAAAAGTAGAGCCGAGTGACTGATGCGGTCGCGTCCGCTGAAGCAAAAGTAGAGCCGAGTGACTGATGCGGTCGCGTCCGCTAAAGCAAAAGCCGGCGGAGTGAGTGATTCCCCCCAAAGCAACTAGTGCAGAGGAGCACCGCTGAGTGTCGGCACAAGCGGTAAAAAGTGCACAGATTCCCGCCCGTGAAAATCAGCACCGTCTGCACGGGAATCATCGCCGTCTGCGTCGATGTCGCACGTGCAGCAGCAAAAGGGATGCCGCCTGCTGCGGTGGCGGCGTGGCCCACCGGCTGGGCCCGCAAGCAGCACAGCCTGTCGGCCTGGGAGCGACAGCCGCAGCGCTGGCCGCCTCGTACGGTGGCGGTAGGGCCCACCTGGCCTCACCCATTCCGTCTCGGCTTCCGGCGCCGGCGCTGTAGAAAACACTTTCTACATAGGAGGCCGCCTGCGGGCGTGGCGGCAGGTGCCACGTGTCGCCTGCCGCGCCTGCCGCCACGGTCGAGGGGGTCTTTTTTGTCAAATTCATCTACAGGTGTTCCTGTTTGGTAATTCGTTCATGCAGGCAGTCTCTTTCGACAAAAAATCGGTGAAGAAGGTGGGAATGGTATACTCTGCTGGGTGGTATTTTGATCTCATGTCACACATTTTACTATGTTTGTTTTTATTACATGTAATTTTATTAATTATTTATATATACTTGCCGTATCGCATATTGCTGTTTCTAGAAATTGCCGTATCCCGTATCTCTATCGCCGTATCGGTGTCGCCGTATCGCTGCAAGGTAGTCTGGTCCACGACTCCCACCAGCCCCGCCCTCGCAGGCTCGCACATGCCACGGCCTCTGTCCGCATGCAGAAACCGTTTCCTTTGCAAACTCGGTTTTCACCGCGATCGCCCACCCGCGCAAGACAAGCTGACAGGTGAACCGCGCACGATTTCACCCTGCCGAGCGCCGATGATCGCCCTCCGGCAGCAGCCGGCAGCCGTGGCGGCAAGGTGCGTGCGTCGTACTACCACCACTGTAGCTGCACCGTCGCCGTCGATCACCTTTACCGTCAATGCGGAGCTCGCGCCCCACGCGGTTGACCGGTGTGCAGTGCGGCTGGGGCAGCCCGGTGCCGAAAAGGAAACCGAGGATGGGGCTCATGTGTCGCCCCCTCGCCGTGCAGCGTCCTCTGTTGCGTGATATGCCACTGTGGCGTGTCGAGAGGGGCCAATCATTGTAAGGACGTCAATGGCGACCAGCAGTAGCATTCGAAACCTCTGCCTTCCTGTGATGTTGTAGATAGGGACCCCGTTGGGTGGCCCTGCAAATTCAATCCTCGGTGCTGTGGCTTCAGCGCTTGCCAACAGTTGACCTGGAATGATACGATGCGATGCGGTAGCCGACATGTTTTGAAATTGTCCGGGCGCAAGTGTTTTGGCTGCCGGTCGAGCTCAAATAGAGCCGGATTCCGAGTCCTCTTCACGAATTTTACAAGCTTGCGGTAACTCTAATTTTTGAAGCATGCCATTTCGACTTGCTGTCATCTGTCCCATGCACATTCTCAGCATCTAAGATGAGCAGCATCATGCCAAAGAACAGATTACTTGTGCTGTAAACGAACAGCGAGCTTCCCTCAACGTCGGGCAGCAGTACAACAGCATAGTGGAGTTGGTGAGAACCAGATGCTTAGGCCGTTAAGGGGAGACTGTTCCTTGGCCAGTGTGTTGTGGCTGTGTCAATGTCAAAAAGGCAGCGCGTTCTACTGCTCATGGGAGGTGAAAGTGTTCGCACACCAACACGCCAATAATTTATCGCACTGGCAAAATAACCCTACTGCACTCCCTCGCTGGCGCTGATGTGTTTTGAATTGGGATCTCTGAATTCTGTCTCTCCGGCTTGCCACCTCGAGCTTCGGATCAGTTCGAGGAGAGAGCCATACAGACGCCCACGTATATGTAATGTGCTCGTCGGCCACCATGGAGGAGCTGCTCTCCCCACATGGATCAACGATTATGTGGTGATCAAAGCAACGGTCCATTTTTAGGTAACTCGTATATGCCCCACTATTTTCTTCAGGAAAAAAATTAATCTATTCATCAAACATCATGACAGTACAAAGAACAATAGAAGTAACCGAAATTACACAAGGTTTATAAATCATCTAGCGACGACCACAAGCACTGGAGCAAGCCGAAGGCGCGTCACCGTCATCATCCCTCCCTCATCGAAGCCGGGCAATTCTTGATGTATGTTGTAGTAAACAGCCGGAAAGTCATCGTGCTAAGACCCCAAATGACCATCGTGTATGAATAGCAACCGTCACCGGTGATGAGAAGCGTAGATCGGAAAGACCCAACCTGTAGACACACAAGCATAAACAGACGAACACGGAATCCATATAGACCCACCGAAGACAAACACCGACCGATTCCCGCTAAATCCGCCGGAGGCACACCTTCATGTGCCCTCCGACAACGCTAAACACACCACCAGGCAAGGGCTAGGTGGGGAGAATGTTATTCCATTTTTAGGAAGGCCCACCGCCGCGGCCTCTGAGCGGGACATAAACCCGAACATACTCGGGAAAAACACCTAAAAACGGAGCTGGAGCCCTCCCACCGGCAAGGGTTGGGATCCACCGACCACCGCGCCTCCATGGTTGTAAGGCCGGAGGAAGCGAGGAAGATCGGAGGCAGTGCCGTCGGGAGGTGTGGAAACCATAGTTGCTAGAGTCGACCGTGGGGAGAAGGAAAACGATTCGTGAGATGCCCCAATATTTACAGAGGTATTTACGTTATTACTTAAAATTATTTTTTTAGAAACCTTGAATGCAAGTGCATGTTTCGTTGTTAATACATCCTCCTTTCAAAAAAATGAATTTCTAGATTTATCCTAGGTCACACTCTGTTTGCTTTGATCAAGTTTGTAGAAAAAAAATACTAATATCCACAACATCAAATATATACAGTATGAATATATAATTTATGATGAATGTAATGTGAAAGTAATTTGGGTTGTACATGCTGGTATATTGTTTTATATACTTGGTCAAAAAAATGATTTAATTAAGACAAACCTAGAACTTTAACTATTTGGAACGGAGGAAGTATTTAACAAAGGAGAATAACTAATATTTTCAAAAAAAAAGTATATGCCTAGCTTTAAAATAAAGAAGCCCTTACAACTAACAGTACAACACAACACTCTCGCAGTAAAGAAAGAAAAACACTGACATGATATAAGGGTGCTCAGGACAAAACAAAGAGTCATTGAGACCTTCCAACATGATCGGAGGACCGATGCAGAGAAGGAGGCCAACTCGGGGAGGATACTAGCCATCAATGGAGGCCATGCCTTTGCCATCACCCAGGCGCCCGACACAACATCACTATCCAGTTCCATCGCTGAAGGAACCCCCTCTGCTCCCTTGCCATGGTTCGAAGGGTAGTGCACCATCAAACGATGGAAATGCTCACCCTAGAGCCTAGATGGACATTGGCGCCAAGACCCAATGGGAGGCATCCGAGCATAACCAATGATCTAGTGTAACATGTAAAACAATGATGAACAGTGGTCAAGTCACAAATATCATGTCAGCTCTATATGATGCAAAGCAAATGACAATGAAAACATAAGTCATGTAAAGTAAAAAAATGAAAGTTACATGGAAATATATCTCGGAATAGCATGGAAATGCCATAATGGGTAGGCAGGCCCATATCCCGTGCATGTATAGAATGTACGATTACATAGGGCCTCACGGGATTGGGGCCCCACTTTTATCAGTTCAGCTAACACTACTCTGTAGTACTCCCTTCGTCCCACAATATAATACGTTTTTACAAGCTATGTTAGCTTGCAAAAACGTCTTTGTTGGGAAACACAATAGAAAACAAAAAAATATCACCCTATGATCACGATCCCAGGAACACTATGAAGATGCATTAGAGGTTTAGATTGGATCATTGCCAACTTCGAGTTGCACCAGAAGAAGAGTTGGTGTAGATCGTTGATGAAGTCCCATGAACCGTTCACGAACGATCCCTCAAACTAAGACCAAAAACATGACCTCTCTACGGATTGCAGGCATTCGGGCTTCACGATCCGGCAGCGCTTCGCTATCCATAGCTAATCATCGCCAAAAAATTAGAGGAAGAAGAAGAGAACCACACGGGGCTTCTCTATTATGAGGATTAGAGATAATTAGGTCTAGCTCTAATCTAGTCTAGATCAAATCTAAATTAGAATTAGAACTAGAGAACTAGAGGAGGCTCCAAAACTTGTGTGACTCAAGGGGCAAAATCCTCTAGTATATATGGGTGTAGAGAGAGAGAGAGAGAGAGAGGTGCCACCTCAGGGAGGAGGACTTCCCTCCTTGGTGCGAAGGCCTAGGGGAGGAGGAGGAGTCCTTCCTCTCTCATTCGGCCCCATCTAGCTTGTCATAAAAGCTAGGGGAGCCCCCACTTGTTATTGGGCCCTAAGGCCCAATAACTCTTCACCACTAGGCCTTTTAGTATTTTCTTTAGACCGTTGATATTAAATATATTCTAAAAGCCTCCTATCAGTATTAGAACCTTTTAATATTTTCTTTAGCCAACTGCATAGAAGATCGCAACCCACAAGTCAAAACATTTTACAAATACTTTATAGTCTACACTGGGCTTACTATGAGACCTATTACCATCTAAGGGAAGTGTTTTGCCAAGCCTAAGTCCGTTGCGCATTCCCGACCCATGCTACGTGAGCGGTTACTTACAATGTCCTTCAATTTCGACCCCTTACAACCAGTTCCACTAAAATGAATGAAGAGTATTGACGTGTATGACCTTCCAACACCTCTTCACTACTCTATCCAAGTACTTCTACCAACACATTCATTGATTACTCACATGTTATCACAAAACAATTGCAAGGAATCTAGTTATAAACTTCAATGGTCTTCAAGCTCATGCAAGTTTACCACCAATGTGTACCTATTACTCTTAATACCAATGTATAATTCAGGCAAACAACCAATTGCTATTCAAATCTCTAAAAGGATATAAGTGAAGCAAGAGGGTCCTAATCTTTCCTATAAAAGCATGCTTTTCTACCGTTCTCTAACATATATAAGTGAAGCAAAACAACAATACTACAATTACCACAACTCAAAAGATATAAGTGAAGTGCATAGAGAATTCTAAAAATTTATGACTCAAGTATGTCTCTTCCAATGTGTATGACCACAACATGATGATTGTAATGATGTAGGCCGTCCTTGCAGACATGGAGCGTGCGGAAGAGCATGTTCTCAATTTCAAGAGATCGATCAAGGGGCATCGAGAGCTCAATCGTAATAGGGCACGCGACCATTTGACACTGATGGACAACTAATTGCCCCTAATGCCCTATTCCCTGGCAATTTTTGCAAGTGCTTTCGGATGTGAAAAAATGCCTTTCATGGTCTCTACCATGGTGTACAGTCCTTTGACAACTACTTCGTCTTAAAGAAGGATGTCGTAGAAAGGATTGGGTTACCTGGTTATCAGAAGTGCACGACCACATTGGATGCTTCCATATGGCACGCTCGCTGATTTGTGGGACAAATACCTATGGATGTTGGAGAGCACATGTGGAGACATCATGGTCAGATTTACTACTGTCGTTGTCTCGGTGTTTGGACCTCGGTACCTGAGAAAACCAACTTTCTTAGATATCGAGAGGATCTCGACAATGTCTGAAGTGAGGGTGGCCAGATTTGCTCGAATCTATTGAGTGCATGCATTGGCAACAAAAGAGCTGCCAAAAAGCTTTACAAGGGCAATATCAGGGTCATGTTAAGAAGCCCACCATCATTTTTGAAGCAGTTGCATCACACAATCTTTCGATTTAGCACGCTTTCCTTGGCATGCTCGGGTCTCACTATGACATTAATGTGATACAGCGATCACCATTATTTGCTAGGTTGACCACTAGTAGGGAAAACCCTAGTAGTGGTGCGGGGAGGCTAGTAGCGCGGGGGGGCCATGCTACTCCTATGGTACTACAGCTAACTTTTAGCAGTAGCGCGTGTATCACCCAACGCTACTGCTAATACGGTTATCAGTAGCGCTGGGTTGGACCGGCGCTACTGCTAAGTAGTAGCAGCACGGGCTGTTGCCCCGCGCTACTACTATTCATCCGTATTTCATTCTTCTGTAATATACAGTATTTATACACCGTTATACAAATTTTTATACAGTAGCAATAAGAGATTGTTATATCATTATGATCATGATGACTTATTATATCAGTGGGTGGAAGAAACACGAATTAGATTCATGTGGATGGATCCAGTCACTTTGGATCCATCCACTCGAATCTAATTCGTGTTTCTTCCACCCACTGATATAGTAAGTCATCACAATCATAATAACAAATCATCATCATCATCATCATCATCATCATCATCATCATCATTAGCAGCAGCATAGTCATATAAGAACTCATCATCATAAAAACAACTCATTATCATCTATGAGTCATATAACAACTCATCATTCTAATACATTCTAGCACATAACTCATCATCATAATAATAACAACTCCTCCTCATCATCATAGTCATAACCAACACTAGCTAATTGTTCTTAGCACATGATGAGTACTACCTATGACCGCTCCTCTCTCTTAGGTAAAATAACATAAAATTAAAGGAAATATACCTTAGAGGCAATAATAAAGTTGTTATTTTATATTTTCTTATTCATGATAAAGGTTTATTATTCATGCTATAATTGTATTAATTGGAAACCTAAATACATGTGTGAATACATAAACAAATATGGCAGGGGGGCACGCCACTTGGGAGGACCCCAAGTAGGATTCGGCCTACTTGGGGCGCCCTCCTGGGTGCTCCCTCCTCTCCCCATATATATATATATATATATATATATATATATATATATATATATATATATATATATATATGTGGAAGGGGCGCCTAGCACACCTAGACAATTACCTAGCCGTGTGCGGCGCCCCCCTCCACCATTTACACCCTCGGTCATATTTTCATAGTGCTTAGGCGATGCCCTGCAAAGATCACTTCACCATCACCATAAACACACCGTCATGTTGTCGGAACTCATATACTACCTCGCGGCTTGCTGGATCAAGAAGGCGGAGGACGTCACCGAGCTGAACGTGTGTAGAACACGGAGGTGTCGTATGTTTGGTACTTGATCGGTTGGAGCGCGAAGAAGTTCGACTACATCAACCGCGTTGTTAAATGCTTCCGCTTACGGTCTACGAGGGTACGTAGACACACTCTCCCCTTCGTTGCTATGCATCTCCATGGATAGATCTTGCGTGTGCGTAGAATTTTTTTTGTTTTCCATGCAACGATTCCCAACAGTAGTGGCATCATGAGCCAAGTCTATGCGTAGATGATATGCACGAGTAGAACACAAAGAGTTGTGGGCGGTGATAGTCATGCTGCCTACCACCAACCTTACATGTCCACGGACATGAGACCGGTTCCACTGACTGACATGCGACTAGTTTTGCATAAAGGTGGCTGGCGGGTGTCTGTTTCTCCTACTTTAGTTGAATCAAATTTGACTACGGCCGGTCCTTGAAGAAGGTTAAAACAACAAACTTGACGAATCACCGTTGTGGTTTTTGCCGTAGGTAAGAGCGGTTCTTGCTAGAAGCCCATAGCAGCCACGTAAAACTTGCAACAAAAAATAGAGGACGTCTAACTTGTTTTTGCAGGGTATGTTGTGATGTGATATGGTCATGACATGATGTGATATACGTTATTGTATGAGATGAGCATGTTTTGTAAGATATCAGGCAACCAGCAGGAGCCTTATGGTTGTCTCTTTATTGTAGGAAATGGGAACGCCATGTAATTGCTTTACTTTATCGTTATGAGTTAGCAATAGTTGTAGAAGCAATAGTTGGTGAGACGATCACGACGCAACGATGGAGATCAAGGTGTCGAGCTGGTGACGATGGAGATCATGACGATGCTTTGTAGATGGAGATCAAAAGCACAAGATGATGGTGGCCATATCATGTCACATATTTTGATTGCATGTGATGTTTATCTTATATGCATCTTATTTTGCTTAGAACGACGGTAGCATTATAAGATGATCCCTTCACTAAACTTCAAGGTAAAAGTGTTCTCCCCGAGTATGCACCGTTGCTACAGTTCGTCGTTTTGAGACACCACGTGATGATAGGGTGTGATAGACTCTACGTTCACATACAACGGGTGTTAGACAGTTTTACACATGCAGAATACTTGGGTTAAACTTGACGAGCCTAGCATGTATAGACATGGCCTCGGAACACTTGACACTGAAAGGTCGAACGTGAATCATATATTAGATATGATCAACATAGAGATGTTCACCATTGATGACTACCCCATCTCACGTGATGATCATACATGGGTTAGTTGATTTGGATCACGTATCACTTAGATGACTTGAGGGATATCTATTTAAGTGGGGTTCTTAAGTAATTTGATTAATTAAACTTAAATTTATCATGAACTTAGTCCATATAGTATTTGCAAATTATGTTGTAGATCAATAGCTCGCGTTGTAGCTTCCCTATTTTTGATATGTTCCTAGAGAAAATTAAGTTGAAAGATGATAGTAGCAATGATGCAGACTGGGTCCGTGATATGAGGATTATCCTCATTGCTGCACAGAAGAATTATGTCCTTGATGCACCGCTAGGTGACAGACGTATTCCAGGAGCAGATGCAGACGTTATGAACGTTTGGCTAGCTCGATATGATGACTACTTAATAGTTTAGTGTGCCATGCTTTACGGCTTAGAACCTGGAATTCAAAAACGTTTTGAACGCCACGGAGCATATGAGATGTTCCAAGAGCTGAAATTGGTTTTCAGAATCATGCCCGTGTCGGGAGGTATGAGACCTCTGACAAGTACTTTGCCTACAAGATGGACAAGAATAGCTCAGCCAGTGAGCATGTGCTCAGAATGTCTGGGTACTACAATCGCTTGAATCAAGTAAGAGTTAATCTTTCAGATAAGATAGAGATTGACAAAGTTCTCTAGTAACTGTCACCAAGCTACTTGAACTTCCTGATGAACTATAATATGCAAGGCATGACAAAAACGATTCCTGAGCTCTTTGCGATGCTGAAATCGGCGAAGGTAGAAATCAAGAAAGAGCATCAAGTGTTGATGGTTAACAAGACCACTAGTTTCAAGAAAAAGGGCAAGGCAAAGAAAGGGAACTTCAAGAAGAATGGCGAGCAAGTTGTCACTCCCGTGAAGAAGCCCAAAGCTGGAGCTAAGCCTGAAACTAAGGGCCTGTTCTGAAGTCCTCCAACTTCCGAAAACTCCACAAATCCAGCTTCTTTTCGTGGCTTCTTGCTCCATGTAGCGAGTTCCTTTCGCTCGGGAATTAAACCAGCTTCTACTTCGCCATCTTGAGCTAACAGCGGTTGTTGGGCTATCAACCACCATATTGGGCCGGCTAGAACCAGCCCAGGATGGCTGCCGAGGGGAGACGTGGTACCTGTTCGTAGCGACAGTTGGCTCTCGAGGGGATGAATGTTTTCTTTCGTGTGGCCGGGTGAAACGTTATACTTTGCGGTGGCATTTCGGCTGTAATATGGGTGAACTCCAGATTCTCGTTTTTGTGAAGCTGGACTGGCCTCGCTCTATATTTTTGCACTAGGATCGACCACAACATTGTGAAGCTAGCTTCTTGCTGTTATTTCGTTCGGCTCAGCTCCACATGAGGATTTTGTGAAGTGTGGAGTGGGAGGACTTCAGAACAGGCCCTAAGTGCCTCTATTGCAAAGGATAATCACTAGAATCGGAACTGCCCCAAATGCTTGCCGGATAAGAAGGATGGCAAAGTGAACAAAGGTATATTTGATATACATGTTATGGATGTGTACTTACTAGTATTTGTAGTAGCCCCTGGGTATTTTATACTGTTTTAGTTGCTAAGATTAGTAGCTCGAAACAGGAGTTGTAGAATAAGTAGAGACTAGTTAAGGGCGAGGCGACAATGTGTGCTGGAAATGATTCCAAGGTTGATATGATCACCATCACACACTACCTCTACCTTCGGGATTAGTGTTGAACCTAAATAAATGTTATTTGGTGTTTGTGTTGAGCATGAATATGATTTGATTATGTTTATTGCAATACGGTTATTCATTTAAGTCAGAGAATAATTGTTGTTCTGTTTACATGAATAAAACCTTCTATGGTCATACACCCAATGTAAATGGTTTATTGAATCTCGATTGTAGTGATACACATATTCATAATATTGATGCCAAAGGATACAAAGTTGATAATGATAGTGCAACATACTTGTGTCAGTGCCGTTTAGGTCATATTGGTGTAAAGCGCATGAAGAAACTCCATGCAGATGGACTTTTGAAATCATTTGATACTTGCAAACCATGCCTCATGGGCAAGATGACTAAAACTACGTTCTCCGGAACAAAGGAGCGAGCTAATGACTTATTGGAAATAATACATACCGATGTATGCGGTCCGATGAGTGTTGAAGCAATGCGGCAGGTATCGTTATTTTCTAACTTTCACAGATGATTTGAGTATGTATGGGTATATCTACTTGACGGAACACAAGTCTGAAACATTTGAAAAAGTTCAAAGAATATCAGAGTGAAGAGGAGAATCATCGTAAGAAGAAAATAAAGTTTCTATGATCTGATCGCGGAGGCGAATATTTGAGTTACGAGTTTGGCCTTCATTTAAAACAACGTGGAATTGTTTCACAACTCACGTCACCTGGAACACCACAGCATAATGGTGTCTCTGAATGTCGTAAACATACTTTATTAGATAGGTTGTTCCTATGTATAGCAAAATAACCTAAGGTTCATACACACCTAGAGTTCACATATACGAACAAAATTAGTAAAATTCTGAAACTATTGCACTTGCTAATTCATCCAACACATTCAGAGATACCTAGCTAATTTGTTCAATTCATCCATTCATTCAAATATACATTCAAAAGAAATTCAATTGAGAGGAGAGGGAGGTGCTCACGATGGGCAGGGCGGGGCCGAGAAGGGGACGGAGAGGGCCGGTGCAAGGGATGGCGATCGGAGCAACGCAGTGTGGTGGCAAGCCGACGAGCGTGCGGGGGAGAGAGTGGAGAGGGAGAGTGAGGTTGGCCGCGGGAAGAGGATAAGATGGGTTTGGTAGTAGTGCGGGGATTGGGCCACTGTTACTGCTAAGCCTATTAGCTGTAGCCCGGTATTAGTGCCCACTCTGCTTCTACATGGGGGCCCGGGCTGGCCACAGTAGCAACACGGGTGACGGATCTCACGCTATTGCTAATGGGCTTAGCAGTAGCGCGGGCAAGGGACCCGTGCTGCTACTGTGGCCAGCCTGTGGGGCACTATGGAGCCCACTTAGTAGTAGCGCGCGTCTGGTGGGTCGGCGCTACTGCTAAAGGCCACATGCAGCGCCGGTCTTAGGCCCACGCTACTGCTAATTAGCAGTAACGATGCGCATTAGCCCCACGTTGTTGTTACCTGTCTACCTATAGGGTTTTCCCTAGTAGTGGACTGAAGGGAAAGCTCCTCCTTGACACTATATAGTTAATGGGTATGAATACAACATGGGCTACTATCTGGTCGACAATATGTATCCTTCGTGGGCTACCTTTGTCAAGACCATCTCTGGTCCAATTGGTCATAGAATCTCACTTTGCTCAAAGACAAGAAACAGTTAGAAAGGATGTTGAGAGGGCATTTGGAGTTCTGGATGCCCGTTTTGTAGTTGTTCGTGGGCCTGCTAAACAATGAGAGCGAAGACCTTGTAGGAGGTGATGACATGTTGTGTGATCATGTACGACATGATTGTGAAGAATGAGGGCGAGGATTTTGTCGCGGGTCTTGTATTTGAGGACATGGATGAGCCTATCGAACTTCTAGTGCAGAATCTGGCCACATTTGATGAGTTTGTTCAAATGCATCAATAAATTCTGCATCGAGCAACTCATGAGCAACTGAAGGAAAATTTGATTGAGCAACTGTGCTAGTTAAATTCAAGTTGATCTACTATAATTTGAATACTTTTTATTGTAATATTTAAATTAGAACTATTGTTGCATCGAATAATTTTAGGTAAACTGAAACTAGATATGCGGTAATTTTGAGTGTGCAGACTGAAAAAATGGGGGACGTATGTATGTGGTTACGGTCCGCGGAGGGATGCGGTATCCGATTTAGAGGTCAGCATTGGAGATGCCCTTAGGAAGTTTATCCGGACACAACATTGTGTTGCTAATGATGAGCTTGACTTGGAAATTTCAAGTTATTTTTGGTGCATTGATCTCTCATGCATTGGAGCAAAAGAAGATGTTATCTCGAGAGTGTTGACACTACCACTTAGCATCTCGAAAGATCTGTCAACGAGGGGTGGATCAAGTGGTCTGATCGAAGCAATCCCAATAGAAAGGCCATGTCATCTCTCACATTGTCTATTGGTTGGAAGGACTATTTAGAATGAAAGGAACGTCCGGATCTTTCGCCACAAGAGCAGGTACCCAAAGGTCTAGTTAAACAACATTGAGGACGAGGTCGAACTATAGACCGCCGCCGGCGCGAAAAAACTGGGAATAATTGTACCACGAGAGTTGTTCCTTTTGTGTCCGGGACTTGCAATGAAACCCTTTTCTCCTCTTCAGTAATATATGATGCAAATCTTTTACCTTTATTTCATAAAAAGATTAGCGACCAATGAAACGGAGCGAGAGCCTGTTTGGAGATTAGCAATCAATGCAATTCATTTATCGCTTCAGAAACAAGGTGACATACTACTGTGGCGGCAGTAGATTATATGTATTGAGAAGTTGAAACTAATAGAAAGCTCGGTGCAACGGTGGTGACAGGGGATGCCTGATTACCTGAGTTACTAGTGCCCGTTGATGGAGATGATGAGCACTATAGGCTTGGAAGACCATAAGAGTAAGTACAATAGAGTGACGTAGACGGGTTATAAAAGATGCCACCTCAAATTTATGTCTAGTTGGAGGAGAGAGAAGAGGGAGGGGCTACAACGTTATAGTGGACTGTAACACGAGCCCCAACAACCTTTGGCGAGAGAAAAATTTGGACCATATATTGTATGACATACTAGTATGGCTAATTAGTATATGAATAGACTATTAGATTGGCTATAAGTGACATGACAACTCCATATAGCTGACTCTTGGCTTATGCTATTAACCATGCTCTAAGGCGACAGTCCTTTAGGCTGATATATAGCGTGACTGTGCGAGTGTGAAAAGTCGTGCGTTCTACTAGTACTGCTCATCACAAAAGGCATTGCGTGGTGAAAGTTGCCAATAATTTCGTGCCGATTCCCGCAAACATCCTCTGAAACGAAGAATCTACAGACATCTCGGCGAGCTGTAAGAATGCTCTACCCCGTCGGCCTCCTGCGTGGTAGCCCCGGTAACAATTTATCCATCTCCGCTGGACTGACTCTCCCTGGCGCCCAACATCCTTCCAAAGTTCGGGATTCGTGAGCCGTGACTCCAAGAACAACTGTGAGCGGCTCCCCAGAAACAACAGCAAAAGGTTGCGTCTACAGCCCGGAGTAGGTAGCCATTTGTAAATGACACGATCGACGGCTCACCTGTCACCACTCATGCATGGAGCACATGGGGGCACAATGCACCTAGATAATCTAGAGCACGAGTACGTAGATGCGTCGCCGAGCACCGCACAGGGCGCAAGAAGGCCTTTTTCCCCGGCCGCGCTACCGCTGCCCCTCCTCCACATAGGTCGCCACCACTAGTCAGTAGTCAGTCCTCTAGCGCCAACGCATCGCCCAATCATCAACTGGGCAGGTAAAGGCCATGGCAAGGCAGCAAGATACTCCTACTCCACTGCGCCAACGTTTTCACCGAGACGCGTATGCGCAGCAGCAGCAGCACGAGCAGCTTTGCAGGGGCCATCGCAGCGTAGAGTCCGAGTGGTCACAGCAGCCGAGCTACTAGTACTAGCTCCTCCCGCAGCGCGCACAAAGGCGAGTAGATTGATAGATCGATCGATATGGAGGTGACTGGCGAGCGGTGAAATTTAGCTCCTTTTTGCGCGTGTTTGCATTGACCGCTCGCTCATCGAGCAAAGATGATGAGGATTAGGGGGTGGAAAAGGGTCATCGACGAGCTCTCTGCGCCCTCGACACGGGGGAAAAGCGAGATCGGTCGGCTTATGGATGCGCGTCAGTGCTAAGTACTGTTCTGGTCCCGTTTTTTGACCTCCTTTAGGGGGCTCGTTCTGTCCCAGGATGGTTTGGTTTGGTCACTCTTTTCCTTTGGACCGCGCTTTACCGATCCATATGCCTGATTCATCTCGATGCAAGTTAAGCTGTACTACTAATTCAGACTTGAGAGTTCAGAGCGCTCTTCTTTTGATCCTTCCCTCGCTTCGATAGATTGACTGATCACGGACACAATCAATCAATCCATCCATCTTTAAAGCGGTAACAAAATCTATGACGGCAGAAGGCCAATCTCCAAGAAAAACTTTAACCTGGCAAGAAAAAACAATCCTAAACCTCCCTTATCAAATCCGAGCTCTTTAGCACCCCGGCAAAACACATTTTTCAGAAGCAATCTGCACCGAATGACCAAAAAATCTTTGCCCCGTTTCGCTCTCTAGACTAGATTCGGGAAATTTCGTAGCATGCATGCTGATAGCCATAGCACTCCTACCACTACCACTTCTGCAACGTTTCAAATCAAACAATCCAAGTAAGCGAGTGGCCCATCTAAACCGACGATCATTATTGGCGATAGATGTGTGAACCCCAGCAGCAACAAAGTAGCTGGGCTGCCAAGTACTCCGGAGTACATGGATCCATGATGAGATCGTCGCAGTGGCTGTACTAGGATCGCAGTCGCAGCAGCAGACTGCTGCGCAAAACTTATCCTGAAGCAAAGAAGAGAGGGGAAAAAATGTAACAAAACAGAAATTCCTGGCCTCTCCTCCAAAGATTTTCATGGAACGATGCTAAAGCCGCTGCCGCTGTCCCCGTCTGCTGCGGCACGAGGATACGACCAAAACTCCAACAGTGTGCATGCTATGCTATGCTCGCAACTTTGCTTCCTTTTACCCCTGCCCAGCACATTTAACTCCACTCTCACGTGAACAGTGTCGACCACGGCATCACAAAGGACGAGTTGAAACGTGGAGTGCCGCAGAATCTCTCTAAAATGACGCATCACACAATCTACATGTACACTGTAAATCTTGAAAAATGCGAAATGGAGGCCGAACTCCATCAAGGCCTTAATTTGAAAACTTTAACATTCTAACTTTTCAGTTTAAAAAGTTATAATGTGTAAATTTTTACGTCGAGATACGTTAAAACGATGGCTACACAAAAAAGGCAAATTTGTGGCTTTTTAGCATATGTATTGTTTATTTTTGTGCAACCCTCATTTCAGGGTATTTTATCCCGATTTTTTACACACATACAATCAGTGGCGGAGCTAGACGAATCAGTTGGAGGGGTGAAAGGTAAAATATGAATGTTTGAGGGGGACAAAAGCTAGAAAAGTTCTCATCTTAGCCTTCACAACTTATTTTTCTTCACAAGTTGCTTCAGTGTTGGGGGGCCCACGGCCACCCCAGGAGCGCACATAGCTCCGCCGTTGCATACAATATACATGTGAATTATTGTCAAAAAATGAAAAGTTTAAATTTTGATTTATTTTTTAAAAATTAAGGTGTCCATGTAGCTCGGTCTTCAGAATGTTTGCATTTCAAACAACTTAAATTTACTTTATTTTACGATGTTCATTCAGTGGAAGACGGTGTCTCATTGACTACGAAATGCATGTGGTGCCTTCGTCAATCTTAAAATTTGCGAACTCAGCCCTTGGAAGGTGCTCGTAGGGGTGGCGGACGCACGCATTTCCAAGGGGTGGATGACAACGTGTTTGTTGGAAGAAGGGCCGAGCTATTCCAGCGATTTGTGGCTCGAAAGGGTTGAGCGTAGTCCATGATTTATGTTTATTTTGCGAGAAGAAATCGTATCGTATTTACATGATTTTTAATCAAAAACCCCTTTCAGCTTTCAATCAGTTCGAAAACTTTTGTACGTACTTGATGGGCCCGTAAACGTCCATCCACCGATGACGATAGAAAAGGCCAATCAAACACAACGAATCACGAGGAACCCTCTTTACCCTTTTCTCTTTTGTTTGCCTGTTTATTATTCCTTCTTTTCCCATTGACCGCTTGCCTGCTTTGCTTTGCTTCCGTTCGAGAAAAAAACACGATCCAAACCGCTTTGTATGGAGGCGGCAGCCATTTCGTGTCGTCGCCCAAGTTGAAATGGACGCGGCTTTTGGCGCATGCCACGAAAGCAACGGCCCCGGCCCGGAAGAAAGCCCGGCCTATTTAAGCCCCCGACGCCGGCCGCGTGGGAGGGAGGAGTGGAGACGGCGAGGCCACATCACCTCACTTCACTCCCAGACTCCACTCACGGTCACCTCACGCGGACGGACGCGGACGCCGCCCATGGCGCTCCAGAGCTGCCACCACCACGACGACTGCCGCGTAGCCCCGCCCGCTCTCCCGGACTGGGGCTGGGAGTGGGAGTGGGACTGGGAGGAGCTGGTGCGCTGCCAGCTCGGCGACGCCGCCCGGGACGGCATTCATGGTGCCTTCCCGGCCTTGCCCTCGTGTAAGAAACCCACCGTTAACCTTAACTTCACTGCGTGCCACGCAAGACTAGTCTAGCCTACTGCCACACGCATGGAATCCCACACGCATACGTACGTGCGTGCGTGCCCGTGATGGTGCTATGCTGACTTTGGCCGTGCGGCACTGTGGCTGGTCTAGTCTAGAGGCATTGGCTGTGAGGTGTGGCGATATTTACTGAGCCTTCGATGTTTGCGGCGCAGTAGGTGGTGGCGGGGAGGAGGAGTCGCCGGTGTCCTCGTCGGAGGCGTCGAGCGGCGGGGGAGGGGGCGGCTACCTGGAGGACGCCGTCGCGCAGTGGGGCGACCGGAGCAAGCGGCAGAGGACGGCGGCGGCAGAGGCTCCCCCGCGGTGCCCGGCCATGGCGAGCGAGGACCTGCAGTGCCTTCTTCAGGTGAGCTCTCGCCCCACTTCCCATGGCGGATGATGATGATCTGCAGAACCTATACGCATGTCTGTCCACTCGCAATAGCTCCGCTCGAGTATTAGTACCACAGAAACTTTGGCATCACCAGTTCATCAGCTACATGTAGAAGAGCATTGGCCGTGCGATGAACATTTTTCAAAAAACATTGAAATTTTTAACCCGGACCCTGTGTAGAAATGCTTGTTTTGCTTGCTTTATTATCATTAGGTGTCTGCTGTCACGTCAACGAGAGTATACATTCTCTAATTATTAATTCTGGGCAGTAGTTCCACTTTAGACACGAGCAGAGTTAATTAAAGGTTGTAACCTCACCGTCACTGTCACGCTCACGCTAAATGACGCGAAAAAGAAAGTACTACTGGTTCGGTCGTGTCCGTGTCTCCTCGCAGAGAGCGGCATGCTGTCCTGCTCCTCCCCTTTCTCTAACCCGTCGTCTTGTGCTTGTCTCTTGCTCGCCCTGCCCTCGGCACGACGCCAACGCAGAGCTTCTGGGAGGATTCCAGCAGCGGCGAGGGAGCCCTCCTCCATGATCTCAACGCCATGGCCCCGGCCCCGGAGACCAGCGGCTTTGTCTCAGGTGACGACTCCCACGCCCTGTTTTCTTTCGGCTCAGTTCGCACGCAGAAACACAAAGCTTAAGCGAGCACCACACAGCAAAAATCCAATGAGAGCATTCATGAATCACTGGGGCACTACGTTCTGATAATCAATACAGTTTGAGACGATGACAGCACGTACTCTTCAATAACTGCTAAATGGAGCGATGTTGTCTTTGCAGAGGAGGGCGCCGCATCGGGCAGGGGGCAGCGGCAGGGGGAGGGGGGCCGGAGCGCGGCAGCGTCAGCGGGGCAGGGAGAAGCTTGTGGAGCGGCGGCAGGGCCCCCGCCACCCTCCTCCGCCACGGCTGCTGCTGCTGCTCCCCGGCCACCGCTGCAAAAGGCAACTACAGGGAGCGGCAGCGGCAGCGGCAATAACTGCGGCCCGGCGTCCTCCTCCTCCTGCTCTTCGCTGGCAGGTGGGTGTGGGTGTGGCCGACCGGCGAGCAATTAGTACTCGCGCATGTGTGCAACTGAGCCACTGAACTGGCCCTGCGGCTGGTGCTTCTAGGATGGGCCGCCATCTTTTTGTTTGACGTGGGTGGCAGGCTGACGACGTTTTTTTTTTCCTTGCTTTCTGGCGCAGGGAGGAGGAAGGAGGGGGTGCTGTACCCGTTCGCCGTGGTGAAGCCGCTGGTGCTGGACGGCGACACGCTCAAAGATGTTAACCGGAGGATCCTGAAGCGCCCGGCGAGGCCGGTGCGGCACCCCGTCGGTCAGTTCGCGTGCGGCCCTGTCGTGCCGTCGACTAACCGGCCGGGTCTGTCCGGGAAGGCGGTCGTCAGCCTCACCAAGATCAGGACGGGTGGGAAGGGCACCATCACCATCATCAGAACAAGAGGCTAGGCTGACTGACTCTTTCTAGAAGAAGCGGAGGATGGAGCGTATGGATTAGATGAAGAGGGAAAAACTTCTCATGATCATCTAGTTCTTGTAAATACATAGGTCTTTCCCTAACCTCTCTCAAAATAAGAAGCAGACTAGCGTTATAGTGTGTTTGGTTGGTGCGAATTAGAGATGACGAATGGGAGTTTTGATCTCAAACCACACACCGTATCGGTTCGGGAGCCTGCCGTGCCATGCAAAGTTGTCTCCTAAATGTGCGTACGAACAATTTGACATCCAAATTGGCCAGATCACACAGCGCGCTCGGGATCACACAGTGTCCGATCATACAAAAGATGCAAGTACGCATAGTTTTTACAAGCCCGATCAAAAAGAAATATTAGTCCGATAGTCCCTTTAAAAAGTTGGATTTTCTGCCCTGCTAGACCGGCAATGCAAGCCTCCACGCTCACTCTGTCATCGTCGCTCTCGGCCGCTTCCTTCTCGGCCCTCTCCATCTGATCCTTCGTGTGCTTCAACATCTTAAGACGAAAGGCTTGCACAATCACCCTTGCATCATCATCCAAATCCTTCATCTTCAAGGTCAACATCTTCGCGTCCTCTGAAGCGGTTGCGATCGCTTCTTCTCCTCGAGTATGGCATTCTTCTCTTCGAGGTTGATCCTCTTCTCGCTCGCCGTCATCAACGTGTTAAACCTCTTGGACCTTACATGCCTCCTAGAAGTCGGAGCACTTGACATATGCCACATCTTTCTTCGTCAAGATGTCCTCCTAGGCTACCGCCCCTTCCCACTGCGCCCTCTCCTCCTCCCACTTCTTTTCTCGAAACCCTCTTCTAGCCTTCTTGGATGGCTCTTTTTGTTGGGTCGATTGATCCCCGGTTTCTTCCTCAGTGCCCATGCCTGCGGACTTGGCAACGAATAGATTCCACTTGGGTTGTCCATTCAGTTTCAACCAACAAGTCATGACGGTGAAGTTCTTCTTGTCCAACTTCAAAAACACATTGCACACACAGGGAGGCTACAAAATAAAACATTGTCAAATGACCAAATGACCAACACAGCAATGCAAATCCGGCCAACAAGTTGCATATCCGGTCAAATGATCAACACAACAATGCATATCCGGCCAAATAATCAACACAACAGTGCATATCCGGCCAAATGACCAACCCAACGCCCCCAACAATGCATATCCAACCAACAAGTTGCATATCCGACCAAATGATCAACACATATTAACAGCTTACTTGCTTGAAGATTTGTGCACCACTTGCCATCATCCGATGAGTTGCCAAGTGGTCGCAATACTTGGTAATGGCCTCTTGGATGATATTGATGGTTGAGAGACTTCACCCCACGGTTGCTGGTGAGACCGTCAATGTAGGGCTCAAAATACTTGTGTTCATGGAACCAAGTGTGAATGTTGGTCCAAAATGTTGAGCCCTTTTGCTGACAGAATCGATGCTAGTGGCCAACCATGCATCACACAACAACTCGTCTTCTCGCATGATGAAGCTTTCTCCTCTTCCCTTCTTCTTTGGATCGGAAAAAAGATCATCCGGACCATCATTGTCATGGTCCTCCTCCTGCTCCTGCTAGTCGGTGGCCCAACCAGGTTGTTGTGTGTCCGTTCCCGTTTGTGTGTACGTGCCGAACTGAGTGTATGTGCCCTGCTGCGTGGACTTGAGTCATCATCTGCCCGTCCTCGTAGCAACCTCCGCCCCCATCGTGGATCATCTCAAACATCTGCCTGTCCGCGTCACCGTATGACGGCTCGCCCACTTGAGTCCTATCGGCGAACAATGTGCGGGCACCCAGATGCTCCACGCCCCGTGTTCGCGCCCCGACAAGCTGCAGCGATGCGGACTCTGAGAAAAGCAGTGGCGCCATGTTGACGTCCATGGAGTAAGGCACGTGCTAGCGGTGGATGCCGGGGGCAACCTACCGAGCTGCTTGGCGGCACAGAAGTGGGGAACCTTCTACTGCTTTGGTCAGGGCGGCGTCTGCACGGACAGCGATAATGTGCCGAGGTTTTGCCCGCAGCACTTCCGCCACCTGCATATCCACCACCTTCACCTCCGCCGGCTTCTGCTTCTTGAGCGGCTCCGCCTTTGCGTTCGCTTTGAGGCGGCGGTTTTGCCGTGTCTTCGAGTTGATCTTCCGGGCAAGCATGATCACCAGATCCTCCAGCACCGCCATCTTCAGCAGCTTTTCATACGGGTCCATGCAGCGGCGGTGGGGGAAAAGGACAGGAATTGGATGGAGAGCGACTGGATGGAAGAGTTGAGTGTTGGAAAATGGGGATTTTACCGCGAAAAACAGTACAACCAACTGCAAAAGCGCGGTTCCACCTTAGTTTTGGGTGGGCCTGGGGTGTCGGAGACCTACGTGGTTGATGTTCGGACTCCCACACGCCCCCTGGTTTGGTTGCGGGTTGCGGAAAACGGTGCTCCAGACTCCCACAAAGCCCCTTAGTTTGGTTCCGGTTTGCGGGAAAACAACGGTTTGGATTGGTCGATGGACCGTTGAGGGACGCCATTGGAGTGATCCGAACATCTGGGTCCGAACGGATGTGAGAGGTTAGGGGATCGGCGTTGGAGATGCCCTTAAGCCCTATGGAGATTAAAAATCATTGTGAAAAGGGAATGTGAGTTGAGGGAAACAACTCTTGCCAATTTCTTTTGCAGGGATTTCCATGAGGTACCCTGTTAATTCATGAGCAGTTTTTTATCCCGGATTAATTCTCATCGTGCACCAAACAACTCCATCCGTTGCGAAATGTAAGATTTTTTTGACACAGGGAAGTATTTCCAATGCCTATCCTCCATAAAATCCCCCATGCAAACTCCTCATGTAATCAACATGATTGGAGCTTCCACCTTCAGAGGCTCACAATTTGGCATCTGGAGACTGCATCTCAAATATCGTGTCCGAGTACCAACCTGACATGAATTGTGAGTTCGTGAAATACAACCACTGTTCTGTGTACCTAGAACCAAAGCTCTGACGAGGCTGATTGAACTGTGCACGCCCAGGCGAGCAATAACAAGCCAACAACCGTGTGTGTGCGCGCTGAACTGCTGAACTTCTGGTATCACTGAAAATCGGGACCATCAAGTAGGGCGATATCTGTCTACCGTATATGCACAGGTGAAGCGGTGGTACGATACCACATGGTCTGGTGCATACAACTTGACCCTCTCAAAAATAGATTTCACGCAATAAAACCCCAGAAACGCAGCACTTTTGACGAGGCAGATTGCTTACCATTTCTTTGGCAATTAGACCCATCTGCCAATGCTTAATACTCTCTCTGTTCCTAAATACAAGTCTTTTTAGATATTTCTATAAGAACACATACGGATGTATATAGACATATTTTAAAATTGTACATTCACGCATTTTGTTTTGTATGTACTCCCTCCGTTCCGAAATAATTGTCTTTCTAGATATTTCAACAAGTGACTACATACGGAGCAAAATGAGTGAAACTACACTCTAAAACATGTCTACATACATCCGTATGTTGTAGTTCATTTGAGATGGCTAGAAAGACAATTATTTCGGAACGGAGGGAGTAGCGAATAGTAGAGTCTCTAAAAAATATAAGACTTATATTTAGGAACGGAGGGAGTATATGGGGTGCCCCGTAGTGACGAATGGAGCAGAACCTAGGCAGAATTATGAACCCAATTAACAGTCGTGAAGGAATGCACACCCGTCGACTAACCATGGTACCTCCCGGCATTGGTCGTCGACGTGATTGGAGCTTCCACCCTCACAAGCACGCATCTGGAGACTGCATTAGCTTGTGCCGACTACCAACCTGCCATGAATTTGAGTTCGTAAAATCCAGCACCCTTTGCTCGACACCTACGCTCTGACGAGCATGATTGAACTGTGCAGGCACAGGTGAGTAGTAATAAGCCAACAACCCTGCGCACTGAACTGAACTTCCGATATCACTGCAAATTGGGGCCAACCGGGACCAACAAACAGTACTATACCTGGCTACCGTATATGTACAGGTGAAACAGCGGTACCACATGGTGTGGTGCATACAATTCACTGCATGCAACAACCCCATGAAGTCGCAGCACACATTCCTAAAAAAAATGAAGTCACAGCACACATTGACTGACTGAAACAAGCCCGGTTAACGGTCATGAGGGGGCGCACACTCGTCATCTATCCACGGCTTTCCTTTTCCTTTTTCTCTGAGCCTACTTTCGGAGTTGGTCTCTAAGGGTCTAATTAAGTGGATCAGTTTAATCATTGTAATATGGAGTTGCATTCTATTGTTTCATCAGTTACACGCAGAACTCAATGCCCTTCATTTTAGTTCAACCAGGGGCCGATTCAGGTTAGCGCAAAACTAGTGATGTGACAAGCGAGTGATTTTACAAATTTGCAGAGAAACCAGGCCTTCGGCAAACTAAGATTTTCTTTCAACAGCCAAGATCCTGGGATACCTCATGAGGCCCGCTAACCTGATTCACCAGCAGAACCATAAGAAAAAAGTAAAATGTGGCCGGGCAAAGAAAAAAAACAGGACATCGTGCCCCCTGCAAAACACATGACTCACTTGCCTGAGGTTGCAGTAATTTTGCACTTTGTGAACATGAATCTCTAGCATATTTTGTTGCTCCATTCTTGCAAAACAATCTGAACACCAAATTTGTATTCACTGTGCTTTGTAATTGCCTTCAGCAGTTGCCATAAGACATTTTCAGATTAATTATGTCCTGTGGTTTAAACAGCCTAGTGAAGCCATTGTGTAACTTCAATAACCAAGGATCAAATAGGAGAACTGAAGTGGCAACAAACCTGGCAAAAATGTCTTGGAAGGAACAGAAAGTAAGGGACAGTTAAACTCAGCAACATTGACGGTCCAAAGATGTAGCCATTTATAAGATGCATCCAGATCTCATTGGATGCATTATGAGCTCAAGACTGCAAGGTAGAACTGACACTGGTTGACGGCTGTGATCTTGGAAACTACAAGCTCAAATGATTGCCATGAGGGACAGATTTGGAATTCCGAATACACATCTAATCATATATCATCTTCATCTTGTAACAGTATCTCATAGATATCAGTGCGAATGAACAATTCCTTGCCATGCATTACTTCCTGGAGATCTGATAACTCTTTCATAGTCAGAACTGAGCTCAATTTTTGGAATCCATCAAGCCATAATCGTTTAGACCTGCGAAGTACAGAGTGTTAGACACTTAGATGCCAAACACAATCATCCATAACAATAAAATTAAACTACAGCAAGTCTAAGCCCAAGAGAAATATGGGAGAGCACAAGTCTAAGCCCAAGAGACAATAAAATATAAAGTTTAAATAGTGGCTGCTAAGAGAAATATGAGAGAATACACATGGAACAAAAACCACTTACGTATTCACATGAGAAAGCAAAGAAAAGAAAGCAGAAGCTGCTAACATTTCATAAACTACTCAAATTTTGTGACATCGCCAACCAAACTTGGAAACACTGCTTCTTTAACATGCACTTCATTTAGAATACATGCTCATTATTCTTACATATTTATATACAAGGGATTGAGTGGATAGCAATAAGTAAAATGACATCATTAAGCTCTGATATCCATGTTTATGTGACTCACATACCATGGGCAAGCATGTATAGCTCTGAAGAACACACGTCGTGCCGCAGAAGTATTACAGGCTATCTCTGCCTCATAAGCTAGATAACAGCGCCACAACAGAACAGACTTCTGCAACTTATCATCAGCTAGAGCTCTCTCAAACAGACTGTGGATTCTATTGTAAGATCCTGCTTTACTCCATTCAAAGGACAAAGCGAACAGCAAGGCAACTATGGAAGGGTCCCTGTTGAAAAAATAATCAGTCAATAGAAAGCAGCACGGCCATCTACAGACATACATGCACACAACAAAATTGCATGAAGCCAATAAAAGCTCGTTTATATTATTTCCATCTTTAAACACCATATATGAGTACAGACAAAAAAATATGATAGAGGATCCACATTAAAGGAGAACTAGACGGGCATATCCTTTAGAAGTTATATTCATATCACACTATACTAGATATACAACACAGAGTGTTCTCATGGAAACAAAGCACCCTTACCTTTGACTGCATTTGTCAAGTGTAAGACGCAGATTGTTGGGAACACTGTAAAGACAGCTCAGAGTTAACATGGATGCATATGATTTTGGATTGTACGGATATGTTTGTACTCCTTTCAATATGCTCGGCCAAACCCTTGAGAGACTCAACTGGTTCAGATTCTTCTGAAGCAGTTTGATGTAATACATCCACAACTCTTCAAATTCCAAGGTATGGCTCTCTGAAAAATTCAAGTTCACATAATAAGAGAATGCTTTGTTGAATGCAAATTTGACAAAAAAATAATTGTAATTATAAGCATGCAGAAAAATACTTAAGACTTTATCCGATTCAAAATAACAGCAGAACAACAAATGCAGAGGTTAAACATAAAGGTAAGTTCAACAGTAAAATACAACAAGGTGATTTTAACTTCTAGTGAAAACTGAAAAAGACCCTTGAGAAGAGTCAGAAGGATCCATCCATCTTGACCCTTGAGAGCAGTCAAAAATAGGCTGTTACGTCGGGTATAACAACAGTATAATTTGTTTATGCAAGATAAATGAATAAATAAAATATCTTATAGCTTAGACAAATACATCTAATATAATTTAGTACTCCCTCCGATCCATATTACTTGTCTTAGATTTGTCTAGATACGGATGTATCTAACACTACCATATTACTTGTCTTAGATTTGTTTAGATACACAAGTAATATGGATTGGAGGGAGTAGTAAATAACAATTGATAACAAAAGTGAAATTGCACTAACAGAACCCTAAAGATAAGTGCATATTTCGTTGCCAATACTCAATAGTTAACAAGGGAGGATAGCCAATATACATCAGCAGAAGGAATAGAAATTAGTATGCATGACATAGGACCAAGGTGGCAGTTATTAAGTTGTTGCTTCAGCAGCAGTTTCGACCAACAGTAACTGACATTGAAAAATAGAGGTGGCAAGCAAAAGAATAACAAGAATAATTGCCATTTTGTAAAATGATAGAATGATAAAGTAAAGCCACTTCACACAGGAGCAGAAAAACATAATGGTTTGAAACGATATCATTCATATAGATCCAGAACAAAAAAGAGAGGATAAACAACCTGAAAATGGACAGGCCTCCTCTATCACTTCAAGACCAGAAGAATAACCAGAAGTCATACTCTCGAACAAGGAAGCACAGCAAATCAGAGCAACTGATTCTTCTTTCAAACAACCACTTGCAAATGCAGACCTCAGGCTTCTAATCTGCTCTTTAAATCCTTGACGAGCCCTTAATACCAGCGGGCGTGATATAGGACCGCCGAAAGAAGAATACTTGATATTGCTACCCAAGCAGGAAAGAATGTATATTGCACGATGTGCCGAGTCAGAATTGTTTCTTGAAGTAGATATTGATATTTCCATCTCAGCATACCAAAAATAAAGAATAGGAACCTTCCTGACGAGATCCTGTCAACAACAGCAACAACCAGAAGAACCTTAACAACAGAAAGCCGGTCTCTTAGTTCTTACTACATCCGTTAAAAAATAGAAGTCTATCACGAAACGCATGCAATAAAACGATAAAAGCTTGGCCACAAATAAGTATTTAAAATTTTCACATGGAAATGATCGCATAAGGATGATTGTGTCATAACTTATTTCCAAATCGTTATTTTCTAATACAATTGCTGACTAACATACAATTAGAAAAAATATTGGGCAAACTTGTACATGGGAGATAATGTCTAAAGGCATCTATTTTAGACTGGAGATGGTAGCATGCATTCGAGAGGCAGATCTATGTTTATGCACACACCAAAGATGCTAGAACAGCAGCATTATGCATTATACAACTAATACCAGTAGCGACTAATACTGATTGGAATGAATGGATATACAAGCTTCCATAAAATATACCCCTCCGCCCCGTAATGTAAGACGTTTTTTGACACTAGTGTAGTATCAAAAAGCCTCTTACAGAAATGTAGGGAAAGGCTGCGTACTATAGACCCAAAGTGGTCGGACCCTTCCCCGACCCTGCGCAAGCGGGAGCTACATGCACCGGGCTGCCCTTTTTAGTGTAGTATCAAAAAGTGTCTTACATTATGGGACGGAGGGAGTATTTATTTTACGGTTGTACGATACCTGTGTAGCTCCTTCTGTAGATAACAGTGCCATGTCAAATATCTTCCTTGCTTGGTCAATGTTCCCATGCCTAGCCTCAATTCGGCCATATATACCACAAAGCAGAAGATCCTGACCACGAGAAAGGTCATGGTTTACATTTCTTCTAACAATACGCAATACTCCAAGCTACATATGATTAAGACTGATAACTGATACAAGTAACTTAGGCTAAATAAAATGCACTCATACATAAAAACGAAACATAGGCAGGGAGAATTCTCAGAAGAACACCACTTAAAACAAGATAATGGATGGAGCATTAACTTAGTTAATGCAAAATATGAGTAACCGCTATTGAACTGAGGACTTCTGCTATATTTATGGATTGCCTTGGCTTAATTCTGGTTCCATAACTGCATGGTGTGTTTAGTTTGCTAACTGATGCAGATTACACTGAGTGTATCACTCGGCAAAACTGTATCGTGTGAACTAGGTGGCTATTGGCTAGAAATACATGAGCATACTTCTTTGTGGTTTATTGCACAACTAGCTAGTTGCTTATAACTTTTATGCCCCACGAAAAATTTATGTGAAAACAAAGAAAAAGGAAAGAGGATAAAGCATACCTGTCTGTCTTTCTTCAGCAGGTTTTTGGCCAAAGCCCGCGATGCATTAGCTGGAGTAGACAAAGTGTTCTCTTGTGCCGTATACATTTGGGTGGTAACAAGGACAGCTTCCTCCAAGATATGATTACGAGGGAATATATCAAGGGAAAGCAATATTGCATTTTTCAGAAATTTCACCAGGCCAGGTCTTTGAGAAAGATCATGCATACTTCCTAATAAAGACTCCAAACTACAATGACTTGAATTTTGTGTCTTGTTTGCAAGGTCAGATATGGCGATAAGATCTTCCGAAATATCATTTGAAATCATCTCAAGGCTCATAATTCTATCAAGCCAACTTGAACTGTTGCTGGATGTCCTGGAATTTAAGAACATTGATTAAAACTGAAGGATGAGTCCTGGAATTTAGGAATAATACTATAGTTAACACCAAAAGCTAATTATACAAATAATATAGAAATCAAAATAACAACCGCAACCAACTTTCCACAAGTTGGCGCAAGTTCTGTATAACCAGGATAAATTTCAAATCCCCCAGCTGTCGACTCAGAATCCACTCTAGGATGTTGAAATGTTCGTGATGAATTAAACTAAAAGACTAACATGCTACATGACCAAAATAATGAGGAAACCAAGCTGGGTAGCTGCAGGTATAGCCATACATCTCATAATTCCCATTATATGGTATCAGATTTGATCAAATTGTACTATCCAGTTTTCTTGTAAGGCACTTTAGTTATAAGGCGTTGCACACTGAACAACAAAAATTGAAACAAGTTACAAGGCAATAAAATTATACTACTCCCACTGGTCCAAATTAATTGTCGCCGCTCTAGTACAACTTTACTAGAGCTGCGACAATTAATTTGGATCGGCGGGAGTATTTAGTTCTGTTCACATGAGGATGACCAAAGCTTAACAGGATATAAGTGCAAGAATTTACCATCTAGAAATTTTGCCACCATAGAAATCAATAAATTGGCATATCAAGGAAAAACGAGCCTCTTCTGATGATAAAGAGAACAGAAACTCAGTTACATCCTCAAACAAGATTACTCTGGAAAGCTGATCATTGACTTCTCCAGATGAGGCATCATTAGAATGATCTGGTCCTGCTCCTGGAAATAGCATCCCAGTGTTAGAATTGAGTTACCTAAACAAATCTCAAAGTCACTTCTCAATCTTACCAACAAAGGGGGAAAGGGAAGTACCAGAATTTTCACGAAGGGGCATCCATTGTTCATTCTCCCTCGACAGCTCCATTGTGGACCATCTATTCCATGTTTTTGCATCCTTAACTTCGCTACTGTACTCAGTCTCTACATCGATGCCGAGCTTTTTTAGTAAAGATTCAACATCATCTTGTGCAGGTGTGTCCTCAGTATCAGGGTCTTCTGGATCAATTCCATCAGCAGCTAATTCTTCTATTGATTGGTTAGACACATCATTCGTTTCAGCATTTGCTACAGAGGGATTAAACCAACCACTCCAGCCTCCCCCTTCAGGCTCTTGAGGATTTTCTTGCATAACCATGTTTTGTCGACTCTCCTCATCCTTTGCTAACCATGTAGACCATCCAAGAGCCCCATCTTCTCCAATTCTGGCACCACCACTATTCCAGAAGTGCTCAAAGAGTCTTTGCTTACTGCTTGTGGACAGGGAAAGGGGAGGCGAGAATAGGCTAAACTCAATTTGAGCTTGAAATAACCCAGTTGCTAATTCTCGATGTCCTGTTTGCCATTCAAACCGGCAAAGATTCACAAATATATCCACTAAACCAAGTTCAACCTGAACTAAGGAAGGATGTGCTTTGAGATCAACATTTTCACAATCCTGCGGAAAAATCCAGAACAAAACATTTTAATAACTATGGCAAAAACATGCAAAGAGAGGGAGAGAAGGGAGAACAGTTATGCAGAAATATGTTCAATGAGACACTAAACCTGCCTACATAGCTTTGTGCAAGCTGCAGATAGAGCCTGTACTGCATATGAGTAAGACTTCCGTGTATCAGATACTTTGAATCTGGAGAATTCCCCTTGGCACAGAAGTAGATACTGTTTCCACAACTTACAACTGTCAGGGTGTTCCATAAGTATTTTCTCCCATTTACCAAAGAGACTCTCAGAGCTATCCCTCTCACCATATGACTTCAGAAGGCAAAGCAACAATTCCTCGTTATCTGGATTGAGCTCCACAGCCTTCTCCAATATACTAATTTTTCTTTCAGTTGTTTGCAAACGTGCTGCTTTTTGTGGCTGACTACTGGCAACTTTGTCCTGCAATGCAGAAGCAGAGGAAATCACTTCACTAGATTTCTTAACAACTATAAGGTGGAAGGGGGAAAGGTTAGCTAAAGTAAAACTCTAGTCAACAGTTTCATAGCTTAAGATTCTGTTTGTGACTTAACTGTATGCTGTAAAAAAAATCAACTGTGCACAACACAATGTGATAGCCTGGTGAAAGAAATATTCTTCTAAAACTGTGATACCTGAAACTGAGCGAAGGCCAACCAGATTTTTTCATCATGAGGACATTCTCGTGTCATCTTATTGAATTCTTTTGTCCTCCGAAGTATTTCATCTTCCCAAGATTCCTCAAGCTCCTGTTGCACGGTTGTGCTTTTCACAGGAAGGGATGATGTCTCTACAGGGATAAAATCCTCAGGGAGAATTGCAATCATATCACTTTTCAACACTTTCAGGTGCTTGAAACCCTTGTTTCTTTCTAAAATGGCATGTTTTGCTGAAAAGTAACGCCCTCCCACTTTTACTTTGTTATCCAGTCCATCCAAATCTGAATCTAGATCCATCTGCGATGAAGCATGTCCATAATTATAGAAACGTCGATTAAGCCCACGTGTCTCCAGTGTGTTTTGAGGCTTGTAACGTGCAATGTCCATTCTGCATATTACCATGTGGTGTTAGACTTGATTAGAACAAAATCAGTTAACTGAATAAGTTCGGCTTACAGAATGAAGTCTCTGCAGCAGGTAAAAACTGGAAAACTTCAACATATTATTAAGCATTGATATTCTGAACAAAGTGACTACATTTAACTTTTCCAGCTTGATGATATACTAATTCCATGTATTGTTTACATTGTTACCATTGACAATATCAGCCGAATTGCTCCCCTGTGCAAGCTTCCATTGGCACATATATTGTTTATACGTTAATTTTGATGTAGCAGCCCAAGTTTGGACGCATCTACTTGAAGAAGAAATTGTTGAAAGAACAGAAAACAAATACTTCCTCCGTCCGGAATTAGTTGACGCTCAAACGGATGTATCTAGAGCGCCAACTAATTCCGGATGGAGGGAGTACTAACTAATGTCTAACAAAGGGTCGGGTGTATCATTTGGATAGCAGCTACAGGCCTGCCTAAGCCTATGTTGTTCCCTGACATTGTACACAAGTAAAATACTGAACTGGCAATCACAAGACACCACAGAATAATAAGCTACATAATGTTGCAGTTGATAAAAAAATCTTCATAGTAACCGCGTCGATTTATTCTACAATGTTTTGAAACAGACTGATATAGTAACTTCCAGATGTAGCAAGTCCCAGAAGATAAATGGCTAACTAGACAATAACAGAGAGTTGAACTGTAGGTATAAAAAAAAACTGACAGAATATAAGAATTTCCTGTTTAACAAACTGATCTTATATTTGTAAAAATAAAATTGTTCCAACCCAGCTTCTAAGTTAGCACAGTATTAAACATGTGAAACTATAAGTACCTGCACAGGGTTTAAAGCTTAAACTATCACTCCATGTCCATCAATATCATTAATTCCGCCTCCCGATTTTTTGCAACTTAATTCCAGACCGCGTAGTTAGCGCTCTGGAAATTACCAATACACGAGTTTAACCATATAGTTTATGCATATGGAAATCAAACTTGGTGCTAATAACTTTGATTTGATAAGACGCTAAACATAAGCAGCTATACATGACCTCTTACACAGGCCTTTGGCATGTGATCTAGCACACCTGCATCCAATTGCAAAAATGAACAGACACTCTAATCGTTTCCTACTAGAACAAACGCCGCAACAATGGAATCGGTGAAATTTAGCTTTGACACCAATAACTTCACATGTGAAAGCATAAACAGTCTGTCCAGCACATTTCAGTAAGACATAAGCATGAATTTAAACATATGAATACTGACCTGTAGATTGATCCAAATGCCAAGTTATCCTGGTCGCCCTTGGCGTCGACGTAGTAATCCTTGACCAGCTTGGTCTCCGACCCAGCCCAGGCACGAACCCCCGGCTTCCGCGAAGAGGCGGCCCCCTCATACCGCTCCTGGTCCCTCCTCCGCTTCCTCCTCTTCCTGTCGTCCCGCCTCGACCCCCTCTCCTCGTCGGACGGCGAGGACGGCAGCAGGTTGTACTTCGCGGGAGCGGGCTTCGGGGCCGCCTCCTCCTCGTCCGAAGAGGGGCTCAGCGGCGGCAGGGACGAGGAAGCAGTGGGTGGGATGTTGAAGGAGGAGGCGTCGAAGGAGAAGCTAGGGTTCGGGAGACACTGGGAAACCTCGGTGGGGGCAGAGAGCGGGAAGAGGGGGAAGAGAGAGGAGGAGTTGGAGGGCTCGTGTCCTCCTCCGGCGGCGGTGGCGGTGGTGGTCGGCGGCGAACGCTCCGGCGATGGCTCCATGACGGCGTTGCGAGAACCGAGATTAGTGTTGGGCGAAGGAGAGCAAGAAAGTTCTGGCCGCTGACGGGGTGCAGCCCGCGGTCGGTCGAGAAATGTCGGGCTAACCAAAACATGGCCTTGAGAAATTGAGAGTTCTTTTCTTTTCATCATGAGTCGGCCCAATTCATACTGTATTTTGTAAGTGTTGCTGAAGGTTCTGAGTATTTGGCCCGGCCCATTCGTTCGCGCATTAAAGTAAAAAAAGAGATCATGAAATGCAAGTACCTCCGGGAGCTCCTAGTCGGCGCTGTAGGCGCCCGTTGGGCAAGTGGCGCCTACAGCGACCAGCAGCGGGCCGCGGCCCAGTTAAAACATTGCTACCAGGGGGATCGAACTCCAAGCGCGAGGGTTGAGAGCAATCCCTCGTAACCACCAGGTCAAGCTCGTTTCATTGATGAAAAGTAGGAAAAACCTCTATTTGACCCTTCCTCCGAGCGCGAGCATTATTTATATCCACTGTAAATTATTAAAAAGAAAGTATAAATTCGAAACAGAATTCTATAAAAATACTAAAAACAGGTAGAATTTGAAAAAGGTTCATAGAAATTCAAAAAGAGTTCGTGGAAATGAAAAAGAGTTCATCGCTTTAAAAAAAGTTCATCATCTCGAGAAAAAGTTCACAAATTTTTAAAAAAGTTCATTGATTTTGAAAACAAATTCACAAATTTGGAAAAGAGTTCATCAATTTTGAAAAAAGTTCATCAATTTTGAGTAAAAGTTCATTGAATTTGAAACAAAAGTTCATCAATTTGAAAAAGGTTCATCAAATTTGAAAAAAGTTGATCCATTTTTTAATAACAGTTCATCAAATTTGAGAAAAAGTTCATCGATTTGGAAAGAAGAACATCAAATTTGGAAAAAAGTTCATCAAATTTCAAAAAAGTTCATCAGAATTGAAAAGAGTTCATGGATTTTTTTTAAAAAAATCAACAAATTTTAAAAAGTTCATTGACTTGAATAAAAAAATCAATCTTGAGAAAAAAAGTTCATCCATTTTAAGAAAAGTTCACGAATTTGGAAGGATCATCAAAACAGGAAGAAAAAAAACAGAAACAGGGAAAAAGGAAAACGGAAAGGAGAAATAAGGAATGTTGGAAGAAAACATTATCACATAGGGCATGTTGGCGCTTTGGTTGTTGCCGTGGAGTTTCATCCGCGAGGTCCCGTGTTCGATTCTTCTTCACGCGGTATTTTTTGCGTTTAAAAAAAACAGAAAAACAAAGGCCATATGGGCCGGCCTGCGAGTAGCTGCTGCAGGCCGGTTAGATAAAATAGTAGGAACCGGCGCCTGGAGCGCCAAATAGGAATTGCCATCCTAAACGGCACTCGCTGCGGAGACCTCCTCGTCAGCGCTCTGTGCGCCCGATCTCGTTGCTGGCGCCTACACGCACGAGCAATTGGGCCGGCCCATTAAAAAACCGCAGCATCGATCCTTTTGCAACTCGTTGTGAAAAGAAAAGACAGCTCTCGATCTCTTACAGGTACATTCGCTCTCGATCGAACTCCCTCAATTTTTTTTACGAAATCCCTATAAAAAGAATATCAATTTTGAAGAAAAATCCTAAAAATGAAAAAGTTAATTGATTTTGAAAGAAAAGATCATCGATCTAAAATGAGTTCATCGATTTTGAAAAAAAGTTCATCGAGTTTGATAAAAATTTCATCGAGTTTGACAAAAAGTTCATTGAGATTGAAAAAAGTTCATCAACTTTGGAAAAAAAAGTTTATCAAATTGAAAAACAAGTTCATCAAATTGAAAAATAGTTCATTGATTTTTTAAAAAAGTTCATCGAATTTGAAAAAAGTTCATCAATTTTGAGAATAGTTCATCAATTTTGAGAAAAGTTCATCAAATTTGAAAAAAAAAGTTCACCGGTTTTGCAAAAAATAGGTCGCCTTTGAAAAAAGTTCACGCAGTTTAAGAAAGAGAAAAAAAGATAGAAAAAGTAAAAGAAAAAGTAAAAGAAAAAGGAAACAGGGAATACAATTGCCTTTCTCGCATTTTATAAAGAGAAGGAAAAGAACGACAACAGCACATGTGGTCATCTAGTCCAACTGGTTTGTGCAGTCGCTTTCTGAACTGACGAGCTTGGTTCGAGTCGCGGTGTATGCTCTTTTTGGTGTTTTTATAAGAAGGGAAAGCAGGATGGGCCGGCCCGCTATAAAACTAAGTACAGCGGGGGTGTGCGCCCTGTACCGTTTGGCCTGTATTCGGCGCTTATGGCGCCGAATAGGATTTGGCAGTACCTCCCTGGTCTGCAAAGAGACAAGGCGCGCTGCTGGCCAGTCGGCCACCTTCCATTGGTTATTAATACTGGGGGCGCGACCTATTTGAGGCCATTTGAGCCGGGATTTTGTTTGTTTTGTTTTCTTTTATTTCTTTAATTGTGTCATCTCCGTTTTTCATTCTTTTTGCATTTTGTTTCTTTAATTTGTTTTGTTTTTCTTATGTTGTTTTTGTTTTCAATCCACATTTTCGTATATGTCAAAAACATTTTTTTAATAAATGATAAAAATTTTGTGGATACATGTTCAACATTGTCCGAATGCATATTCAATATTTTTTCAATGCTTGATCAACATTTTAGTACTTATTTAAAAATTTTAATACTGGTTCAGTGTTTTAAAATAAATGTTCAACATTTTTATATACATGATCAACATTTTTTTCGAAATAATTGTTCATGTTTTTTCAAATACTTGTTCAACATTTTCCAAATACTCATTAAGCATTTTTCAAATACTTGTTCAACCTTTCTATATACATGATCAATATTTTTTAAATATTTCTTCAACTTTTTTTAAAATACTATATATATATATATATATACATATATTATTCTAAAATATATGCAAAAGTAAAAAAGCATAAAAACAAAACAGAAAAGTATTAAAAAACAAAATAGAAAACAGGATGGTGTTTGCAGCGCCCGTGGGCCGGCCCAACTGACGCTCCCTTCAGCGACTGATCGCTCCTGTCTCGCTTAACATGAGAAAGAGGGGTGCCCCTTATTTTTCACGCGAGGACTATATCTCGCATTAAGCGAGCGCATTCTTTCATCTCGTAGAATCTTTCCTCACACACTGTTGTAGCTGGGCCAATCCGTTTTCGTCTGATCATTTTCTTCGCTGAGTTCGTTTGATCGGTGAGTTCGCTGGTCTTCCTAAAGAAAAGAAAAACTGAGTTTGTTGGTTCAATCGCATCGTGTTTTTTCTTCTTTTTTTGCTTTCTTTTTCGTTTTTCTTTCTTTTTCTTTGTTTCCTCATTGTTTTTTTGTTTTCATTGCTTTTTCATCACTTTTCTTCCTTTCTTTCCCTGTTTTCACGGGTTTTGTGGTTTATTCATTTTTTTATACACATTTATTTTTTTTCCAAATACTTGATTAATATTTTTATATACATGATCAAATCTTTTCAACATTTTTTCATACATGGTCAACATTTTTTAATACATGGTCAACATTTTTCTATACACATTTAAAATTTTCCAAATGCTTGATCTACATGCTTCAAATACTTGTTCACAGTTTTTCAAATTTTTAATTATTTTTTTATAGATGACCAAAAAATCATATTTTTAAATACATGACCAACAACTTTTGTATACACATTAAATATTTTTCCGAAAGCTTGATTAAATTGTTTCAAATAGTTGTTCAACATTTTTCAAATACTTGTTCAACATTTTTCGAATTCTTGATTAAATTTTTTCCAATACTTGTTCAACATTTTTCCAATACTTGTTCAACATTATTTAAATACTTGTTCAACATTTTCCAAATGCTTGATCAACATTTTTCAAATACTTGTTCTATTTTAAAGTATAAACGATAGTTCAAAACTAAAGCAGAAATCGAAAACAGAAAATGTAAAACGTAAAAAAAACCCAAAAAAGGAGGTTGTGGCCTCCTGTGCCTCTGGGCTGGCCCATCTCGGTCTCCCATTCAGCGAGGGTTCCTCCCCTCCCACTGAACGCGAGATATAGGGGCTCCATGATTTTCAAGCTGCCAAGTGAATTGGGCCTTTGTAGAGGCACGGAATAGGCTTTCCCAAAATATATAGCCATGTTATTTTGTTTTAAGTCAAACATGTTTAAATTTATAATCAAGTAAATTTAGACAAGCCTATGATGGCTAAACCGCCATTTGTGTCATGCACCTTATGCCATCGCGTGTTTGTTCGGATGCCTCGTGCCCATAGAGGGCTACTTTTTTGGAAAGCTTAACAATGTTATTCCCTCTATTTTGGTCTCCCAAGAGAACACAAAAATGAGCTAGCACCATCATTGAAAAAAATGCGAGAGCTGCTCGGACATGTGGTTCGATCAATTGCCCCAGAGCCTTGACAAGTAAAACAAACTCCTATGGTGCTTTTTATCCTTATGACGGTGTGGGTGCCTCTGCTGCAGCCTTATGTACCTAGCGATTCAGGTCATTGAGGCAATGGCGATGTGCAAGAGAGATCTGGTGCAAACACCCAGATGCCTTGTCCAAGATCGACGAATGAGGTGGCCCACGAAGTAGTTATGCCCTGCTTTCTTGATAAAATTTATATTAATTGCTATAGTGAACCCGTAGCTTTATCTTTATTTTTTAGCAAACTTATGACGGTCATAATTATTGTTCTTAATCAATAAAACTGCGCCATGAAAGAATTTCCCTAAACAACCATTTTACTATAACTTAAAGATGTCTTCCAGTAACTTGTACTAGTTGTGTGCATACTAAGAGATGACAAATTATTATAGTTTTTTTTTCTGCATTTGTACCGCTAACTTGAACCCACTACTCATATTTGCCCCTAATTTCCAAGCATGCTCAAATTTACCCATCTGTCGTCAGTTGCACTCATAGAAATGTCTTTCCATGCCGTTACCGTCTAGTCAAAGGGCTTTGACCTTTTCTGGGCATTCGCTGGACATTTTTGCCCCTGAAAAAGAACAAACAAAAATTGAAATAGAAGATATATATATATATATATATATATATATATATATATATATATATAGAGAGAGAGAGAGAGAGAGAGAGGGAGAGAGCACTTACCTGTTGGCCCGGGACAGCCCAGCCCACCGACTGGTCCTTTTCTTCCTCTGGCGGGGCCCAGGGCATGTCGCCCACACGCTCACCCGAGTGTCACCATTCTCGTGGTCAACAACATCGAGAAGTCACAACGCCATGTTCCCGATCCCCGCCGTCAAGCAGAGCACCACCACATCAAAGATCGCGACCTTGGGTGCCATGCAACTCCGCAGCCAACACCATCTTCGTCGCCTCTGCTTGCCGGTCGCCGACCTCGATTCACCATCACCCTAGCTTCCCGGACGCTCCCTTATCATCACAGAGAGCCATATGGTGTTGCGGATCTTCCAGACACGTTTTCTATGAGCTCCTGTTCGTGCATCCCCCTCCCCACCACACCTCGCCCCGGCGGCCATAAGCGAGGTCCATGGGCTCGTTATCGTCCCTCGCGAGCCCCTTATACCACTATGGCATGCTCGCGGTGAGCCCCTGATGCCAATGCACCTATATCCCCTCTTCCATGTGCCTTCTAGCCCCTACCACCAAGCTTCGACCGGCGTCGCTAGAGTCCTTGGCCATGGCCGTCCCCACTCGCCCTACCACCTCCATTCGATGCGGAGCGAGCCTAGGAGCGTGTAGGACGAATCCACCAGCCATTTTTGGTCTCCTGAAAAAGCTCACATCCCCTTTTCTCGTGGCTTGCCAACAACTTAACGTTGGTGGTTTGATTAGGACTAGCAAAAGAGTCTGTGCGTTGCAATGGTATAAAAAAATACCACACGTCTCTATACAATAACCATGACTGAAGACCCAACACATCCACATGCATCCCATTTACGTTGCTGCTTATCCTCCTTCACACCGTCTTCAACGGTGGCCTCAGTGCTCATATAATCACAACACGTTTGACTGTAGTCAATTCTAAGGCGTTTTCTCCCTCCCTCTCTCTCTTTCTCCGCATAAGATGAAAAATGTACTTTGTTTTTTCATGTGGAGGTTTTGCTGAGGCGTGTATGCACAATTATCGATGGGGTTTTTCGTCTCCAAACAGATTTCGCTGAGGTGTTGATTTCTAATACGTATCTACACCGGAGCAAAATAAAGATGGATAGTGCATAACTCATTAAGATAACACCATAAATAACATTTTAAAAATGTTTAGCAGGTAAAACAATATCATATTCAAATTCTACATATTTTTCTAATAATTTTTCATATATAACATGTCAAAATTGGAGTTATGTTTAAAAGATATGAATGTTTTAAAAAGTCTTAAACTCACTTAAAATAGAACTGTGGGTTGATTAAGCAAAAGAATGGGGGGCTTACTAAAAATTAGCGAACAGTTTTTCTCTCATTTAAAATAGGATGGCAGGTTAATTTCCACAAACTACAGGGTGTTTTTTGCAAAAACTGAACGCTTTTCTTGACTAACTAAAACTTGGATTGCGGGTTAATTTCAATAAACAGCAAGGACTTTTCTACAAAAATTGCCGACGACATACGACCAAAAGTAATATGTGCTTTATTATTAGGTAGAGATTAGTGGGCTCCCTATGACATGTGGGGCCCATTAATTAGTTTAGCCCTAATCCTAGCTAGTGTTAACACTATATATGGTTATTAGTGATACTAATCTATGGGCCCTACCAATTAACAAAACAGCTAAGTCATTTTAGGAAAATAACTAGACACTTACATGTGGGGTCCCACATGTAAAGTGAGAGTGAGGGTTTCTATTTTCTTCAGTGGGCCCACATGTAAGTGAGAGGGTGGATATGTTTTTATTTTTCTTATGCGGGTCCCAATTGTAAGTGAGAGGGTGGATAGGGTTTTTACTTTTCTTCAATGGGTCCTACTTGTTAGTGAGTGAGAGGGTGGATAGGTTTTTTGTTTATATTTTTCTTCAGTGAGTCCCACTTGTAAGTGACACATGAAGAGAGGGGCAAAAATGTCCAACAAATGCCCAGAAAATGGTCAAAGCTCTTTAACTAGATGATAAATACACAGAAGGGCATTTCTATAAGTGCAACTAACGGTAAAGGGGCAAATTTGGGCATGCCAAATTAGGGGCAAATCTAAGTAGTGGATTCGAGTTAGGGGAACAAATATAAAAAACTCATTATTATATTGGGATAATTAGTTTTGTGCCCCTAGTTGTGTCCCACTCGGTTGTTTTACACCTAATTTCCAAAAGTTTTTGGTTTTGTCCAAGTCACTTCGCTCCTCTTATGTTTTTGCCCTTTGACCGTCACTTTGAAAGCTTCATAACAAATTCATACTAAATCAGATAAATGCAAATAAAATACCAAAATGTTTGGAAAAACATCACCTATATGTCTATGTCATTTTCATTCATGACAAAAGTATTGGAAAGTACCCATCCGCGTTTTAGCTCTTATAATACCACCATGAATAGTAATATCTGAAAATTTTCAATATTTTCAAATAAAAAATTGGAGGTAAAGAATGACAAATGTTTTTAAGTGATTGCCAAGTTTCATCAGGGAATGACATAGAGATTGAGGCCATCTTGTCGTGCTTCTTCAGTTTCGGCTTCTGAGTAAAGGTCCACTCGGGGTGAGTTGTAAAGTGGATCGCTGGATAGGACTCCTTCTGACCCATACACCATGAAGAATGGGGTTTGATTGGTGGACCAGTTCAGGGTCGCATGCAAGCCCCAAAGGATTGACGACAACTCAGTGACCCAAGCCCCAGCCACGTGCTTCAGATCACGCATGAGGTGGGGCTTCAATCCTTGGAGTATCAGTCCATTCGCCCGTTCCGCCTATCCGTTTGATTGCGAGTGTGCTACAGAGGCATAATCAACCCGAGTGCCTTGGGAATAGCAGAACTCGCGAAACTCATCCGAGTCGAAGTTAGACCCGTTGTCGGTGATGATGTTGTGGGGGACTCCAAATCTGAGGATTATTTCTCTGATGAATTGAATGGCAGTTGCCGAGTCCAGCTTCTTTATGGGCTTCGCTTCAGTCCACTTGGTGAACTTGTCGACTGCCACTGATAGGCGCGTGAAACCACTTGCCCCAGTCCGGAGAGGCTTGACCATATTGAGTCCCCACACGGTGAATGGCCCAGTGAGAGGGATCGTCTTCAGAGCAGACGCCGGCTTGCGACCGATTCACATAGAATTGGCATCCGACGCATTGATCCACTATGTCCCGGGCGTCTTCATTGGCCTGGGGCCAATAGAACCCGACTCTGAACGCCTTGGCAACCAGCATCCAAGAGGACACATGGTGTCCACAGGTTCCCGAGTGAATCTGTTGCAGAATCTGCTGCCCTTCTTCTGGTGATATGCAGCGCTGAGTGACTCCAGTAGTGCTTTTCTTGTAGATCTGACCCCCCATGATGGTGAAGGCTTTGGATCTATGGACGATCTAACGAGCCTCAGCTTCGTCTTCTAGGAGTTCCTGTATGAGCAGGTAAGCTAGATAAGGTGTGGTCCACTTGGGAGTGATAACAAGGATCTCTTGAACTAGGTCGATCACCGTAGGGATGTCCACTTCAGTCGGATTGGAAGGACCAACTAGTTGCAGGGGCTCCTCCACAAAGGGGTCTTCCTTGATCGTGGGCGAGTGTAGGTGTTATAGGAACACATTCCTAGGTACCGCCTTCTGAGTGGAACCCATCTTGGCTAGATCATCAGTTGCTTGATTCTTGAGTCTCGGCATGTGATAGAGCTCCGGTCCCTCGAAGTGCTTCTCCAGCTTTCTGACGGCGCTGCAATACCCTGTCATTGCCGAACTACAGATATCCCACTGATACGTCCATTTTGCATCATGTTTTCCTACTGTTATTTATGCTTTTTTTATTCATAATAATGCTTTTTGGAGTAATTCTAATGCCTTTTCTCTCATAATATGGAAGGTGCACAGAAAGAGGGAGAATTCCGGCAGCTGGAAATCTGAACCTGGAAAAGCTACGCCAGGGCACCTATTCTGCACAACTCCAAACAAGCTAAAACTTTACAGAGATTTTTTATGGAATATTTGAGGAATATTGGAGCCAATAAGTACCAGAGGGGGCCCACCAGGTGGGCACAACCCCACCTGGGCGTGCTAGGAACCCAGGCGCCCCCTGGTGGGTTGTGCTCACCCAGGCCCACCTCCGGTGCCCATCTTCTGGTATATAAGTCATTTTGACCTAGAAAAAATCAGGAGAGAACTTTCGAGATGGAGCGCCGCCGTCTCAAGGCGAAACTTGGGCAGGAGCACTTTTGCCCTCCGGCGGAGCGATTCCGTCGGGGGAACTTCCCTCCCGGAGGGGGAAATCATCGTCATCATCATCACCAACAACTCTTCCATCTTGGGGAGGGAAATCTCCATCAACATCTTCAACAACACCATCTCCTCTCAAACCCTAGTTCATCTCTTGTGTTCAATCTTTGTACCAGAACTATAGATTGGTGATTGTGGGTGACTAGCAGTGTTGATTACATCTTGTAGTTGATTACTATATGGTTTATTTGGTGGAAGATTATATGTTCAGGTCCAATATGCTATTTAATACCCCTCTGATCTTGAGCATGATTATCATTTGTAAGTAGTTACTTTTGTTCTTGAGGTCACGGGATAAAACATGTTGCAAGGAATCATGTGAACTTGATATGTGTTCGATATTTTGATAGTACGTATGTTGTGATTCCCTTAGTGGTGTCATGTGAACGTCGACTACATGACACTTCACCATATTTGGGCCTAAAGGAATGCATTGTGGAGTAGTTATTAGATGATGGGTTGCGAGTGACAGAAGCTTAAACCCTAGTTTATGCGCTATTCCGTAAGGGACCAATTGTATCCAAAAGTTTAATGCAATGGTTAGAATTTATTCTTAATACTTTTCTCGTAGTTGCGGATGCTTGCGAGGGGGTTAATCATAAGTAGGAGGTTTTTTCAAGTAAGAACAACACCAAAGCACCGGTCCACCCACATATCAAATTATCAAAGTAGCGAACACAAATCGAATCAACATGATGAAAGTGGCTAGATGAAATTCCCGTGTACCCTCAAGAACGCCTTGCTTACTATAAGAGACCGTTTTGGCCTGTCCTTTGCCTCAAAAGGATTGGGCTACCTTTCTGCACTTCTATTACACTTTCTCATTACAAATTATCTTGCTATCAAACTACTTTGTTACTTACAATTTCAGCACTTGCAGAAATTACCTTGCTGAAAACCACTTGTCATTTCCTTTTGCTCCCCGTTGGGTTCGACACTCTTACTTATCGAAAAGAGCTAAAATTGATCCCCTATACTTGTGGGTCATCAAGGCTATTTTCTGGCCCCGTTGCCGGGGAGTGAAGCGCCTTTGGTAAGGAAACATTTATATAGTGTGCTGAAATTTATTGTCACTTGTTACTATGGAAAACAATCCTTTGAGGGGTTTGTTCTAGGTAACTTCACCTCAAGCGGAACCACAACTAGCTACCCCTCAATCTACTGCACCTAATGAAAATATTGAATGAAATTCCTTCATGTATGATAGAACAACTGCTAGCTAATCCTTATTTAGGAGACGGAACCGAACATCCTGATATGCACTTGATATATGTGGAACAAATTTGTGGATTGTTTAAGCTTGCAGGTTTTCCCGGAGATGAAGTTAAGAAGAAGGTTTTCCCTTTATCTTTGAAGGGAAAAGCATTGGCATGGTATAGGCTATGCGATGATATTGGATCTTGGAATTGGAATCGATTGAAATTGGAGTTTCACCCAAAAAATTATCCTATGCATCTAGTTCATCGTGATCGAAATTACATATATAATTTTTGGCCTCGTGAAGGAGAAAGTATCGCTCTAGCTTGGGGGAGGCTTAAATCAATGTTATATTCATGCCCCAATCACGAGCTCTCAAGAGAAATTATTATCCAGAATTTTTATGCTCGGCTTTCTCATAATGATTGATCCATGCTTAATACTTCTTGTGCTGGTTCTTTTATGAAGAATACTATTGAATTCCGGTGGGATCTTTTGGAAAGAGCTAAACGTAACTCTGAAGATTGGGAACTCGACGAAGGTAAAGAGGTAGGTATTAAGCTTAAGTATGATTGTGTTAAATCTTTTATGAATTCCGATGCTTTTCAAAAGTTTAGCACTAAATATGGACTTGACTCTGAGATAGTAGCCTCCTTTTGTGAATCATTTGCTACTCATGTTGATCTCCCTAAAGAGAAGTGATTTAAATATCACCCACCTATTAAAGAAGAAATTAAAGAACCGGTATCAGTCAAAGAGGAAACTATACTTTATAATGTTGATCTAGTTGTTCCTACTGCTTATATTGAGAAACCACCTTTCCATGTTAGGATAAAGGAACATGTTAAAGTTTAGACTGTGGTCAATAAAGTTATATTAGAACACCTAAACCTGATGAACAAATTAAAGTAGAGCCTAGTGTTGCTATGGTTAAAGATCTCTTGGAAGAAGATATACATGGGCATGTTATTTACTTCTGTAATGAAGCTACTAGAATTACGAAACCTGATAAAACAGATAATCATAGGCCCGTTGTTGTCATTCCCGTTGTCTCAGCTAAAATAGGAGATCACTGTTATCATGGTTTATGCAACATATGTGCTAGCGTAAGTGCTATTCCTACCTTATATCAAGAAATTATGAATGACATAGCACCCGCAGAGATAGAAGACATATATGTTACTATTAGACTTGCTAATAGAGATACTATTTCACCAATTGGGATTGTTAGAGATGTTGAAGTCTTGTGTGGGAAAATAAAATACCCTACTAATTTACTTGTTCTTGGTTCCCCACAAGATGACTTCTATCCCAATATCTTTGGTAGACCTTTCTTGAACACTGTTAATGCTCAAATAGATTGTAAGAAACAAACTGTCGATGTTAGTTTTGGTGATGAGTCTCATGAGTTTAATTTTTCCAAGTTTAGTAGATATCTTCATGATAAATAATTGCCTAGTAAGGATGAAATAATTGGTCTTGCTTCTATTGCTGTGCCTCCTACTGATCCACTAGAACGATATTTGCTAGACCATGAAAATGATTTACATATGCATGAAAGAAATGAAATAGATGAGATTTTGTTTGAACAACGTCCTCTGCTTAAACACAATTTGCATATTGAAACTCTAGGAGGTCCTCCTCCACCTAAAGCTAAACCTGTGTTTGAATTAAAACAATTGCCAGACACTTTGAAATATGCTTATCTTGATGAAAATAAGATACATCCTGTTATTATTAGTACTAACCTTTCAGAACATGAAGAAGAAAGATTATTGAAAGTTCTAAGGAAGCACCGAGCTGCTATTGGATATACTCTTGATGATTTAAAGGGAATTAGTCCCACTTTATGTCAGCACGAGATTAATATGGAACCTGATGCTAAACCCATTGTTGATCACCAAGGTCGGTTAAATCCGAAGATGAAAGAAGTGGTAAGAACGGAGATATTAAAACTTCTGGAAGCAGGTATAATCCATCCTATAGCTGATAGTAGATGGGTAAGCCCTGTTCATTGTGTTCCTAAGAAAGGAGGTATTACCGTTGTTCCTAATGATAAGAATGAACTTATTCCACAATGAACTATTACAGGCTATAGAATGGTAATTGATTTTAGAAAATTAAACAAAGAAACTAGAAAAGATCATTACCCTCTGCCTTTTATTGATCAAATGCTAGAAAGATTATCTAAGCACACACACTTTCGCTTTCTTGATGGATATTCTGTTTTTTCACAAATACCTATTTCTCAACCTGATCAAGAAAAGACCACTTTCACCTGTCCCTTTGGAACTTATGCTTATAAACGTATGCCTTTAGGTTTATGCAATGCACCTGCTACCTTTCAAAGATGTATGACTGCTATATTCTCTAACTTTTGTGAAAGGATTGTTGAGGTTTTCATGGATGATTTCTTTGTTTATGGGAAGTCTTTTGATGATTGTTTAAGAAATCTTGATCGAGTTTTGCAGAGATGCGAGCAAACAAATCTTGTCTTGAATTGGGAGAAGTGCCACTTTATGGTTAATGAAGGTATTGTTTTGGGCTATAAAATTTCTGAAAGAGGTATTGAAGTGGACAAAGCTAAGGTTGATGCAATTGAGAAAATGCCATGTCCTAAAGACATCAAAGGTATTTGTAGTTTCCTAGGTCATGCTGGTTTCTATAGGCCTCATACAAATCTTTTGCAAAAGGATGTTCCTTTTGTTTATGATGATGATTTTTAGAAGCCTTCGAAACACTCAAGAAATCCTTAATTTCTGCACCTATTGTTCAACCACCTGATTGGAACTTGCCTTTTGAAATTATGTTTGATGCTAGTGATTATGTTGTTTGTGCTTTTCTAGGACAAAGAGTTGATAAGAAAATGAATGTTATTCATTATGCTAGTAAAACTCTAGACAATAGTGCACAACGGAATTATGCAACTACTGAAAAAGAATTCCTAGCAGTGGTGTTTGCTTGTGACAAATTTAGATCTTACATTGTTGACTCTAAAGTTATTGTTCACACCGACCATGCTGCTATTAAATATCTTATGGAAAAGAAAGATGCTAAACCTAGACTTATTCGATGGGTTCTATTGCTACAAGAATTTTATTTACATATTAATGATAGGAAAGGAGTTGAGAACCTAGTAGCTGATAACTTGTCTAGGCTTGAAAATGTGCTTGATGACCCACTACCTATTGATGATAGTTTCCGTGATGAGCAGTTAGCTACAATATATGTTTCTAATAATACTCCTTGGTATGCTGACTATGCTAATTATATTGTTGCTAAATATTTACCACCTAGCTTTACATACCAACAAAAGAAAAAAATTCTTCTATGTTAATACACTACTTTTGGGATGACCCACATCTTTATAAAGGAGTAGATGGTATTATTAGACGTTGTGTACCTGAGCATGAGCAGGGACAAATCCTACGGAAATGTCACTCCGAAGCTTATGTAGGACATCATGCGGGAGACCAAACTGCTCACAAGGTATTACAATCTGGTTTTTATTGGCCTACTCTTTTCAAGGATGCCTGTAAGTTCGTCTTATCTTGTGATGAATGTCAAAGAATAGGTAATATCGGTAAGCGTCAAGAAATGCCTATGAATTATTCACTTGCTGTTGAACCATTTGATGTTTGGGGATTTGATTACATGGGACCTTTTCCTTCCTCTAATGGGTATACACATATTTTAATTGCTATTGATTATGTTACTAAATGGGTAGAAGCTATTCCAACCAGTAGTGCTGATCACAAAACCTCTATTAAAATGCTTAAGGAAGTTATTTTCCCAAGGTTTGGAGTCCCTAGATATTTAATGACTAATGATGGTTCACACTTTATTCATGGTTCTGTCCGTAAAATGATTGCCAAGTATGATGTTAACCATCGAATTGCATCACCTTATCATCCTCAGCCTAGTGGTCAAGTTGAACTTAGCAATAGAGAAATAAAATTAATTTTACAAAAGACTGTCAATAGGTCCCGGAAGAATTGGTCTAAGAAATTATATGATGCACTTTGGGCTTATAGAACAACATATAACAATCCTATGGGTATGTCTCCTTATAAAATGGTTTATGGAAAAGCTTGTCATTTACCTCTTGAGTTAGAACATAAAGCATATTGGACAGTCAAAGAACTCAATTAGGATTTCAAACTTGCTGGTGAAAAGCGGTTATTTGATATTAGCTCATTAGATGAATGGAGAACCCAAGCTTATGAAAATGCCAAATTATTTAAAGAAAAAGTTAAAAGATGGCATGATAAAAGAATCCAAAAGCATGAGTTCAAAGTTGGAGAATATGTTCTTTTGTACAACTCTCGTTTCAGGTTCGTTGCAGGAAAACTCCTCTCCAAATGGGAAGGACCCTATGTTATCGAGGAGGTTTATCGGTCTAGAGCTATCAACAAAAATAATGCCGAAGGTACCAACCCAAAGGTTGTCAATGGGCAACAAATAGAACATTATATCTCAGGTACGCCCATTAATGTTGAAAGTAATATTATCCAAACATTAACACTAGAAGAACACACAAAAGAGTCCTTTCGGAACACTCTAGAATCTTGAAAAAGGAGGAGGTACGTGATACGGTAAGTAAACGGACTTCAAAAAATCCGCAAGAATATTTTTTGTCAGTTTTGAAATATTTACAAAATTAGGAAAATAAAAACTACCGGGAAAGTGAGCCAGGCGCGCCCAGGTGGGTTGTGCCCAACTCGGGCACCTTCCGGACTCCGTTTTTCTTCCGTTTGCTTGTTTCCCAAGATAAAAAATCTGTATATACCCCCCGAACCTATTGACCACCGTATCGTGGAGAAATCTTCTGTTCTCTTTTCTCTTGTTATTTTCGTTCAGATCTGTCAGGCCAGGCATCATGTCTTCCTCCTCCTCCAGCAACATGGAAGAGGATGCTTGGTTGATGAATATTGAGCTGAAGAGAGAGGAGCCCGTGGAAGCCATCAAAGGAGACAAGAGCGAGGAGACTACCGGAGATCATGTCCCGGTGGTCGAGCAAGCACTGCAGGAAGAGGAGGAAGAAGAAGATATCCATAAACCTTACTATGCTCATCCTTCCCCAACTGAGATTGAAGCTTTTCTGATCATTGAAACGGTTCGTGTGCAAAATAAATATCTCACTCGTAAAAATATTCTGCATCAAGAGCACATCATCTTGAAGGAAATATGCCCTAGAGGCAATAATAAAGTTATTATTTATTTCCTTAATTCATGATAAATGTTTATTATTCATGCTAGAATTGTATTAACCGGAAACTTAGTACATGTGTGAATACATAGACAAAACTTATAGTCCCTAGTATGTCTCTACTTGACTAGCTCGTTAATCAAACATGGTTATGTTTCCTAAGCATAGACATGTGTTGTCATTTGATGAACGGGATCACATCATTAGGAGAACGATGTGATGAACATGACCCATCCGTTAGCTTAGCATTATGATCGTGTCAGTTTCATTGCTACTGCTTTCTTCATGACTTATAAGCCTTGCAAGCAGGTGTCTCCGAAGGTGTTTGTTGGGTTGGCATATATCGAGATTAGGATTTGTCACTCCGTGTTTCGGAGAGGTATCTCTGTGCCCTCTCGGTAATACTCATCACTATAAGCCTTGCAAGCATTGTAACTAATGAGTTAGTTGCGGGATGAAGTATTACGGAACGAGTAAAGAGACTTGCCAGTAACGAGATTGAATAAGGTATTGAGATACCGACGATCAAATCTCGGGCAAGTAACATACCGATGACAAAGGGAACAACGTATGTTGTTATGCGGTTTGACCGATAAAGATCTTCATAGAATATGTAGGAACCAATATGAGCATCCAGGTTCCACTATTGGTTATTGACGGGAGACCTCTCTCGGTCATGTCTACATAGTTCTCGAACCCGTAGGGTCCGCACGCTTAACGTTCGATGATGATTGGTATTATGATTTTATGTGATATGATGTACCGAAGGTTGTTTGGAGTCCCAGATATGATCACGGACATGACGTGGAGTCTCGAAATGGTCGAGACATAAAGTTTGATATATTGGACGGCTATGTTCGGACACCGGAAGTGTTCCGGAGAAGTTTCGGATAAAACCGGAGTGCCGGAGGGTTACCATAACCCCCCGGGGAACTAATGGGCCTAGATGGGCCTTAGTGGGAGAAGAGGAAGGGCCAGGAGGGGCTGGCCGTGCCCCCTTGAATCCGAATAGGACAAGGGAAGGGGGGCGATGCCCCCCCTTTCCTTCCCTTCCACCTTCCCCCTCTTCATTAGGTGGAAACCTACTACGACTTGGAGTCCTAGTAGGATTCCCCTCTCTTGGCGCGCCCTAGGAGGGCCGGCCGGCCTCCCCCTTGCTCCTTTATATACGGGGGCAGGGGGCACCCTAGGACACACAAGTTGATTGTTTAGCCATGTGCGGTGCCCTCCTCCACAGATTTCCACCTCGGCCATATCATCGTAGTGCTTAGGCGAAGCCCTGCGCCGGTAACTTCGTCATCACTGTCACCACGCCGTCATGCTGACGAAACTCTCCCTCAACCTCAACTGGATCTAGAGTTCATGGGACGTCACCGAGCTGAAAGTGTGCAGATCGCGGAGGTGCCATACCTTCGGTGCTAGGATCGGTCGGATCATGAAGACGTACGACTATATCAACCACGTCATAATGCTTCCGCTTTCGGTCTACGAGGGTACATGGACTACACTCTCCCCTCACGTTGCTATGCATCTCCTAGATAGGTCTTACGTGATTGTAGGAATTTTTTTGAAATTAACCGTTCCCCAACAGTGGCATCCGAGCTAGGTCTATGCGTAGATGTTATATGCACGAGTAGAACACAAAGAGTTGTGGGCGATAATAGTCATACTTCTTACCAGCATGTCATACTTTGATTCGGCGGTATTGTTGGATGAAGCGGCTCAGACCGACATTACGCGTATGCTTACGCAAGACTGGTTCTACCGACGTGCTTCGCACATAGGTGGCTATTGAGTGTCTGTTTCTCCAACTTTAGTTGAATCGAGTGTGGCTACGCCCGGTCCTAGTTGAAGGTTAAAACAACACACTTGATGAAAAATCATTGTGGTTTTGATGCGTAGGTAAGAACGGTTCTTGCTAGAAGCCCGTAGCAGCCACGTAAAACTTGCAACAAAAAAGTAGAGTACGTCCAACTTGTTTTTGCAGGTCTTGCTGTGGTGTGATATGGTCAAGGCATGAAGTGATATAAATTGTTGTATGAGATGATCATGTTTTGTAACAAAGTTATCAGTAGCTGGAAGGAGCCATATGGTTGTCGCTTTATTGTATGCAATGCAATCGCCATGTAATTGTTTTACTTTATCACTAAGAGGTAGCGAGAGTCGTAGTAACAATAGTTGGCGAGACGACAATGATGCTACGATGAAGATCAAGGTGTCACGCTGGTGACGATGGAGATCATGACGATGCTTCGGTGATGGAGATCATGAGCACAAGATGATGATGGCCATATCATGTCATATATTTTGATTGCATGTGATGTTTATCTTTTGTGCATCTTATTTTGCTTAGTATGGCAGTAGAATTATAAGATGACCCCTTACAAAATTTCAAGGTACAAGTGTTCTCCCTGAGTATGCACCGTTGCTACAGTTCGTCATGCCGAGACACCATGTGATGATCGGGTGTGATAAGCTCTACGTTCACATACAACGGGTGCAAGCCAGTTTTGCACACGCAGAATACTCGGGTTAAACTTGACGAGCCTAGCATATGCAGATATTGCCTCGGAACACTAAGACTGAAAGGTCGAGCGTGAATCATATAGTAGATATGATCAACCTAGTGATGCTCACCATTGAAAACTACTCCATCTCACGGGATGATCGGACATGGTTTAGTTGATTTGGATCACATGATCACTTAGATGATTAGAGGGATGCCTATCTAAGTGCGAGTTCTTAAGTAATATGATCAATTGAACTTTAATTTATCATGAACTTAGTACATGATAGTATTTTGCATGTCTATGTTGTTGTAGATCAATGGCCCATGCTACCGTTCCTTTGAATTTTAATGCGATCCTAGAGAAAGCTAAGTTGAAAGATGATGGCAGCAACTACATGGACTGGGTCTGTAACTTGAGGATTATCCTCATTGCTGCACAGAAGAATTACGTCCTGGAAGCACCGTTAGGTGTACCACCCGCACCCGCAACTGCAGACATTGTGAATGCCTGGCAGCCGCGTGTTGATGACTACTCGATAGTTCAGTGTGCCATGCTTTACGGCTTAGAACTGGGACTTCAACGATGTTTTGAATGTCATGGAGCATATGAGATGTTCCAGGAGTTGAAGTTAGTATTTCAAGCAAATGCCCAGATTGAGAGATATGAAGTCTCCAATAAGTTCTACAGCTATAAAATGGAGGAGAATAGTTCTGCCAGTGAACACATACTCAGAATGTCTGGGTACCACAACCACTTGACTCAACTGGGAGTTAATCTTCCTGATGATAGTGTCATTGAAAGAGTTCATCAATCACTGCCACCAAGCTACAAAAGCTTCGTGATGAACTATAATATGCAAGGGATGAACAAGACTATTCCCGAACTCTTCGCGATACTAAAGGCTACGGAGGTAGAAGTCAAAAAGGAGCATCAAGTGTTGATGGTCAACAAGACCACTAGTTTCAAGAAAAAGGGCAAAGGGAAGAAGGGGAACTTAAAGAAGAACAACAAAAGGGTTGTTGCTCAAGAGAAGAAACCCAAGCCTGGACCTAAGCCTGAAACTGAGTGCTTCTACTATAAAGAGACAGGTCATTGGAAGCGGAACTGCCCCAAGTATTTGGCGGATAAGAAGGATGGCAAAGTGAAAGGTATATTTGATATACATGTTATTGATGTGTACTTAACTAATGCTCGCAGTAGCGCCTGGGTATTTGATACTGGTTCTGTTGCTCATATTTGCAACTCGAAACAGGGGCTACAGATTAAGCGAAGATTGGTTAAGGACGAGGTGATGATGCGCGTGGAAAATGGTTCCAAAGTCGATGTGATCGCGGTCGCCACGCTACCTCTATATCTACCTTCGGGATTAGTTTTAGACCTGAATAACTATTATTTGGTGCCAGCGTTGAGCATGAACATTATATCTGGATCTTGTTTGATGCGAGATGGCTATTCATTTAAATCAAAGAATAATGGTTGTTCTATTTATATGAGTAATATCTTTTATGGTCATGCACCCCTGCTGAGTGGTCTATTTTTGTTGAATCTCAATAGTAGTGATACACATATTCATAGTGTTGAAGCCAAAAGATATAAGTTTAATCATGATAGTGCAACTTATTTGTGGCACTGCCGTTTGGGTCATATCAGTGTAAAGTGCATGAATAAACTCCATGCTGATGGACTTTTGGAATCACTTGATTATGAATCACTTGGTGCTTGCAAACCGTGCCTTATGGGTAAGATGACTAAAACTCCGTTATCCGGAACAATGGAACGAGCTACTGACTTATTGGAAATAATACATACTGATGTATGTGGTCCAATAAGTATTGAGTCTCGTGGTGGGTATCGTTATTTTGTTACCTTCATAGATGATTTGAGCAGATATGGTTATATCTACTTAATGAAGCATAAGTCTGAAACATTTGAAAAGTTAAAAGAATTTCAGAGTGAAGTGGAAAATCATCGTAACAAGAAAATAAAGTTTCTACGATCTGATCGTGGAGGAGAATATTTGAGTTACGGGTTTGGTCTTCATTTGAAACAACATGGGATAGTTTCACAAATAACGCCACCTGGAACACCCCAACGAATTGGTGTGTCCGAACATCGTAATCGTACTTTATTGGATACGGTGCGATCTATGATGTCTCTTACAGATTTACCGCTATCATTTTGGGGTTATGCTTTAGAGACGGATGCATTCACTTTAAATAAGGCACCATCAAAATCTGTTGAGACGACGCCTTATGAACTGTGGTTTGGCAAGAAACCAAAGTTGTTGTTTCTTAAAGTTTGGGGCTGCGATGCTTATGTGAAAAAGCTTCAACCTGATAAGCTCGAAACCAAATCGGAGAAGTGCGTCTTCATAGGATACCCAAAGGAAACTGTTGGGTACACCTTCCACCACTAGAGAAAAGGCTAGCAGCAGCATGGGTTTTAGATGTATCAGTAGCGCGGGGATAGGCGCTACTAATAAAGCGCTACAGCTAACACATAGCGGTAGTGCGTGCTCACCGGCGCTACTGCTACACAAGTGTAGCAGCAGTGCTGTTAGCGGAAGCTCACTACTGCTAGTAGCTCTAGCGCGCTTTGCCTGGACGCGCTACTGCTATCGCGGCGCTGCTACTAACTTTTATACACTCGCTACTGCTAATTTAAGTAGTTTTTTATTTTTTATTTTGGCATATTTGTTTTATATTTTAACAGGCTTTATAGAAGAATCTTTAGCACATAGAAATGTCATCATGATACACATACAAATGCCTGCGAGACCACAAATGTAATCATAGCATGTACATACAAATAGTCTCATCATAATCATCATCCAACATAGTGGTATCTTGTCATCATCTCGAAAATAGCGATACATGCAAGTCTCGAATACTTGCAACTACAACAACGTCATCCATCTAAACAAAGGTATACGCAAGAAGAGCTATCACTATGAGTGAGAGCGGAACTATGCAGTGCATGAGGTGGCGGTTACGAGTCCTCTCTCGCGCTAGCGTGAACCTCAAGTAACTAGCTTCTCCTTCTTGTCTGCTTTTGAAGCCTTTATGGCTGGCGCCCATGAACCCATTCACTTGCGCCTAACACTCATGCCAGTCGTTGTACACCCCCGGAACCTTCCCTTTGTACACGACATAACAATTCCATCTCGCCATCAAGAAACTAGGTACATGTTAGAGATGCATGTTCATGAAGAGGATGTACAATCATATATATGCAACAAAATATACTAGAGCAACACCGAAAAAGAAAGGGTTAGCAACTAGATGCAACATACAGTACACAAATTAATTAACTAGAGGTACGCACGTCATCTTACGCAAACTAATAAAGTAGCGTTACGAAAGTTCGGCAGGGACCGTGGACAACACAAAGTTTCATCGCTACAAAAAGTATACAAGTTCAACCGACACATATAATCATCATCATCGGCATCATAAATCACTAGAAGTTCCATCCTTCCATATCATCGAGGATGAACCCTAGCTTCTTGAACGGCGTGAGGTCTAGACGTTGCATGCCTATGCGAGTTCGGACATCAGCTCGCGATATAGGGCCGTGGTGGAACATCCCCTTCTCATCGACGACTTCTTTCATGATGATCGTCGCAATGTCGCTTTGGATGTGAAAGAAGTCATCTCTAAGTTTAAAACCGCTTCTCCATGAGATTCTAGCCACTTGTGGATATGATCATCATTTCTGCTGTTAATGCGAAGCTTTTGGTGATCCGTGTTGAACTGAATCATGAGATGGACGATGTAGAATCCATCCTTCTTGCTTGGTTTTGGGACATGGATGCAAGAGAAGTTAGTTTTATGCGCGAAACCCATCTTCTTGTTCCTTTGTTTCTTGATCTGCACGCTGCCACCTCTAAAGTCAAGCCTTGAGAGCATCATCTAGAATATTCATTATGTGGGTGTAGTCTTTTTTCTCGTAGTCTCTGGAAGGGTCAAAATACACGGCGTGGGAGACTTGCGGGTAAAGAACGATAAGGATGGTGCGCCCGTTGCTGCGGGGAAAAGAAACCTCAAATTATTCCCCATATGAGAGAGAAGGAATGATTGAAATGTACGAAAGGGTTGTCCGGAACTGACTTACTTTGGATGATAAGGCACGAGGACAATTTCCCGGTCCTTATTCTGTACCATGAAGTTTTGGAGGTACTCCCTAGCAGTTTCACGCTCAAAGTCGCCGAGACTCAAGAAAGACTCATGCATGTAGTACGGATCTGCCACACAGATTTGCGAGACTTCTTCACTCTTCATGACGGAGCTCATATGTAGTGCAAAAAGGCGGACAATTGTAAAATCGAGCCGCCTTGTTAGAAACATCTCAAAGATATTGTCAAACCGCAGGAAGAACACCTCCACGGGCCGTGTGTCGACGTAGCACTTCCCCTTAGGCACACAAGCCGCGTATGTCGGATATCCTGGATCCTTTGAGGCTAGTAGGCTTTTCTCAGTCGACAAAGACATGGTCGCAGCGATCTCCGAGATCCCGTGATAGTGCCTCCAGCGGTTTCGGCGGTAGCATCGGCTCGCCCATGAGATGGAACATGACCGCACCTTTCACGGGTACACGCTCTTCAGAATGCATCATCTGGCTGCTATGTGCTCTGGCTTGTTTGGAGGCAGTTATCTTCCCCGATCTCTTCCTCTCCTTTTTCTTGGGCACACCTTCCAGACCCTTCCTTAACCCATGCCCCAGTGTTCCCGGCTAAGCATCAGACGACCTCGCGCCCGGCTAGTTGAGCCTGTGTTGAGGCGGCATCTTCAGGCGTGTCCTGTGAGGATTTCATGAAGAGAGACTTTTTGCAATCCTTGCTACGACCCTGCCCGGGTATATCATCCATATCCTCATTAGCAAGCTGATAGCCTGATTCATCATATGGTTGATTCATCATATCTATGTCACAGTCATACACGTTTGTATTGAGGAAATCCATAGGGTCGACCTCCGTCTCATCATCCATTCTCTGTTCTATAGGAGAAATTACATCAGCCAGTACTATTGCACCCCCTTCATCGTGTCGTCCGCCTCTCTCACCCGGCACTACAGGAGCTGGTAATTGCGTAGGCAGGGTGGTGGTCTCCGCACATGCTTGTTGATGTGTGGTTATTGGTGTCTTGTCGGCGGCTCCTGCATTTAATAAGATTCTTCGCCATAGCAGCACCCAACCCTTGCAGCTTCAATCCATGGCGGGTCTCGTCGTCCGCTCCCACACATGTCTTCGAGGAGGAAAATCCTCGTGCCCGATTTCACACTGGTCAAGCTAACCTCAAGTGCCCAATGGGATCGATGGTTGTGGAATGTGGCTTGCGAGGGTCCATTATCATCCCCTTTCCCACGCCCACCTTCCGCCTTTGATCAAGTAGAGTATGGTGCACGGGTTTCTTTCACCGCAAACACATATGTCTCGTGGCGTAAAACAACCGAAAGGCAACAAAAATGGAATATTATATATATATATATGTTGGTGCGACATGTAATTACCGTGATGGAGTCGAGCTCAGCCAAAGATGAAGGCCCACCTAGCGCGCCTGAGACTGAGGACGGGCTGCTATGAGCGGGAGCGGCTATGAGAGGAGGCCCGGTTGCGTGAGCAAGTGATGGTGCGATGGTGTTGTTGTTCATGGAGTTGCTCCCGACGAAACTGGGCAACGGGAAATCATGTACCGTCTTGTCTGGATTTTCCTTTGTCCAGTTGATGATAACTGGAACCAAGTTAGTAGCGAAATCATTTCGCAGCGCCATAACTCCATTGACTGCTCAGTAGCAACTCATATTTGTCCTCGGCTGCTTTTTTCGCGTCCTCAACTGCTTTTTTCTCGACCGCAAGCTTCACCTTCGCGTTGATGTCCGCCTGACTAAACTTCTTTTTCTGCTTCTTGGCCTCTGGGCCCTCGTTGTAAAACACCTTCCACGTGGCGCCGTCTCCAGCGCTGTGCACACGACCATATTGCGGCCGCTGGCCCAAAGGGAGTCCCTTAAGTTCATTCAATGCCCGGTTGAGAGGGGTGTCCTACTTGGGCCTCATCGGAGAAGTAGGGCTTTCGGCTGCAAGCTGGTGTTGCTTCTCCAGTAGTCTAATCAATTTCCTCCTGATCTTGTCCGTGTAAAAAACCTTTTTCTCCTTGTCCCACTTGTAGCGGGCCCTGATGAAGTCACGCTCCAAGGGGTTGGTGAACTCTCGAAAAGTCTGGGAGACCCGCAGCTTCACGTTCCGCGTCCTCCTTATCCCATATGAGCCTTTTACCGAGGTAGCCATGGCTTCCAAGGCGATGCTTCCCCGTGTTTCTTTGCCGAAGGCTCTTGAATTTCGCAGCCTTAGCCTTGGCTGCCTTAGCGCAAGTGTCCTTGAACTTTTCGAACTCCTCTTTCGTAAGTGTCGGATAATCCTCCAGAATCTTGGACAGGGGTTCATCAGCCTCAATAGCTCGTTTCACCCTCCCTTTCCAGGAGGCCAAATCATTGCTGAACATGCCCATGGCGTGATTGGTAATCTTTTTCATCTTCGGATCATCCCACGGTTGTTCTATGTTATCATCCCGGTCGGGGAACTTGAATCTCTTGTGCAACTTCGTTAGGAGCAACTGCGTCAAATGTTCTTTACGCCTTAAGTCATCGCTGTTGATGTCACAAGATTCCCGTAGGATGCATCCTACTTGGTTCCCATAGCACTTGCGAGGTTCTTCCGGCTCTAACGGCTCAAACTTGCCAGGTTCCATCTTTGTGATCACAAGTCGTCCAATCCCTAGTTTGTTAGGTTTTCGTATCCTCTGCTTCTTATGCTTCCTCTTTTCGGTAGCGGCATCGGGGCCGTTACCATCCCCGCCGGTATCTTCCCCGCCGGTACCTTCCCCACCGGTCTTGGCGCCGCCATCGGTGCCGGTGCCGTCGGTGTCGATGTCAGCGTCGGTACCATCATCGAGGCCGACCTACAAACCTTGCGTAGCAGTTAAATAGTCGAGGTACTCTTGTTCACCCTCATAATCCATCTCGTCTGCATCTTGGTCAGAAGGCCCAGTTTCTTCGTTGTTCGACATGTTTCCTATGATTAAGTGTCCTCATTTATTTCTAAAAGTATGAATAAATGAGAAATGACATAAAAAGATATCTATGTGCCAGCACTCGATATGCCAACTATGTATCACAAATCATGCCTCTATTCACGGAAATTTCGCATGACCTTTGCTAAAAATGGACATATCGAGCGCTTGAAATTCACCGAACGAAATGAATCAACATTCCGGCGTAACATAGGCCACTCGGATCATTTTCCAAACATGACATGTCCAAAACATGACATATCCACATATCACATGTCCAGTTCAAATTTGCATATAAATTCAGCTAATTTTGAAACCTAGCTAAATTCATAACTAAATAGATAACCTAATTAATAGACTGCCGTAACTAAAACCTAAGTAAATTAACCGAAGAACCCTAGCAGAGAGAGGGGGGGTTACAGAGGGTGCAGGGGCGAGGAGGCAGGCCCGACGACGGCCGAGGTTGGGAGGGGAGGAAGCAGAGGAGGGAGGCGAGGGGCGATGGGTCGGGGGCGAGCGCGCCGGGGTCGGTGGCGAGCGCCTGGGTCGGGGCGAGCACCGCGCGGGTCGGGGCGAGCGGGCTGGTCGGGGCGAGCGCTGGTCGGGGTTGGGGCGAGGCAGGTTGAAGCGGCGCTGGGTCGGGGCGAGCGACGGTGGAAGAGAGAGGGGATTTGGGGAAAAGGCGGATGAAGCAGGGATAGTGAGAATTTTGGGTTAAGTGGGCGTAGCAGCACAGAGTGGACAAAACGCTGCTGCTACTACCTTCAGTAGCTGTAGCGCTTTATATGAAGTGCGCTACTACTACCTTCAGTAGCTGTAGCGGTTTATACGAAATGCACTGCTACTACTACTGCCACTTTTCCTTTTTTCTTTTCCTTTATTTTCTCCCACTTTTATTTCCCGAGAGCAGTGAACGAAGGGAGGGCGATATATATTGCATCATTTGACGGTTAAATATGTATGCAAAATAGGAACACATATATTACATCATTGGACCCATGCATAATAATGGCTAAGTATGTATACAAAATAGGAACATATATATTACATCATTTGACCGATAACAAACGGTTCCTCAGCGCTGATGTTTTCGTTTTTGAGTCAACTTCTTTCCCTTCTTGTTCGTCGAAGAATAATTGAGCCCCTCATTGTGACTTTGCCTTTTCCATGGAGTACGATTTTTCTTAGGTAATGTAGTATTGATTCTTCTTTTGACGTATACTTCATCATCATCGTCATCTTCCCTCATTGGGTTGCCGTACTGATCATAGTCTTCCTCTTTGGCGACTCCATACATTCCAATGATGTTCCTTTTGCCTCTCCTCATGACAACACGACTGGGATTGCATGGGTCGGTTATGAAGAAGCATTGTGTCATGTGCTTAGTGTGTACCCATGGCTCGTTTCTTGTGATAGCGTTCACGGTAGCGCTCTTGGCGTCGGGTATACTCATGGTAGTGAAAATCCGGTTTTCTCTTTTGACATTCTTTGCCCATATGACACGGAACATCGTCGTGTTGTGCAGTCCAGAGTAGTCAAGCTCCCAAATATCCTCGACCCTTCCATAAAATCGTTCAGTTTCGCCATTGTCGCTGCCGGTCATGCATTCCATCGTCACTCCTGAGTTCTGATCATCAGTGTCCATATCTTTGGCCTCTGTGTAGAACGTGTATCCGTTGATATCATATGCCTGATAGGTTAAGAGGTTGGGCGAGGGGCCATGTGCTAAGGCGTATATGAGCAATCCGTCCTTAGGGCCCTCCTCCAAGGGATTAGCAATAATATGCTCTTTGAACCAATGCAGGAAAGTGGAGTTGTGCTCTCTAGTAACTTCGGCATTCATCCTGCATACCCCTCGGTGACGATACTTCTTTGCGATAATTTCTTTGTGCAGTACCACGAAAGGATCTACCTCGTCTAGGTGTTGTAGCACTACCAAGTTTGCTCACAAAGTCGCTTGGCCGATCTGAGTATGCCACGCAGCTATTACTGCGACCGCTGCGATGACCACCTCCTTCGAGCCTCCCATCATGCTTGTTAACGGCAAACCAACACTAACACCAAAGCGATCGGTCTCGCCATATAGAAAATTCTCACGAAAGAGATGCACTCTTGTGCCAAATAGCCTCGGACGATGCTTCCATCCGGACGGGACATGTTATGAACGAATCCTTTGATGATCCCATTCATCCTCTCAAACGGCATCATGTTGTGCAGAATGACGGCCCCAGTCTATTATGTCATCCACAATATGGACACACAGATGCACCATCACGTCAAAGAACGTGGGCGGGAAGTACATCTCAAGCTCATTCAGTATCACAACGATCTCTTCCTGTAACCTTCGGAGCTGCTTCACACTGATCGACTTTCGAGAGATGACGTCGAAAAAGCTGCAGAGACCAATAAGCGTGTCATGGACGTGCTTGTCCATTATCCCTCTAAGGGCAACAAGTAGTATCTGCGTCATCATCACATGACAGTCATGAGACTTCATCCCGCTGAACCTTTTCTTGTCCGTGTCTAGATATCTGCTTATCTTGCCACAATGAATCGAACTAACTTTGACTCGGTAAGGCACTTAAAGAATTTATTGATCTCAGCCTGACTTAAGGTGAAGCAAGAAGGGGGGCAATAATCCTCTTTCTTTATTTTCTTGCCCTTCTTCTCCCATGCCTCTATCTCCGCTCTCTGTCTCGTCGACATTTTACGGGCGGCATGTGCGATCTTCCCTGATTTTCAAATCTTGCAAGTCTTTTCTTGCCTTCGCCCATCCTTGGTCTTATCCGCATGTTCATCGGTGTTGCGAGCAAGCTCTCAAGGACATTCTTATAGATATGCATTTGATCAAGGCAATGAGGTGTATCGAGTTTGTGCGATACTCCATGTCCCGAACACGCACCTCGCCTTCCATACCTTCAAAGAGCTCTCGGCGCCTTTCTCATCGTCTTTCCCGGCGCGGGGCACTCCTTCCAGTTTTTCAATAGCTCATCGATTTCGGCACCGCTCCGCTTACGTGGAGGTCCTCGATGCTCAGCGTGACCACTGAATAGATCTCCACGGTTTCTCCACGGGTCGTCCTGTTCAACCCATCTTCGATGCCCCATGTACACGATTTTGCCAGACCCGCCATCTTTCCTTGACGTTAGCTGCTGAGACGTCGTATCATCCATGCACCGCGTGCATCCGCAATATCCATGGCACACCTGGCCTGCCATATATCCGTAACTGAGATAGTCCTGCACTGTCGTGATCAGCGTGGCTCTCATGTTGAAATACTCGCCTTTGCTGGCGTCCCATGTCTTGGCCGGTGTTTTCCATAACATGTCTAACTCCTCTTGAAGTAGCCCCAGATACAAATTAATATTATTTCCTGGTTGTTTCAGCCCTTGAATAAGCATGCTCATGTGAATGTACTTCGATTTCATGCACAACCAGGGGGGAGGTTGTACATCCATACAAACACGGGCCATGTGCTATGGTTGGTGTTTTGGTTGCCAAATGGATTCATGCCATCGGTACACGCGCCAAGCACGATGTTCCTTGCATCACATTCAAAATACCGATAGAAGCTGTTCAACGCTCTCCACTGGCTTCCATCCTTCACATGTCTCAGCTTTGGATCATCTCCATCGTCGGGCTTCTTCCTCTCCGCGTGCCAGCGCATTAGCTTTGCTTCCTTGGGATCTACAAAATACCTCTGGATACAGGGAGTGATCGGTAAGTACCATACAACTTTCTGGGGACATTTCTTCCCGGCCTTCTTGTATCAAGAAGCATTGCACACCGGACAGCTTGTTTTTTCCACGTGCTCCTTCTGATAAATTATGGAATTGTTGATGCATGCATGGTATCTAACGTGTGTCAGATCAAGTGGGCACACGATCTTCTTGGCCTCCTCAACACTAGTAGGACATAGATTACCCGCGGGAAGAACATCCTTTAGGTACTTGAGATGCTCATCGAGGCTAGTGTCCGTCCATTTGTTTTTAGCCTTCGTCTTCAGGAGTTGGAGCATGAAACTCAAGCGGGTCACCTCAGGATTGCAACCATCATACAATGGAGTGTTCGAGTCTACCACCAGTTGCTCCAGCTTAGCCTCCTCTCTAGAAGCAGCTCTCTCAAGACTGTCTCCTTGCGGCAATGCTTGAACATGAGGGTCCCGCATGATTGAACTTAGTACCGACAAACTCTGCTGCGTGGAGTCCATGTCGTTCTCTCCGCCGCCATGTCCGGCCCCTTCTCCTCCGCCATGTCCGGCCCCTTCTCCGCCGCCATGTCCGGCCTCTTCCCGCCGCCATTATCGATCATCACTTGTCTTGCCCGTGTCTTCATTGCCTGCCCGTCGGCATCCTCAACATCGCCATCCTCATCTTCAATTATCCACTGAGTATAGCCATCCATGAAACCAGTCATGAGCAGGTGCGCTTGACACACGACCATCGCCATGGGGGTCGAGCCAAACTATTCCTTTGCATTTTCGACACGGACATAAAACCTCTGTCCGGTTATTTTCTTTCATGTCCTGCACCGCCGACCGCAACCACCTGTCCACCATCGTTCCGCTGACCATCGTCAACTCTACACGGTAATAATAAACAAATTGATTATAAAAATGCATGCATGCATCAAAGTAATACAAAAATTCGGCATGACCTTCCCTAAAAATAGGACATATATGGATCTAGAGTTTGCACGAATTAAATCAAACGGAAATAAATCGACATTTCGGCAAAACATAGGCAACTCCAAAGCACAATTTAGCGTCAACTCATGCCACACACACAATTTCCACAAACATATCACACACACATAAACATATTTCCATTTTGCAAAAGCATGAAATTTTCATCACCTCTATCTCGAGATCGAGCACACGGTGGAGATGATGTTGTAGGGAGATCAAAAGTGCAGAAAGCTCTTCTTGACAAAGATAGATCTAGTTAGGGGGAAAATAGGTCACTTAACTAAATCCTACATCTACCTAGCTACCTAATTTGGGAGGAGACAACTTCAACTAGTGGAAGGGAAAGGAAAAAGAGAAAGGAGATGCATTAATGGAGGTCGTGTAGTTAGGTAGGAGTAATGAAGAGAGAGAAAGGTGGATAGAAGAGAGAGAGTAATGAGGGAGAAGTATTCAGGAAGAAGAAGAGTGAGAGTGGGAGCATGTGGGGGAGGTAGGGGAAAGGGAAGAGAGGAGGGGGAGGGGGAGGGACGGGTGGGGAAAAGGTGGTGGGTTGGTGCGGATTAGCAGTAGCGCGGGAGCTAAAATGCGCTGCTGCTAAGGAATTAGCAGCAGCGTGCTTTGGGCGACGACGCTACTGCTAACAGGGACAAAAAAGTGTGCCAATTTGAAATTTAGCTGCAGTGATCTCAGAAAAAGCGCGCTGCTACTACATCCGTAGCAGTAGCGCGGTTCACGCAACCGCGCTACTGCTAAATGGAGTTAGGTGGACACCGCCGGTCGATATTTGTAGCAGCACGGTTTACACCGAGCGCGCTACTGCTAAAAACTTATCAGTAGCGAGTTTCCCGCACACGCGCTACTACTAATTAGCAGCAGCGCTCCTTTTTGAGCCGCGCTGCTGCTAAGATTCTGTGTATAGGCTTTTCCCAAGTAGTCTGTCATAGATCCGAAGGCAAAATCTTTGTTGCTAAGAATGGATCCTTTCTAGAGAAGGAGTTTCTCTCGAAAGAAGTGAGTGGGAGGAAAGTAGAACTTGATGAGGTAGTTGTACCTTCTCCCTTATTGGAAAGTAGTTCATCACAGAAATCTGTTCTCGTGATTCCTACACCAATTAGTGAGGAAGCTAATGATGATGATCATGAAGCTTCAGATCAAGTTACTACCAAACCTCGTAGGTATTCCAGAGTAAGATCCACACCAGAGTGGTATGGTAATCCTGTTCTGGAAGTCATGTTACTAGACCATGATGAACCTACGAACTATGAGGAAGCGATGATGAGCCCAGATTCTGCAAAATGGCTTGAGGCCATGAAATCTGAGATGGGATCCATGTATGAGAACAAAGTGTGGACTTTGGTGGATTTGCCCGATGATCTGCAAGCCATAGAAAATAAATGGATCTTTAAGAAGAAGACCGACGCAGACGGTAATGTTACTGTTTACAAAGCTCGACTTGTTGCAAAAGGTTTTCAACAAGTTCAAGGAGTTGACTACGATGAGTCTTTCTCACCCATAGCTATGGTTAAGTCTGTCCGAATCCTGTTAGCGATTGCCGCATTTTATGATTATGAAATTTGGCAGATGGATGTCAAAACTGCATTCCTGAATGGATTTCTGGAAGAAGAGTTGTATATGATGCAACCAGAAGGTTTTGTCAGTCAAAGGGTGCTAACAAAGTGTGCAAGCTCCAGCGATCCATTTATGGACTGGTGCAAGCCTCTCGGAGTTGGAATAAACGTTTTGATAGTGTGATCAAAGCATATGGTTTTATACATACTTTTGGAGAAGCCTGTATTTACAAGAAAGTGAGTGGGAGCTCTGTAGAATTTCTGATATTATATGTGGATGACATATTGTTGATTGGAAATGATATAGAATTTCTAGATAAAATACAGGGATATCTGACTAAGAGTTTTTCTATGAAAGAAAACAGAGAAGCTTCTTACATATTGGGCATCAAGATCTATAGAGATAGATCAAGACGCTTAATTGGACTTTCACAAAGCACATAGCTTGATAAAGTTTTGAAGAAGTTCAAAATGGATCAGTCAAAGAAAGGGTTCTTGCCTTGTGTTACAAGGTGTGAAGTTGAGTCAGACTCAATGCCCGACCTCTGCAGAAGATAGAGAGAAAATGGAAGCCATTCCCTATGCTTTAGCCATAGGTTCTATCATGTATGCAATGTTGTGTACCAGACCTAATGTGTGCCTTGCTATAAGCATAGCAAGGAGGTACCAATGTAATTCCGGAGTGGAGCACTGGAAACGGTCAAGAACATCCTGAATTACCTGAAAAGGACTAATGATATGTTTCTCGTTTATGGAGCTGAAAAAGAGCTTGTCATAAATGGTCACGTCGATACAAGCTTTGACATTGATCTGGATGACTCTAAGTCACAAACCGGATACGTATGTTTATTGAATGGAGGAGCTGTCAGTTGGTGCAGTTCCAAGCAAAGCGTCGTGGCGGGATCTACGTGTGAAGCGGAGTACATTGCTACTTCGGAAGCAACAAATGAAGGAGTTTGGATGAAGGAGTTCATATCTGATCTAGGTGTCATACCTAGCGCATCGGGTCCAATGAAAATCTTTTATGAAAATACTGGTGCAATTGCCTTGGCAAAGGAATCCAGATTTCACAAGAGAACCAAGCACATCAAGAGACGCTTCAATTCCATCCGTCATCAAGTGCCGGAGGGGGACATAGAGATTTGCAAGATACACACGGATCTGAATGTTGCAGACCCGTTGACTAAGCCTCTTCCATGAGCAAAACATGATCAGCACCAAAGCTCCATGGGTGTTAGAATCATTACTATGTAATCTAGATTATTGACTCTAGTGCAAGTGGGATACCGAAGGAAATATGCCGTAGAGGCAATAATAACGTTATTATTTATTTCCTTAATTCATGATAAATGTTTATTATTCATGCTAGAATTGTATTAATCGGAAACTTAGTACATGTGTGAATACATAGACAAAACTTATAGTACCTAGTATGCCTCTACTTGACTAGCTCGTTAATCAAAGATGGTTATGTTTCCTAACCATAGACATGTGTTGTCATTTGATGAATGGGATCACATCATTAGGAGAATGATGTGATGGACATGACCCATCGGTTAGCTTAGCATTATGATCGTGTCAGTTTCATTGCTACTGCTTTCTTCATGACTTATACAAGTTCCTCAGACTATGAGATTATGCAACTCCCGAATACCGGAGGAACACTTTGTGTGCTACCAAACGTCACAACGTAAAAGGGTGATTATAAATGTGCTCTACAGGTGTCTCCGAAGGTGTTTGTTGGGTTGGCATATATCGAGATTAGGATTTGTCACTCCGTGTTTCAGAGAGGTATCTTTGGGCCCTCTCGGTAATACTCATCACTATAAGCCTTGCAAGCATTGTAACTAATGAGTTAGTTGCGGGATGAAGTATTACGGATCGAGTAAAGAGACTTGCCGGTAACGAGATTGAGCTAGGTATTGAGATACCGACGATCGAATCTCGGGCAAGTAACATACATACGACAAAGGGAACAACGTATGTTGTTATGCGGTTTGACCGATAAAGATCTTCGTAGAATATGTAGGAACCAATATGAGCATCTAGGTTCCGCTATTGGTTATTGATCGGAGACGTGTCTCGGTCATGTCTACATAGTTCTCGAACCTGTAGGGTTCACACGCTTAACGTTCGATGATGATTGGTATTATGAGTTTATGTGATATGATGTACCGAAGGTTGTTCGGAGTCCTGGATATGATCACGGACATGACGAGGAGTCTCGAAATGGTTGAGACATAAAGATTGATATATTGGATGGCTATGTTCGGACACCGGAAGTGTTTGGGAGAAGTTTCGGATAAAACCGAAGTGTCGGAGGGTTACCGGAACCCCCCGGGGGAACTAATGAGCCAAGATGGGCCTTTGTGGGAGAAGAGGAAGGGCCAGGAGGGGCTGGTCGCGCGCCCCCTGAGTCCAAATAGGACAAGGAAAGGGGGGAGGCGCCCCCTTTCCTTCCCTTCCCCCTCTTCCTTCCTCCTTCCCCCTCTTCCTTAGGTGGAAACCTACTAGGACTTGGAGTCCTAGTAGGATTCCCTTCTCTTGGCATGCCCTAGGAAGGCCGGCCGGCCTCCACCTTGCTCCTTTATATACAGGGGCAGCGGCACCCTAGGACACACAAGTTGATTTTTTAGCCGTGTGCGGTGCCCCCTCCACAGATTTCCACATTAGTCATATCGTCGTAGTGCTTAGGCGAAGCCCTGGGCCGGTAACTTCATCATCACCGTCACCACGCCGTCGTGCTGACGAAACTTTCCCTCAACCTCAATTGGATCTAGAGTTCGTGGGACGTCACTTAGTTGAACGTGTGCAGATCACGGAGGTGACGTACCTTCGGTGCTAGGATCAGCCAGATCATGAAGACGTATGACTAAATCAACTATCATAACGCTTCCGCTTTCGGTCTACGAGGGTACATAGACTACACTCACCCCTCACGTTGCTATGCATCTCCTAGATAGATCTTGCGTGACCATAGGATTTTTTTTGAAATTACCGCATTCCCCAATACATCTTCCTCTGGAGCGTCATCCGTAGATTGGAGAACCTCTTGATCCTGAAGGACAAGATTTATACTCCACCACCACCACCTTGTTCTTCATCACCAAAAGAAAATTGAGTATCGGGTATGGGTACTCCCTTTGGCTTCCGCCAAGCTTGGGGGAGGTGCCCAGTATCATAACAACCCCACTATCTTTTGCCTTTACTTATTTTAGTTCGATCCATAGTTATTTTTTGCATTAGATGAATAAAGGTTTAGTTCGATCCTTTCGTTTCGGGAGTTTGCTTAGTGATCTATCCTTGTAATCGTGTGCGAGATAAATAATGTGCCTTCTTTACTTTCATGTTGCAATAAAAAGAAAGGAAATAAATTAAAAAGATCATATGATAATCTTATGGTAGGTGATGACACCACATAAGGAAAAGTATAAGTAGGAATTTTTATTAGAGATTGACAAACATAGCATTGGTCAATGATGCAACTCATGAAAGAATTAATAAGGGAAGATAAGATTCCCATATAAATACACTATCTTAGAAATCTTTTGTGATTGTGAGCCCCCATCAAAATATTATATGCCAAAATTGTTGACGTTGGACAAGGAAGACAATGTAAGGATTTATGTTTGTTCATATTCACATAGAAGTTATATTGTCATAGATCCTTCAACATGTGGTGCTTGCCCCTATCTTTGCTAGCCAAAAATTCCGCACTAAGTAGAGATACTACTTGTGCATCCAAAAACCCTTAAACCCAAATTTTATTTTCAAGAGTCCACCATACCTACCTAAGGATTGAGCAAGATCCCTCAAGTAAGTTGTCATTGGTGCAATAAGGCAATAAGAATTGCTTCTAAAAGTGTCAGATCATTTAGTGTAAGAGAAAATTGAGCGTTGCACGAACTTGTGATGGTGAATAATAAAAGCGACAGACTGCATAATAAAGGTTGCCATCACAAGGGGCAATACAATGTGACTTCCTTTGCACTAAGGGTTTGAGCATACAAACAAATAAGCACATGGCAACCTCTGCTTACCTCTGCGAAGGGCCTATCATTTACTTTTATGCAAGAGTCAAAGTTTCTTATCTCTATTCCTTTTTATTTTTCTCCTTTGGCAAGCATCATGTGGTGAGGAAAGATCTAGGCACATATGTCCAGTTGAATATGGGTGGCATGAGTTATTATTGTTGACATCACCCTTGAGGTGAATACATTGGGAGGCGAAACTATAAGCCCCTATCTTTCTATGTGTCCGGTTGAAACGTTTTTCTCATGTGTATGCGGTGAGTGTTAGCAATCATAGAAGACTATATGATGGTTGAGTATGTGGACTTGCCTAAAGGCTCTGATATGTGACCCTTCCTGAAAAGATGATGAATTGTAGTTGCAAAGTTGAATGAAAACATTTTGTTGGTTCCTAATAGAGTTTATGCTTTATACTTCAATTGTGTGATGAATTGTCACTTATTCATGGGAAGTCTATGATAAAAGCTCCATGTTTAATTTTGTTGCTGTTACAATAATCTAAATGATGCTTCTATGTCCATATTTTGTTTTTATCGACATCTCTCTCTCTCTAGGCATGTGGACATGTTTTTCGATTTCGGTTTTCGCTTGAGGACAAGCGAGGTCTAAGCTTGGGGGAGTTGATACGTCCATTTTGCATCATGTTTTCCTACTATTATTTATGATGTTTTTACGCATAATAATGCTTTTTGGAGTAATTGTAATGCCTTTTCTCTCATAATATGCAAGGTACATACAAAGAGGGAGTATTCCGACAGCTGGAAATCTGAACTTGGAAAAGCAACGTCAGGCCACCTATTCTGCACAAGTCCAAACAAGCTGAAACTTTATGGAGATTTTTATGGAATATTTGAGGAATATCGGAGCCAATAAGTACCATAGGGGGCCCACTAGGTGGACACAACCCACCTGGGCGCGCCAGGAAGCCCAGGCATGCCCTGGTGGGTTGTGCTCACCCAGGCCCACCTCCGGTGCCCATCTTCTGGTATATAAGTCATTTTGACCTAGAAAAAAAATCAGGAGAGGACTTTCGGGATGGAGCACCGCCATCTCGAGGAGGAACTTGGGTAGGAGCACTTTTGCCCTCCGGCGGAGCGATTCCGCCAAGGGAACTTCCCACCTGGAGGGGGAAATCATCGTCATCATCATCACCAACAAGTCTCCCATCTTGGGGAGGGCAATCTCCATATCAACATCTTAAACAGCACCATCTCCTCTCAAACCCTAGTTCATCTCTTGTGTTCAATCTTTGTACCGGAACTATGGATTGGTGCTTATGGGTGACTAGTAGTGTTGATTACATCTTGTAGTTGATCACTATATGGTTTATTTGGTGGAAGATTATATGTTCAGATCCCATATGCTACTTAATACCCCTCTGATCTTGAGCATGATTATTATTTGTGAGTAGTACTTTTGTTCTTGAGGTCACAGGAGAAATCATGTTGCAAGTAATCATGTGAACTTGATATGTGTTCGATATTTTGATAGTATGTATGTTGTGATTCCCTTAGTGGTGTCATGTGAACGTCGACTACATGACACTTCACCATATTTGGGCCTAAGGGAATGCATTGTGGAGTAGTTATTAGATGATGGGTTGCAAGAGTGACAGAAGCTTAAACCCTAGTTTATGCGCTATTCCGTAAGGGACCGATTGGACCCAAAAGTTTAATGCTATGGTTAGAATTTATTCTTTATACTTTTCTCGTAGTTGCGGATGCTTGTGAGGGGGTTAATCATAAGTAGGAGGTTTGTTCAAGTAAGAACAACACCTAAGCACCGGTCCATCCAGATATCAAATTATCAAAGTAGCAAACACAAATCGAATCAACATGATGAAAGTGACTAGATGAAATTCCTGTGTACTCTCAAGAACGCCTTGCTTACTATAAGAGACCATTTTGGCCTGTCCTTTGCCTCAAAAGGATTGGGCTACCTTGCTTCACTTTTTTTACTATTATCGTTACTTGCTCGTTCCAAATTATCTTGCTATCAAACTACTCTATTTCTTACAATTTTAGCACTTGCAGAAATTAACTTGCTGAAAACCACTTGTCATTTCCTTCTGCTCCTCGTCGGGTTCGGCACTCTTACTTATCGAAAAGAGCTACAATTGATCCCCTATACTTGTGGGTCATCACCCACTCCTTCATAACTTGGTTTACCACCAGGTCCGAGTCACCGTAGACAATCAATCAACAAGTTCCCAGAGAAATTGCCATCCGCAGCCCGTAGAGAAGAGCTTCATACTCGGCTTTGTTGTTGAAGGATCGAAATGGATTTGAAGCATGTAGCTGAGTCGGTCGCCCTTGGGGGACACCAACACCACTCTGGCTCCGGAGCCATGGAGGATCTTAGAGCCATAAAAACCATCGTTCGGTGCTCAGGGAGACTCGGGATGGGCTGTTCTTGTTCTATCCACTCAGCGAGGAAATCCACTAGGGCTTGTGACTTGATGGCTTTCTTAGCTTCAAACTTGATATCCAACGGAAGGAGCTCGATGGCCCACTTCACCACTCGACCCAGAGCGTCTCTGTTGTTCATGATCTCAGATAGAGGGGCGTCAGTTATCACCATGACCGAGTGCTCTTGGAAGTAATGTGCCACCTTCTTTGCAGTCAGATAGATCCCATATACTAACTTCTGATAATGCGGATACCTTTTCCTGGAAGGGGTCAGGACTTCAGAGATGTAGTAGACTAGTTGTTGGATCTTGAAGGTTTTGCCTTGTTCTTCCGGTTCCATAGTGAGCACAGTGCTAACAACTTGGCTCGTGGTCACGATGTATAAGAGCAAAGGCTCTTTGCTGCTCGGAGCAGCTAGCACCGGCTGGGTGAAAGCAGGACTTTAAGTTCCTGGAACGCGGCCTGCGCTTCGGGAGTCCACTTGAACCTATTGGAATTTTTCATCAATCGGTAAAGCGGCATGGATTTTTCACCGAGTCTTGAGGTGAACCTACTCAGGGATGCTAGATAGCATGTGAGGCATTCCGCGTCATGGAGACATTATGGTTGTTTCATTCGGATGATTGCTCCGATCTTCTCAGGATTTCCGTCGATTCCGCATTCGGAAACGAGGAAACCGAGCAACCTGCCAGCTAAGACCCCAAAGGTACACTTAGCTGGGTTGAGTTTTATGCCAAAAGCGCGCAAGTTAGTGAAGGTCTCGGCGAGGTCGGTGAGGAGGTCGAAACCTTTCCTAGATTTGACCACAATGTCATCCATATAAGTCTCCGTGTTCCACTGATCTGCTTTTGCAAGCACTTCTGAATCATGCACTAGAATGTAGCTCCAGCGTTTTCAACCCAAATGGCATAGTGATATAGCAAAAACATCCGAATGGGGTGACGAAGGCTGTTTTTATTTCATCCAGACCATACATTCGGATCCAGTGGTACCCAGAGTACGCATCCAGAAATGATAACTGCTCACATCTAGCAGTAGAACCTAATATCTGATCTATGCGAGGGAGAGGAAAATGATCCTTCGGGAAGGCCCGATTGATGTGCTTGAAATCGATGCACATTCGGAGAGATTTATTCTTCTTCAGAACCATGACGGCGTTGGCGAGCCACTCGGAGTGGTACACCTCTCGGATGAATTCGGCGGCTAAGAGCCTCACGATCTCCACGCCTATCGCCTTGCACTTCTTAGTGGAAGATCATCGGGGTGCTCTTTGACAGGCTTCATTTTTGGGTCGACACGGAGTCTATGCTCAGCCAGTCCCCTGGGAACACCCGACATGTCAGAAGGCTTCCATGCGAAGATGTCCTAGTTCTCACGGAGGAATAGGATGAGCACGCCTTCCTATTTGCTGTCAAGGGTGGTGGAGATGTTGGTTGGGGCGGTATTCAGATCTTCGGGATTAATGTTCACCGGCTTTCTCTCTCTGGACAACTGGAAAGAGGATTCCCTAGTCGGCTTTTTGGACTTCAACAGATCACTCGGATCCACTGCTTTCTTATATATACTCATCCAACTTGGCCATTGCCACCTCTTCATCGGTGATTCGAGAGCCCACCGGTTTCTTATATATACTCATCCAACTTGGCCATTGCCACCTCTTCATCGGTGATTCGAGAGCCCTTCTGGAGGCACTCTTCGGCTAGCTTCCAGTCGCCCGTGATAGTGATCACACCTTTCGACCCTGGCATCTTAAGTTTAAGATACACGTAACACGGACGGGTCATGAAACGTGCATAGGCTGGCCTACCCAGGATAGTGTGGTAAGCACTCCGGAAGTCTACCACCTCGAAGGTTAGCCGCTCCTTTATGAAGTTTTTCCCTTTGATGAATACAACGTCAAGGGCTATTTGGCAGAGTGACTTGGCCTTCTTCCCCGGGATTACCCCGTGGAACTACATGTTGCTCTTACGGACCCGGGACATCGGAATGCCCATTGCCTCCAGCATGTCGGCGTAAATAATGTTGAGCCCGCTGCCACCGCCCATTAGGACTTTGCGCAATCGGACCCCTCCAACTGCTGGGTCAACCACCAAAGCCTGCCACACGGGGGTCAGTATGTTGTCTGGGTGGTCCGACTAATCGAAGGTTACTGGCGTCTTGGCCCAGTCGAGGTATTTGGTGACAGTCGGAACTGCCATGTTGACCTCTTGGTTTATAACGTTGATGCAACTCTTGCTCTCGACGTTGGCGAAGATCATTGATGCGCCTCCAACGTATCTATAATTTATGAAGTATTCATGCCATGTTTACAACAATTTTATATGATTTTGGTATGATTTGATTAGAACTAACCCGGACTGACACTGTTTTTAGCAGAACTACCGTGGTGTCATTTTTTGTGTAGAAATAAAAGTTCTCGGAATGGGCTAAAAATTTACGGTGATTTTTTATGGACCAAAAGAGACCCCCGAAGCACAAGAGCTGGTCCAGGAAGTGGACGAGGAAGCCACAAGCCCAAGGGGCGCGTCCTACCCCCTAGGGCGCGCCCCTACGGCTTGTGGGCCCCTCGGGCACCCCCTTGACGTGAGACCGACGCAAAAATTCTCATAAATACTAAAACCCCCGAAAAGAACTCTAGATCGGGAAGTTCCGCTGTCGCAAGCCTCTGTATCCACGAAAAACAAATCAGGACCCGTTCCGGCACCCTGCTGGAGGGGGAAATCATGACCGGTGGCCATCTTCATCATCTCACAGGTCTACATGACGAGGAGGGAGTAGTTCACCCTTGGGACTGAGGGTATATACCAGTAGCTATCTGTTTGATCTCTCTCTCTCTCTCTCTCTCTCTCTCTCTCTCTCTCGTGTTCTTGATTTGGCACAATCTTGATGTACCGTGAGCTTTGTTACTATAGTTGGATCATATGGTGTTTCTCCCTCTCCACCTTCTTGTGATGAATTGAGTCTTGCTCTTTGAGGTTTCGTTATGTTGGATTGAGTCTTGGATTTGAGAACACTTGATATATGTATTGCAATGGGATATATGTGGTGACAATGGGATGTTCTATTGATTTTTTTGACACCTGAAACAGTAGGAGAGCCTCCTACTGCAAATTTAATAAAAGAATGGAAGTATGTTACATGATATTATTTACAAATCATCCCATTTTGGGAATGAGGGTGGGGGGGGGGGTGGCCTATTACAGGGAGTTAAGGAAGGATGAAAGAAAGTGTTTGTGTTTATCTCCTACTCTATAAGTCAGGAGAAAAAGATCTTCCTTTAGTCTAGCAAGCCAGGAGGCTTGAGATGGGAGCACTCCTCTAAAGTGCTTATTATTACGTTCCTTCCAGATATTCTAGGCAGCAAGCATGAAGATTTCCATGAACAGTGGTTTCTTCCAAGAGATTTTGGCTTGTTCTACCCAATCAAGACGTGAAGGTGCTGCATGGCCCCTGATCTGGAGTTTGTCCCAACATTGAAGGCTGAAGTTGCATTCCAAGAAGAGATGCTCTACTGTTTCATTGCTGCAATTGGGGCATAGGAGGCATCCAAAGTCATTGCCAATGTTATAGTGTCTCCTTTTGAGCATGTCTCTGGTGTTGAGTCTATCCGAGAGTAGCAACCATCCAAAAACTTTAATCTTCATTGTTGCTTTAGATTTCCAGATCCATCTATATGCTTGGTGTGCATGGATATCCTTGAAGTAGAAAGTGTAGAACCTGTTGGCCGAGTAGTAGTTGGTCCCCCAAATACATGTCCATTCATCATTAGTCAGGGGGTTTAGGAATTCAACGTGCATGGTTTTCTGCTGGAGGTCTCGAGTCTCATCAAGGGCTTGGGTGGAGAGTGGTAGATGGAACGTTTCACTAAGAGACGTGCTGTTCAAGAAATCTCGCACAGATATATCCTCCTGTTGAGTGAAGGAGAATGCTCTTGGGTGGGTCTCAGCCAAAACGTCTCCGATCCAGACATCCTTCCAGAATAAAGCCGAAGATCCATTGTGAACAGTCACATTGGTGACACCTCTATATATTGGCATGAGTTTTGAGACGTCGCGCCACCAGAAAGAACCGCACGGATCAGTTGCATGCGGGATTTTATGGGTGTAATATGTGTTCCAAATAAACTCCACCCAGGGTAGGTCCCAGTGGTTATAGAATTTGTGGAGGAACTTGAGGAGTAAAGCATCACTTTGCACCTGAAGATTAAGAATGCCAAGCCCTCCACACTCTTTAGGTTTGCAAATCATGTCCCATGAGGCCAAGGAGTTACACTTGTCACCTTGGTCAGTTTTCTTTGTCCATAAGCATTTTCTTTTGATTTTGTCTATAAGCTCAAGAATGCCAGCCGGGAGTTTGAGAGTGCAAAGAGCGAAAATTATTAAGGATGTTATGACTGAGTTTAGTACACAACCAAAGATATTTGCCAATGCAGTCATAGTGTCTGGATCACAGTTCAGTGGTATGAGGGTAGACTTGTGGAAATTTATCTTCAAGCCAACTGAAGCAGCATAGTCCGAGAGTATGTTCTTGATGGTTGTGGCTTGGGCAGAGGAAGCAGGCATAGCAAGAATAGTATCATCTGCGTATTGTATCACAAGATAGTCTTTCTGGCTATTGCAAGGAAAAGGTAAGCTGATTTCGCCTCGTGAGAATGTGTCATTGATCGCTGCTTGCAAAAGGTCAGCCGCAAGTACGAAAATTAGTGGAGACTGGGGGTCACCTTGGTGTACACCACATTTGCAATGGAATTGCCTTCCAGGTACACCGTTGAGCAGGACATCAGATTTGCCTGATGAAAAAATACATTGTATCCAGCCGAGCCATTTGTCATTAAATCCCATATTCTTCATGATGATCAGCATTGCCTCATGATCTATTGTATCAAATGCCTTAGCAAAATCCAGTTTTAGAAGTACAATTTCTTTCTTGGAGCTTTGACATTGATAGATGTATTCAAAAGCCCATGCAAGGCAGTCTTGTATGGTACGACCTTTGAGAAATCCATACCGGTTGCGGTGGATAACTTTGAGAATGATTTTCTACAAGAGATTAGCCAATATTTTTGTGATCACTTTTAGACAACAATTTAGAAGTGTAATCGGCCTGAAGTCGTTCACACTGCTGGGAGCATTGTTTTTTGGGATCAGAGTGATAAACCCATCATTAATGCTTTCAAGATTGAGATTACCGTCAAAAAATTGGTTGCAAAGGTTATAGAAATCCTCTTTTATTATCGACCAGCAAGCTTTAAGAAATGCTCCATTGAATCCATCTAGGCAAGGTGCATGATCTGCAGGCATTGTTTTAATAACATGGTCGATCTTAGCGTGGGTGAATGGGACTGTTAACTCATCAAGACCTTCCACCCTTTTGATAATTCTTTGGAGGTCAAATTTCATATCATTATGAGAGGAAGTGCCAAGTCTTTGTTTGAAGGAGTGGAACAGTAAAGCTTCTTCCCCCGAGTGATCCTCCACACAAATACCATCATCCGTGGTCAGTGTTGCAATATTATTTTTGCGGTACCTCTCGGATGCCATGGCCTGAAAGAACTTGGAGTTTTCATCTCCGAATTGCACCCATCGTATGGTGCACCGTTTCTTCCAATATAGTTTTTGGTAGTTAAGTAGTCTGATGATGTGGGCCTTGAGAATTTTTCTGAAATTTACTTCAGGTGTGGATAATTGTCTCTTGTTTTCCAGTCCATCAATTTCCAATAAGGCCCTGTTCGAATGATGTCCTATTGATTCACTTGATGTATGTTTGGCACTCAACTCGTGGATTCCCGAGGTGACATTGGGGTAATCTATGCATAGGGGTTGATGCATGTTTTTGTCCTACGTTCTCCGATAGAAACTTTGGAGTGTTTTTTTGTCACACGTTGAACGACTGCCATATGATTTAATTATGTTATCATTGTTGAGAGACTTTGCACTAGTTGCAGTATGAACCCTAGGCCTTGTTTTCAAGCATTGCAATACCATTTTTTCTCACTTTTGTTACTAGTTACCTCGCTGTTTTTATTTATTCAAATTATAACAATATATTTCTACCATCCATATTACACTTGTATCACCATCTCTTTGTCGAACTAGTGCACCTATACAATTTACCATTGTATTGGGTGTGTTGGGGGACACAAAAAACTCTTTGTCATTTGGTTGCAAGGTTGTTTCAGAGAGACCAGCTTCATCCTAAGCCTCCAACGGATTGCTAAACCTTAGGTCATGCACTTGAGGGAAATTTGCTACTGTCCTACAAAACTCTGTTCTTGAAGGCCCAACACGAGTCTACAAGAAGAAGGTTGCGTAGTAGACATCAAGCTATTTTCTGGCGCCGTTGTCGGGGAGGTGAGTGCTTGAAGGTATATCTTTCGATCTTGCAATTGAATATTTTAGTTTCTTGTTTTATTACTAGTTTCGTTTATAAAATAAAACTACAAAAAAGTTGGAATTGAGGTTGCCTCATATGCTTCATATTTTTAATGTCTTTCGTGAAAATAAGGATTCAAAAAATTGTGCCAAAGTGTTAGAAGAAGAAGTCAATAAAATGTTTGGCACAAAATCCTTGAATGATGAGCATGATTGCAATGTTATTAGTATGAATTCTTTGAATATCCATGATGCTAATGATATGCAAAGCCATACCACTTGATAGAGGCAAAGGTGTCCCGTCTTTCGATGAGATGGTGATTATCGTTTCGGAGGAGTAGACTTTGATGATCCAGCTACGTACGTGCGAGTACGTCGCGCCTTAGCAATCGCTAAACCAACTCGGAGAGGTTATTGACCATGCCAGAGCACGATCAACCTGACCACAAGGGTCTATTTCCAGCGAGCAAACGAAGAACAAGCAAGAAACTGAGATTGCAATATGGATATTACGAATATAAGATGAAAGCTTTATTGATCAAGATGGGGTTCTGTGACGTCTTTGTCTGGTCATTTAACACAAACGAAGTACGCGAAGTTGCAGCTATGCCGAACTTTAATCTAAAAAAAATCCAAAGTCTAAACGATGCCCTAAGGGCTGTATATAAGGAGGAAGAGGGGGGGGGGGATTTCGTGGCCCCT